>VXAX01003950.1:2806591-2822265 GCA_013399835.1 Leptocoma aspasia
TATATTAGTAATTATATTTATATTAATTATTTATATTAAATGTGACAGGCATCACTCTAGGAATGCTACTAGTATTACATTCAATAGTCTGAGGTATTTCAATCCCAAAAGAGAAATCAGAATATTAACACAGCTAAATCTAGAATAAGAAACTACTCCCAAGTTAGAGAATGGAAAAGAATTTGGAAAACAAAACAGGACACAAGTGAAAGTTTGTTGATATTAAGGAAATTAATTTAGACATGTTTTAAAACTTTTTAACCAAATGAATTAACAACTTATTTGTGTGACTAGAATTGAGATATTTGTAGAATTTAACTAAATCTTCCATTTCTCAATTTTTGACATTCCAACAATATTAAATAATGGGCCTGAAAATCAATTGCCCCGTATGTCTGGAAAACATCCAGTCCCTACCCCCTAATGAGACTGTACCTACCTATCCCAATCTTCACCCTGAAAATCTTCACTCCCATACCCTACAACATCTGGTGCTTCATGCCTTCAAGGATTGGCCAGAGCACACATGTTTGTGTCATGTGTATTTATTTACCTATATATATATATATCTTTTTATTGGTATAAATATATTGGTATTTTATCAGAATAAGAGAGACAACACCACCAGTACATGATAAACATTACACCTGCAGCAGGTATAAAATAAGAAGGGCTACTCCTGCAGCCTGATGCAAACTGAAAAATCCCGTATCTCAAGATGAAATCATCCCATTTTGTATTTGGAGACACTTCCTGAGAATGTAATGGAGCAAATATATTCAAAATTTTCTTCACCTTCAAAGAAGGTCAAAAGAATTTTCTCGACAGTTTAGGAGGGCATATTGACTATGCTCAGCTTCCCTTGTCTTCTGCCTCTCTCACCACTCTTGGCAGCTTTCAAGCTTAATTTCACCATCTCTTTCTTTTCAATCCAACTTTGAGATATCAAGCCTCTAGTGGGTGAATAAATAGGACCTGCAACAGAGCCCATCAGTTCCACCTGTTGAATGACATAACCTCCTAGCTGATTTCTAAATGGCAAAGCAAATTACACACCAAAAAATTGAGCTGCTTTCAGTCAAAACTGCTCTATGCTGCAGGACATTCAACATACCTCTAAATGAGCTGTAAATTTTTCACTATATTATTCCCAATAAAATAAACTTGGCCTGCTTCTCAGCCTTCACTGCCTATACGTGCATTATTGCAGAGCCAAGCAGAACAGAAATGTCAGCTGCCAAGACAGTTTTCATTACAAATTCAAGCTTTCTGGCTCAGTTCACTGTTAGCACAACTCTGTCTCCAGTGACTGGAATCCATTTGGCCTCATAATCTATACAGAAGGAATTAGAGGAATAAATATCCCATCAGGTTCCTAAACTGGGGAGATGCTTGGAAATTAATACTGAATTACCTGGAAAAGAGTATTTTTTGTTACTTAGGAAGTAACTTTCCTAAATAATGTTCTTTAAACACCTAAATATTTTCAAAGCGCTAAAAAAATTAGATGCTGAAAACTTATATCAAAAGAATCTGAGGAAAACTAAAATTTCACTGCAAAGCCTAGAAAGTTAAATATGATATGCCTGAGGTCACCTGTACTAGAGATTGCTAAACACATGCTGGAAGGTATCATTATTGTGAACTTTCAAATAATCAGGAATGATTTTTCTTTTTCCTTACAAGATAGTGGAGTTATTAAAATTATTTTGAAAGGATGTACCTAATCATAACTGTAACTAAGATCATGCAAGAATATTAGAACATATCAGGGTGCTTCCCTACTCCCAAACACTTTCTTTCCTAACTCCTGGCCACACAAACACCTGTGCAGAATGGATGTTATTTTGCTCCTTGAGGAGCAAAACAAGCCCAAACAGGCAGCGTTTTGGGGACAATCTGTTCTCTAGAGGATGCACAGGCAAGACTGTGTCACGTCTGTCTCCACAGGACAGAATTTCAGGGAATGCAAAAAAATAGAAACTAATATATTTATATTAAAGTACTAAAATAATATGAAATATAAAAATAGTACTCTGGAGGCCCAGACCTCATATCCTTACATTTAGGGAAAATATGAATGCCTACAGTTCATGTTTAATTATATATATAAAACAAAAGCACTCACTTTCATGTACCGACTTAAAGCTGATCAGTTATTTTATAGTCTCACAAGAGTTCACTGGAGAGGCAATAATCTTTTTGAAGAATGCTTTTCATAACTCAGTGTATTTAAAACAAACAAATTGTAAGAACTGGAGGATTAGAATTATCCACCACGCCTGTACTGGATATTCCCCACTCCTGAGAATATTTTGATAAGTATCATTTTCACATGCAGTGACATAAATTAATAGGAATTTTCAATGCATTCTGGAAGTACTTGAAAAGCAATGGAATGAAAACAAATTGAAAAGGTAAAACAAAGAAAGTTCCCTTGAGGAATCCCCAAAAACATCTATTGGATCTTCAAATGGTTTTCAGTTTTATGAACTGGCAATATTATCATATTTTCCATACGAAACAAAAAAACCTTAATCTGTCAAGCCTTGCCAAATTAATTTTTCCAACAGTTTATAATACAATTTGATTAACAAAAGAATGCACAGTTTATCTTGAGAACAAAAGAATAACTAGGATATTTGAGTTTTACTTCAGTGAGCCTAAGGACTGTTTAATTAAGAAATATTTTGGTTCTCTGACTTTCCAATTGTTACAAACTCGTTTGAGTTGATTATAAAGTAAGTTTAACTCATGTGAATAAAATCCACAAAGATATCTATTTTTCCCTGCATGTTTAATAAACTGTGAGGAGTGAAACATTGTGGATTAGCAGTGGGTCTACTAAATTCCACCACCACCACCAAAATCCTAATCCTCTCCCCTCAAAAGCTCAAGGCATGCTTTTAGAAGCCTAATTAATTGAGATCACATCAATACAGAGCAGCTGAAGGAAATCTGGGACTTGCACAAACTTTAGAAAGAGTTTTGTTCCCAGGTCTTCATAGTCCTTCACTTCTGCTACTTCTATCCATTGCTATTATTTACATATTTTGTATCAAAAACATGTTCATCATTACAAAAAACAATCAAGCACCAGGTCACCGCAAAGGACGTGACAGACAAAACAGAGAAAACAAAACAACTCCAACGGTGACAGGAGATTCCCTATTACTCCTAGGTAAATCACACAAACAGAAACTGAACCGTGGGATTACATGTATTATGCAATAGACAAGAAGGAAAATTACTTAGCAATTCTTCTCATGCAGAGCACCCAGAGCTTAGTTCTGTAGTGCAAGACTCATAAAACTTTTAATGTCTTTTTCAGTATTAACACCCTTTCCAGAGCAGGGGAAGCTCAGTGCTTTTGCTGGTCACTGAATGGCACTTCCCCCGTACAGACACTGACCTCTAACGGCCCGTTCCGTTCTTCCACCTATTCTGAGACAGGGACAGTGCAAAAAAACCAGCTTCAGACAGTACAAAAGCATCAATTCAACTTACTGAAGTGCTGAACTTAAGAGCAAAGAATAATTTAAAAAGAAATTTGCCTCCTTCCTCTCCCTGCCTCTCCCCATCCATCTTTTTCATATCCAAATACTGTAGGCTTTCCAGAAGAGAGCCGAGCAAAATAATTTACTTTTATGACATCAAAACATACCGAGTGACCAGCTTTAGTGAGGACTAAATATGTCATTAGGTTCCGTAGCTGCTGACTTAACTGTATGCAGTCTTTCTAGGTTTACTAGCTTTTTACAAAATCACAGAATCAATTAGGTTGGAAAAGACCTCTGATATCATCAAGTCCAACTTATGGCTGGACATCAGCACGTCAAGTAAATCAGGGAACAAAGTGCCATGTCCAGTCTTTCCTTAAATGCCTCCAGAGATGATGCCTCTACCACCCTGAGCAGCCCATTCCTATGTTTAATCACCCTTTCTGTGAAGAAATTGCTCCTAATGTCCAACATAAATCTCCCCTGGCATAGCTTAAGACTGTTGCCTTGTCCTGCATTTTGGTGAATTAAAACGCTGTATGATTTTAAAAGCCAATGTTACATTTACCCGACTCTGTCCCAGTAAACCACACCATTACTTGTGTCAGACCTCAACATGAAGAAGCTGCTGTTAGTCCCAGGTCAGAAATGAGGAAATGGCACTTCAACCAGACCACATGCAGGCCAGCCCTACAACCGGGAGAAGAGATTATGTTTCTAAATCAGACTGCATCACAGAAGCCCGTGACGTCGCTCATATTCCCACCCACACCCCGGTGCGTGCGGACTTACCTGGTTCAGCTCAGCCGCCCCCAGAGCAGCCCTCCGGTTCCCGCAGCGCAACCAGGCAGCCTTCCTTCACTCAGCGGAAACGTTCTTAAAGAACATATCCAAAGTTATTTTCAAGCAGCATTTCACGATGGCACATTTAAAATGCAATCACCGAAACCTGCATACGCTAAATGACTTCGGAGGAAAGGAACTGAACACCAGCGGCCCGACACCTTTCGGAGGCCAACCCCAGGCCTAGGCCCCGGCCCGTTCCCAGCCCCCACAGCCCCCAGGAAAACACGGCCCCGCGCCGGTCCTGTCCCCCGCGCCGTGCCGCTTCCTTCGCCCCGCGATGTCCCCGATGTGCCCGCCACCCCCGGCCCGTCCCGGCGGTACCTGCCCGGCCCCTCGGCCCGCCCGGAGGACGCGCCGGCGGTTGCCGCGTTACGCTTAAAGGGGCCGCGCGGCGGCCATTGACAGCGGCTGCCCGGCAACAGGCGGCGGGGCGGGGGCGGGCTCTCCTCGTCAGCCATAGGCTGCCCGCCCTGCCAGCTCGGCGGAAGCCGCTCCTTCCATTGGCGGGTGGCCGAGCCCCGGCTGCTGATTGGCTGAGACGCTGCTAAAGGGGGGATGCGGAGGCGCTCACCCCCGCGGCGCTGCCCCTCCGCGCCGCGGTGCCCCGGCGGCGCCTGCAGGGGGCGCTGCGGCCCGGGGCCGGGTGAGCTCCGCCGATCTACCGCCCGAGACACGGCGGCCTCCCCGGGGCTCTGCCCCGGGACCGGCAGGCTCCGAAACCCTGCCCTGCCCTGCCCTGCCCTGCCCTGGCCTCACCATCTTGGTTCTGTTGGGCGCGTGTGTAGCATCGAAGGAAACAGCCCATGGAAAAGCACCGCGGGTGATGGTTGACAGCCGGGTAAACATGAGCCAGCGTGTGCGCGGGTGGCCAAGAAGGCCGATGACATTCTGACTTGTATCAGCAGTAACGTGGCCAGCAGGACCAGGGCAGTGATTGTGCCCTGTACTCAGCACTGGAGAGGCCGCATCTTGAGTGCTGTGTCCAGTTCTGGGCCCCTCACTACAAGAAGAACATGGAGGTGCTGGAGTGAGTCCAGAGACACGAAGCTGGTGAAGGGTCTGGAGCACAGCTGAGGGAGCTGAAGGTGTTTAGCCTGGACAAGAGGCATCTCAGGGGAGGCTTTTTGGCTCCCTACAACTCCCTGAAAGGAGGTTGTAGCCACCTGGGGGTCAGCCTTTTCTTCCAGGCAGCTAATGACAGGACAAGGGGACATAGTTTCCTTCAAGCTGCACCAGGGAGGTTTAGGTTGGACATTAGGAGGCATTTCTTCACAGAAAGGGTGATGAGACATTGGAATGGGCTGCCCAGGGAGGTGGTAGGGTCACCATCCCTGGAGTGTTTAAGGAAGGACTGGATGTGGCACTTAGTGCCGTGGTCTAATTGACATAGTGGTGTTCGGTCACAGGTTGGATTTGATGATCTCAGAGGCCTTTCCCAGCCTAATTATTTCTGTGATTGATCAGAGAGCTGCTCTGAGCAGAGGGTAGCACAAGGGTAGCAGAGCAGCCCGCCACAGTGCTGGGACCCATTGTGTCCCCTCAGAACCCCTCCGGGCAGTGGGACCAAGGAAGCCTTTGGGCAGCCTTGGGCATGTTCTGGCATTGCCAGTTTGAGCACAAGGCTTTGGGTCAGGGTGGCACGTGAGGATAATGACGGCTCAGGGATGAGAGCAAAAGGGGGGAACAGGCATGGATTGTACTGACAAAAGTATTGCCCAAAGCTGGCAAAAAGGCTTGAATTCAAAGGCAGGCTCAATGTAATGAGGCTGTTGTGGTTTATTCCACAAAGAAGTAGGAGGGTTTCTAAACCTTGGCTTTTGTTACTCCAAGTTACTGCTATTTTTTTTTTTCCCTAATGCTAATCTTTATTAACAAATGTAGTTAAGCAAGTTTCTTTCTGGAGAGAGGAAGGGAAAAGGAAACAGGAGATCTTGCTTGCTTCACTTGCTGGAGTATGTTATGATAGCACAGTGAATGAAAGTGACACAAGAATTTGGGTGGAGCAGGATAAATTAGAACATTTCAGATGAAGATTATAACCTGCATATATAGAAAAGCATAAATGGGACATTCTTGAGAGGGAGACATATTTACCCTTGGAAGAACTGTCTCCACAATCCTGAATGTTCAAAATGAATGCAAAATAAAGTGACCATTAAATGAAAATAATAAAAATGGAGGAAACAGAACAAAAGTTTTGGTTTTGTTTACCATTTTTTGTTTACCAAGGCAATATTTCTGGGCACAACCTGTCACTTCACAATAAAAACAAGGAAATATGTGAGGACAAAACAGTTTTAATGCACTTAAAATATTGCCATCCCCTCTTCCATGACTATAAGTTTTAGGAGGAAAAATAAAAAATGAAACGCGATTATGAAAGACTTGAGAGCTTCTCAAAATTATATGTATTGTGCACAAGAACTCTGAATATGTTTAATTAAATTACTGGAAAATGTAATTTAGTGAGCAGGATAGAATGCAATCAGAAACATGTCAGCATAAACACCTGTAAAAGGAGAGGAGATGTGTACTAGTATTTCAGAAGCACAGAAGTAGCTGTGCAGCATAAACCTGACATGGAGTCTCCCAAGCTGAATGGAACTTTTCATTTTTTGATCCTAATATCCAAGAAAACAGGCATGAAACATGCAAAAAACCCCAACAACCAGTCTGTGAATTTCCTAATTTTGATTGTCTCCCTAATTGCACTTAATATTTTTGCTGTACTTGCATTGCTATTATGAAATTGGTTTCAATAAACAATAAAAACTCATGTGGCTCTTTTTAAAATTCATCCTATGTGGCTTTGTGTAGCTCACCCTTGTGCTAAACAGCGAAAGCATATAATTCATCACAGCAATACTGGCAGAGAATCATTGATGTCCTTCAAAAAGATCCAGGGAATGACAAAGACAGAATAATTTTATAGCTTGCAACTGGAGGAAATGTATTGCTTGTATCTGGCAGCAAGCCAGGCTAGAATCTCAGATGCTGTTGCTGCTGTAAATAGGATGAAAGGAATTCATAATCCACCTCCATGCCCACCGTAGCTAGGAAAATTGTAAGCAGAAAAAGCAATTAAAAAACCAAACAAACACAAGAAAGCATTAAAATACATGGGAGAGACCTTTTTTTTTGTGTTGTTAATTTATAGACTAATTGCCATGGCTAACCATTTGAGGCCTGGTTAATGACTAACTAATCATTACTTACTGACTATGGGTAACACAGGTATTGAATTTAGGCAGTGTGTATGTGTAATCCAAGTACTGAATACAGGTATTGAGTCATAATGAAAACAAGCCTCTTGTTCACAACAAATGCCATCAGATTTCTCCATCAAATGCTCCATCCAGAATAATGCCAACAGACTTGAATTTTATTATTTTATTATTTATTATTTTATCAGCTGCTGAGCTGGAATAAATTCAGATATTGTGAAATGTTGGCATAGGGTTTAATTGATAGAAATTTGTTAGTCTAAAAACTACAAATAATGTATTTTAGATATTGTCCTAACGACTTAACAGTTGATACACAGCAGATAATTGATGGTGCTGTATTTCACGTTCCCTTGGACAGGACAAATAGATGAATCACCTGAGCAAGACATAAAGTTTTGCAGTTTTCTTCAGTCTGTGTAAAGCAAGTCTGATGTCTTAACTGCTTGCTTGGTTGGGAAGGTCGTTTAAACAGAGTATTTAATTCAAAAGCTGGAGGGGGAAGTAGAAGGCTGTCCTGGGTTGACTCAGAAGGCTCAGAAGGAACAGCCCTAGCCTCAGAGCTAAACTAAGGGGAGGGATGCTCTAGAAATGGGGGATGGAAACCTTCAAACACTAAATCAGGTCATAATGTCACAGTTTGCTACTTCCAGAGGTTCCAAAAGGGATAAAGCCACCAGGCTTATTCAGATGAGTGGAACCTGTGCTCATTTAATTGTTTTACATAAATATTGATGGGAAATCCCTGATGCATAGAAAAAATGCTATTGATATTTTTTTATATGATATATATGATATCAATATTGATATTGATATCTGCACCATAGAAATAGCTGTGGCAAACAGGGTGGGAACTGTTACAATAACTGCACCTAATGTGATGGATAAAACAGATTCACTGAATCGGCAGAACAAAGATGATGTTCAGATTTGAAAAGGGAATATTATCCTACTATTGCTTTCAATACCACAATTTCTATAAGAAGTGGGGACTTAAAGAATGCATGGTCATACAAATGAGGGAGCCAAAGTGATGTGCTGCTTGCTTTAACCAGAGTACATGATGTGAAAATTCATTGTGAGATTCAGACTTAGACATTCAGTTTCTGCAAAAGATCGAAGGCTGGTTAAAACTCTCAGACAAAGTATGATGTACCAAAGAAGACCCCTTTTGGCTCCTTCAGCACTCACATTTTCTGGTATTTTCCCTCAGAATAGGCCAAATGATACTGCCCTGTACATGCATAAACCTTTATATACATTTCCCTGCATATACACCAAAGGTATTACCTTGCAGACACACTTGTAAAAACATCTTTGTTCAGAATTGAGGAGTTTGTACTATAGAGGTTCTGGCTCAAAGCAGGTCTGGGTAGCCAGGAGTGCTTGTTCAGTGTCCAGTAGCAGGGGAGATAGTTATGGAATAGAAACATAGAATTATTTAGCTTGTAAAAGACCTTTAAAATCACCAAGTCCATCCATTATTTATTCCTGGCCAGGATGCACTGTGGCACCTCTGACATCACAGCACAAGTATCAAAATGGGGGCAGCTATCAACAGAAGCAGCAGGTAATGCTGCCCCAGTTCAGCATCAGCAAGTGTGCGTGCAGACAGGAGGCTGTGCCGAACATGGAACGAGGGCCACGGCAGAAAGGCGAGTACTGGAAATGAAGAAGACAAACATGATGCAAACAAAGAAGATGACGACCACAATGTCAAAAGGAACCTTGGAAGCCTTTCAGAGGAGCGCATACAGTTGCCTGTTCTGGACCTGGACAAAGGTTCCTTACTGGTAACAGACCTGATGGACAAACTCACCCACATCTTTGGACAAGGCTTGTCCAGCAGTTTCTATCCAGTGCCACAACAAGCCATCAGAGTGGGCAGCACCTTTGAAGGATGGAATCGCCATGCACAAGAGGTTGTGTACTGTGTGCTTGTACCCCTGCATCCCCCTCCAGGACATGCCTTCCACCTGGAGCTGGACACTGCAGGGATACTCCAGAGGAACTTCTGTGTCCGTGTGGAGCTGCTGTGCACCTGCATGAGGGTGCAGCTGCGGGAGAACCTGCTATGTTTCCTTCACCAACCTTAGGAGGACCTTAGAAGGAAACAGGACCTCAGCCTCCTGCACACCCTCTGCACTGGCTTCTATCTAGATGTGGAGAAAACTGTCCACTGGTTCTATCGATTTGTGAGAGCAGCCTGGCTGCTGTTGCCTCAATTCCGCCACTGGCGTTTAATGTTGCAGCCCTCTAGCCGCTCCTGTAAATTTCAGCTGAGCGGAGATGAGGAAAGCTTCACGGTTGAGATGATCTTTGCAGTGCAGCAAGGAGACTCAGATATCTTTGTGGGCAGCAAGCCTACAGAAGTGGGCATCCCAAGCACAACATGGCTTGAGACTTGCGCTGTGGCAGAGGCAAAATTCTTCAGGCACATTTCCAGGCAGGCCCCCCAGGACAGCTGGCACTGCCAGTGCCTACAGCTCCTCACTCGCCTCCTGACGGGTGTAGGTTTTTCCAGCTATGCCTTGAAGACTGTGGTGATGCACCTCCTGAACACCATATCCCTGACACGGTGGCGCAGGAGGGATTTCCAGCAGTGACTGACGGATATCCTGAAGTACCTCTGCTGCTCACTGGGGACAAAAGAACTTCATCACTTTGTCATAGGCAATGAGAGGTTTCCTATGGAGATCAGCTTGCCCTCTGGCTTCCTTGAGGCTGAACCGCCCAACCTCTTTCAGCACCTGGCCAGCAGTCCGGATGCCCACACGAAGGCCAGGCAGGAGTAAATTCATCTGCTACATTGGCTCAAACAACTGCTGATCTACAGCCATTGAAAGAGATCCTGGTGCACAGAGCTGTGCTTATGGGGCCTCTTGAGAGACCCTGTATATATTAACCTCCCATAGTTAGTGCATTTCCATATATATTAATACCCTCTAATTAGTGCATTTACTATACTTATAAATTAGTGCATTTACTCAATATATTAGAACACTCTAGTTAGTGAATTTACTATATATATAGGGACACTCTAGTTAGTGCTTTTACTATATGTATTAATACCCTCTAGTTAATGTGTTCAGCAATCCCCAACCTTCTTTGTTATTGTTTCAATAGACTGGACTATTCCAGTATCTGGATTGTGCAAGCTCTTCTTGAACTCGGCCAGACCTAGAGCATTTGTAAATTCCACTAGTTGTGCATTTGTCACTGGCCAAGAGTAGGCACTGTGATGAACAACGCTGTTTTAAGAAACACACACAATTGTCACTCCGCGTTGCTCCTCTCAATGGTCTCCCTGGTGCAGCAGCCACTGAAGACCATGGTGGCTACAAAGGTGATTTTTGCCCTGTGCTCCCCTCGCACTCTCAGGCCATGCTGTTCATTCCACATGGGCTCTGCAAGTCCCTGGCAGCTCTGGCTGGGCAGGGACCAAGCAAGAGTCACCGCCGCTATGCCTCCTTGTGTTCACTGAGGAGACAGTGAAGATCCTGCTCGGCGCAAAAATTCTGCAGGGCTTTGGCACCACAGAAATGAACTCACTGGACATGCAGAATGCTGTGCTCTGTTGGCAGTGGGAGCTGCCCACTGGAAATCACCCCTCCACACCTGCTCATCGCCCCTGGGAGATGTCTCAAGGGAATCAAGGTCCTCTTGCAGTGGCACAGCAGAAGCAGAGATACTGCCATGGAGAAGCCCATGTGGCCACCAGGACATTCACCACTACACACACAGGGGTGTCACTTAGGTCCCAAGAGCACCCTCACAAGCACACTGGTCCATCTGTGGCAAGGCAACCAGTTCCATCTGACAGCAGGAGATTTTCCAGGAACAAAGCATTCATGGGTCATGTCACCCAATTTCAGATTGCAAAGGCTTCGGGACGATTCTTCCTGTTTTGTTAAGGGAACCCCCAGGGCTCCATTATGACCCGTGGGTCTGCTCTTCATGCGTGTCAGGCCTTTGGTTGCCAGGGGCCATGATGAGTCCCAGAGCTGAGATAGAGATGGAGGGTGGGGCTGGCCTGGCCTGGCCAGGATGCACTGTGGCACCTGTGACATCACAGCACCAGTGTCACAATGGGGCAGCTACCAACAGAAGCAGCAGGTAGTGCTGCCCCAGTTCAACCTCGGCGAGTGGCGAGCATGCACACAGACAGGAGGCTGTGCCAAACAGAACAAGGGCCATGGCAGAAACATGAGTACCCGGGGAGCTTCTTCTTACCGGGCACCCAGAGGCCAGTCCCTGGCGGGAGTGCCTTTGGCAGGACATGGTGTGGCTGCTGGGGCAGCGGCACAGGCCTCACAGCCTGCCAGCTGCCTGGCCCCCTCTTTTGTGCCTTCAGTTCCCTGGGACTCCTGTCCCCACTTCCCCTATCAGTACCTCTCTCCCATCCCCACTCAACCCCTGCTCATCTCCCTAGGCCATGCTTGTCCTTACATTCCTTTTCTTGCTTGGGCAAGGCCTCATCCAGTACCCACAGCAGGCCAGGGATGGGCTGGATGAGGCCACACTGGAGCGCATGCAGCAGCGTGCGGAGTATCTGAAGCAGCAGATGACTCAGCTGGTTCAGGAGCTGAAGCAGTTGAAGCTGGAGCAGAGTGCTGGGGCCTAGGGAGGCCTGCTCGTGTGGCAGTTCTGGGCTCTGACTGGAATCCTTGTCCTTCTCTTGGCACTGTGATTTGGACTCGGGAAAATGCGATGCGATCTTTGGCTTGCGCAACATGGCAGAGGCAAAATTCTTCAGGCACATTTCCAGGCAGGCCCTCCAGGACAGCTGGCACTGCAAGTGCCTGCAGCTCCTCAATCGCCTCCTGATGGGTATAGGTTTTTCCAGCTATGCCTTGAAGACTGTGGTGATGCACCTCATGAACACTGTATCCTTGACACAGTGGCGCGGGAGGGATTTCCAGCAGTGACTGACGGATATCCTGAAGTACCTCTGCTGCTCACTGGGGACAAAAGAACTTCATCACTTTGTCATAGGCAATGAGAGGTTTCCTATGGAGATCAGCTTGCCCTCTGGCTTCTGGGAGGCTGAACCGCCCAACCTCTTTCAGCACCTGGCCAGCAGTCCGGATGCCCACATGAAGGCCATGCAGGAGTAAATTCACCTGCTACATTGGCTCAAACAAGTGCTGATCCACAGCCATTGAAAGGCATCCTGGCGTTATGAATAAATAAAGGTAACTTTTTGGATGAGGAATTGTTAATTAAGTAATGAGCTGCTTTATGAATGTAACCAGTTGACATAGGTAATTTGTAATGTGTTGTATAGTAATTGTTACTGTAATGGGTTGTCATGAAAGCTGTTGGGTTAGATGTATTGTTGTATAAATGTGATGTAAGTTGTATGTTAGCCACTAGGGGGAAGGGGTGATATCCCATTGAGATAGCGAATAGACTCTTCTAGAAAATTAAGTCATCAAACCAGGACAATGTCTTGGACTTTGATTGGAGAACGAGCCATCCAATCAGAAACGAGAACCCTGAAATGATTGGTCCAGAATGAACCTCGTTATAGACCAATCAGTGACTGAAGAATGAACCAATCAGCACCTGGATCCTAAGCGCTCCAATCAGTGGACAGAAAGAGACTATAAAAACACTTGGGTGCCCAGTGCCTGGGTCTTTTTGGCAGACTCATTTCCAAAGAAAACACTCTGTGTGGACCATGGTTTTATTTCTGGTTTGCCGTTTGGATCTTGGGCTTATCCCAAAGCCTTGTCTTTGGTGGTTGTGTTCGATAAACAGGCTCACCTTTGTTTTTTTTTGGTTAATTCATTCCGCCTCCTTCTGTTTTGTTAATTATTATTTTTTAGCCTGTTTAGAACACTGATGCTCAGAAGTGTGCTTGTGGGGCCTCTTGACAGACGCTGTACATATTAACCTCCCGTAGTTAGTGCATTTACCATGTATATTTAGTTAGTGAAGTTACTATGCTTATTGATACCCTGTAATTAGTGCATTTACTAAATACATTTTAGGAAATAGTTTGTGAATTTATTCTCTCTCTATATATATGGACACTCTAGTTAGTGCTTTTACTATATGTATTAATACCCTCTAGTTAGTGTGTTCAGCAATCCCCAACTTTCTTTGTTATTGTTTCAACAGACTGGACTATTCCAGTATCTGGATTGTGCAAGCTCTTCTTGAACTCGGCCAGACCTAGAGCATTTGTAAATTCCACTAGTTGTGAATTTGTCACTGGCCAAGAGTAATCACTGGCACTGTGATGAACAACGCTGTTTTAAGAAACACACACAATTGTCACTCCGCGTTGCTCCTCTCAATGGTCTCCCTGGTGCAGCAGCCACTGAAGACCATGGTGGCTACAAAGGTGATTTTTGCCCTGTGCTCCCCTTGCACTCTCAGGCCATGCTGTTCATTCCACATGGGCTCTGCAAGTCCCTGGCAGCTTTGGCTGGGCAGGGACCAAGCAAGAGTCACTGCTGCTGTGCCTCCTTGTGTTCACTGAGGAGACAGTGAAGATCCTGCTCATCGCAGAAATTCTGCAGGGCTTTGGCACCACAGAAATGAACTCACTGGACATGCAGAACACTGTGCTTGGTCAGCAGTGGGAATTACCCTCTGGAAATCACCCCCTCTGTCCACTACCATAAAGGTGGCATATCAGTTTACTAAGATCCATGTATTAGAGCATGAATATGGAATAGCTAGGGTCCAGCTGAAGGTTTTTTCCTTCATATATGTTGGAATATTGTTTTGAGTACAGCATACGTTGTATATGAGCACGTAATTCTTTCTACTCTCAGCTCTTTGCAATCATATAATCAAAATATTTCAAATTGTAACGCAAATAAATATCATTCTGTTTTGACGTGATATTCATGTTCTCACTGTATTTTTATTGCACATGTTAAAATAAGCTGTGGTTTTGTTGGAGGCCAGCTGTTTTTCTTACTGCTTGCTCACCTGTCTTGAGACATCAAAAGCCCAAGATCACTTTCAGAGCTTGCCACCCATGTCCTGGGCTCTAAAGTGAACCAAGACCTCTCCACTGCTTCTTTTTACAAGTGCTCCTGAGTCATCGGCTGAGAAGTGACAGCTCACCTTTGACAACTTAGTGTTATAACTCTTTGAAAGAATGTCTTTTGGTGTCACTTCTCATACTATGACTGCTTTCAACCCCCTCAAGAGGATTTTTTTGAGCATTCTCTGACTGTAGTGGTATTGGAGCTGCTTCAGCACTTCTGACACCCCTTTTGTGTCTCTGACAGGCACCAGAGAAAGGGCTTCCGTGAATTCAGCTGAACTGGAGGATGTATAAAAGAAGCACATTGGGCATTGCTCGTGGGGATTTGTTTTTAACAACAGAAATTTCCAAGGCTGTGAAATACCTAAATATTAAAGGGCAGATATAGTGCAATGAAAGAAACATTTATGTGTACTTCACAGCACTAGTTGATTTCAGAGGTTTTACAAATTTATCAGAATTCTTTGTGTTAGCATACCTGCTTGGATTTTGAGCTAACAGCTGCATTGTGGAGAGATACTAAGTGAATGACATAAAGTGATTGCTGGTGAATCACAGGAATATAATTTACAATGTGATGAGTTAACACTTCCACATAATAAAGTAAGGTGCTCCGTTACTATAATGCAAAGCTTTAACTGCTCATGTTGTCAATATAGGTGTATTTTAGCAGGGACACAAATTAAAACAAGGTAATTATTGCCAGTGGTCTAGCAACAAGTGTTTTATAAGCAATTTAAATTTTAAAAAAGCCCAGTAAACCTGGGAATGTGAAGCAGATGCTGAGCAAACAAGTACTGAATGTTTGATTAAGAAAAAAATATTATTTGAAGGAGACATTTCAGTTAAGGGCATCTTTCTCCAGAAGACATGTGCTACTGGGAGGAAAATTTCACACATATTATTCAGGATCTGGCAGTTTTATGTTAAGTGCTGCATTTGTTCTTGGAAGATTTTAGTAACATTTTTTCAGAAAACCACTTTTTGAAGGACAAATATGACATCTGTGGACTTGTTTCTGCTGCTTTTTCCTAATCTGCAATTTAATAGTCACAATATGTTTATTAGTCTTTGACAAAAAAAAAAAAAAAAAAA
>VXAX01003950.1:2822289-2841373 GCA_013399835.1 Leptocoma aspasia
AAAAAAAGCAGTGACCAAATAATTTTGGAAAATTCTTTAATCATAAGCAATGTATGTTGCTTCTGAATATCCATCTATTTTGGCTTTAAAACGAATTTTTTATTGCTAGGACAGTAAATGAATTTTCTTCTGTCTCTGTACAGTTTTGTGATATACATTATGCTGTAGAGGAATGGGTCAAATGCATCTTTGATACCAGCAAAAAGAATGGATGTTATATAAAAATAAATTTGGCTCAGTGTTCAATGTGAACTGCTTTGAAAACACTTTTATTGCTTCAGTTACACAGAAAAATTGTCCCCTTAAAGAAAAAAATCTTTATTCAGAACATACACACACCTTGATTAGTAGTGTTAAGCCCAGAAAGAGATCTGAACAACTCTCACCACTTCTAGACACCTAATCATGTCATCAAATTTTCTTTGGTTTTTTTTGAATGCAAAATGGAATGCTTCCCATGAGGAAGAAGTGCCAACATCTCAGCCCACAGTCTTGTGTATCACAGAGTCTGGGCAAGTAGGAGGTAGGGATTTGAACCCATTCATAGGAGAGGGTTGAAACTTGGGTCCTTGGATTTTTGGATGTCCCCTAAGTCAAACTTGTGTAGGTAGACTGAAATTATCCATGAGGTATGTCCAGAGCTGCCTATTGCTGTGAAGGCTTAGATACCTCTGAGCCAAACATGTGCCTTGGGCACTTTGGGCACCACTGAGTAGGACAGCAGCTTGGTGGCAGCATTTTTAACTTAATGTCCTTGATTTGTTAAAATCCTATGTAGGGTCCATTTGAGCCTTTATAGATTGTAGTGCATAAACTCTTGCAATGTATTCATCAACTTACTGGAATTCTCCTTATTAGTATTAAATAACACTGGCTTCAGTCATCCTTGTGGGTCCTTTCCAACCCAGGATATTCTATGATTCTATGAATATCCTTTTTATCTTCTCAGGATTTGAAGTAGTTTAACTCCCCCCACCTTGCTCCCCCTTCCCAAATGCTGGAATATGATACTATTCATGTAGTGCCTCCATACCATTCCATACTGTGCTTCAAGGATGCTTAGATTGATGAAGACTGCTTTCTGGATTTTTTTCCCTCTTCTGTTTTATAACCAAAACTGTAAATCCTCTTCTAAAACCTAGTAACCAATGAGATCAGCCACTGTGTAGTTGTCAGAAAAGCAAGGACAGTGACTGAACTAACCTGGACTTCAGGGGAGGCATGTTTCATATAGTCAAAGAAAAATCCTGGGTCTGCTCAGACAGATTGAAGGACTGCACTAGGGATGTTTACAAAAGCTAATCCTGGGTTCAAGGGCCTAGTTCTCTGACAACTCATACCATCAATGAAAAAGGAAATACATCCATCCAAACAAAGCAGGTGAAATAGGCTTTACTCTCACTTGCCTTATCTTTTTCTGGTCACCATGTGGTTAAAGTAATAAAAAAACCAATAAGAAGTATTGATCGTTGGAGATTTAGTCCAGTTCATTCCCTGGGTACTGCCAGGAGATAACAGTTTGGAGAGAAAAATGGCATCATGTCTTTCTGTGCCACAAGTGAAACCTGTCAGCTGAAATAAGGTAGGCGGTTGTGGTGTCCACACTTGGAGAAGGGTGTTGAAAAACTAAAAAGGCTTCACAAACACATTTCAAGAATCACCAGGGGTCCATAAAACTCAGTGTTACAGGAAGAGACTCCCAAGAGAAGTTTCAATACCAACAGAGGTTGAGAGATTGTTTGATGGTGAGCTCTATATGTTCCTCTTGGTAGAGGACTTTTAGTCCAGAGGTAAAAAGATGTAATAAACCTTAGTGGTGAGAAGCTGGAACTAGTTCCAAGCAAGAAAATGCACATTTTTTAGTAGTGGATGGAAGTGCTTCTACCCAGATGAATTGAATGGGAAAGATGTGGGAGTTTTAAGTTATTTTATGTTTAAGATAAGTTTAAAGGCCCCAGCTGCCTGCTCTTATAAGAGCCTACAGAAGGAGGTGAGTGGCTGTATCTCAGGTATTCTGGGGTAAATCTGTTTTTCTGAGTCAAACTCATCTTCACTTGTGACTGTAGCTTCCAGGGAAGTGGGAATTGTATAATGATAAATTACCTTAACAATGTCTGCCAGAGCTGGTGGGTTGTGTCCCCAGTGCTCTGAAAGTACAACTTGTAAGACCTGGTAGACAGTGACTACCTGTCACTTGGTGGAATAATTGTGATGAAGCAGGCTGGAGGGGTTCTCAGAGGCAGGATGCCAAAATTAGCTAACCTCATGGTTTTAACTGGATCCCACCTCCGTGGTCATTTCCAATCTGGAACAGCATCAACATTGACAAGGAAAGCTGGCTGTCTGTGCCAGGGAGATAATTAGGTACAGATTGGTTGAACATAAGAGGTAGGTAAGGTTGTGCTGGGATATGTCATGTGTGATGTATGAACATTAACACAAGCCAGCAGTGCACTCTTGCAGCCAATGCCACCTGGGGCTGCGAGGGGGAGTGCTGTCAGCTGGTGAGGGAAGGGACCCTCCCCTCTGTTCAGTGTTGGTGGCACACTTTGGGAGTGCTGGGACCAGTTCTGGACACCCCCAGTAGAAGGGAGGCATGGATATACTAGAGTGGGTTCAGTGAAGGACCATGAAGGGATCGAGGCATCTGATATATGAGAAGCTGTAAATACCTGATGAGGGGAGTAAAGGCAGAGGAATCGGGTGCTTCTCAGCAATGCCCAGTGGCAGGACAAGAAACAATGGACACACTTTAAAATACAAGAAATTCCGTTTAAACATAAGAAAAGTCTTGTTACTGTGCAGCCGACCAAGACAAGAAGTTTGCCCAGGTAGGCTGAGGAATCTCCATCCTTGGAGATGCTCTAAAATGTGACTGGACACTGTCCTGAACAACCTACCCTTGCTGACCCTGCTTGAGCAGGTGGGTATTGGCTCAGACAGTATCAAGAGGTCCCTGGGACCCCAGACATTCTGTGGTTCTGCAATACCAGAACACATATTATGGACAAGGAATGCTGGAGCCGATAACACTGGTCCTACTAAGAGAGGATGTAATTTTTATTCTTATGTATGCATATCACATATATGTATGTTTTGATTAGGACTTTTAGTGTGGCATCAACAGTCAACTGCTGTTGATTAACCCCTTTACTTATCAGCTCCTTTTGTCATGCCCTATTGCATTTTAGGACTCAGTCCCAGATCTAGATACTTGGCTCTGGTTTTCAGGTTCATGAGCTTGCATTTATAATCACATCTGAATTAACAAAACTGGACAATGTTTTTATCTCAACAACTGATCAGTCAGTCTGAACCGTTACCTTTATTGTTTTTCACATTAGCAGCAATTTGTGTGTCATACTGCAAATTTTATGTACAGTGATGCAGTTCTCATCAAGGGCATTGATAAATGTATGGAAAAAAATTCATACCAAAAAGATTCTTCTGTAAGTTTGAAAAATATGCAATCCCTTGAAATGAAAACACTTCAGCTATACTGTATTTTTATGACCTAGTTTTTCACCAGTTTTTAAAATTAACATGTAATATGCTACATTGGTTTTGTTTATAGTTGTTTATTAATGCAAGATTATGTCAAATATTTGGCAAAGACGCTATTTCAGCCACAATCTTCATTATCAGTTTAATGCTTAATCTCATTAAAACAGTATCAAATTTTTTTGACAGTCTGGGTTCCTGGGAAATTGTGTCGACTGACGTTAATAAACCCCTAATCCGTTAATTCCTTCATTAGTATCCCATATCAGCATTTCTCTTCGTTTGCTTGATGACACTTGCTAGCGAAATCTGCCTGTAGTTACCCAAGCGATTATATTTATTGCCTGAAAAGGCTGGTTCGACATTAACTTTTTCTGTACAAGGTCTGAAATTCAAATTACCGCGGTGCCATTGCCAAGTGCCTGACCGCAGAAGCACAGGATTGCCGAGCAGGCCATTTTGTCTTCGGTTTCTTAACCCTTCCCCACTTAAAGGCGATGGAAGGTTTTTGTCGCTCGCCCTGGCTCCCCGCCCCGGAGCTGCGGGTGCCCGGTCTCGGCGGAGCGGCGGGCGCAATAGCGCGGCGATGCTCTAGATGGGGCTTCAGCACCGGCGGAGGCAGCGAATAAAACCGGCCCTGAAAGGCGATGGAGGGCTTGGAAACAGCGTCGTCCCGCCTTTAAATTCGTCCTTCTTCCTTTCATCCAATTGCATTTTTTCACAAGGGCTTGCTAGTAACTAGAGGCATCCCTCAAGGATGGGAGCTGGAGCCAGTATTGTTTAATGTCTTTATTACTGAGCTGGCCAGGGGATGGAGTTTGTTGGGGCTTTGGGATTATATTCCCACTCCTGAGGTCTGGCTCTTGGGCTGGGGGCTCGTTCCGTGCCTGTGCAGACAAGGGTGGCCTCTGGGGACCGGAGGAGCTCTCCGAAGTGCTGTGGAGGGGGTGCAGCCGGGGCCAACCCTTGCCATCGGCAGCTGCTTTCAGCTGCGTGTCTTGTGCCAAGGGCACTGCCCTGCAGATGGGACCTCAGCTCATGCACAGGCAGCACCGTGGCTGTGCAGCAGCCTGGTGACTGCGGGGTCTGGGCTGACCCCATCGCCGCCCAGCCCGGCCCTGCTGGCTCTGCAGGCGCTGCAGCACTGGCCTGAGCCAGTGGGACTCTGCAGTCCCCACTGTCACCCTTGGGGACAAGTAACCGCCATGAGGCAAGTATGGGACAGTATGCAGTTCTCCAGAAAAAGCCCTGGGATCCTAGTGATGAACATGAGTCAGCAATGTGCCTTGGGATCTCTAGTACAAGAAAAACATTTAAAACCTGGATTGAATTCTGTAAAGGATCACCAAACCAGTGAGGAGCTGGAACACAGGATATTCAAGGGGAGGCTGAGGCTGCTGGCTTTGCTCAGCCTGCAGAAGAGATGCTGCAGGGAGAACTTAGTGCTGTCTGCTGTTACCTGCTGGGAGGGTGTGGGAAAGATTTACCCACACTCTTCCTGAGGTGCCCAGTGGAAGGATGAGAGGCAGCTGAATGCACATTGTGACATGGGGAATTCTGACCAGATGGTAGGAAAAAATTGTTCACCACACAGGTGGTCAAACACTGAAGAAGGATGCCCAGAAAGGTTTTGGAGTCTTCATCTTTGGAGATATTAAGACATTAACTGGACGCAGCCCCAGGCAAGCCAACGTAGTTGCCCCTACTTTAGGCAGCTTGTCTGACTAATGGCCTCCAGAAGTCCCTTCAAACTATGTTAGTCTGTAATGCAGTGATTCTGAAATTGTGTTGCTGTTTCCAAGCCAGGAGTGTGCCGTGGCCTTTGCTGCCTCCCAAAGCATGCACAGGGATCATTGTGGAGAGTGTTAGCTGAACCATGAATGCCGTGGCACTGGCTGTGGTCACATTTTCACAGGGAAGGAGACAGAGTTACAGTTCTGAAATAGTTTGAGTAAATAAACACAGTTTCCTAAAATACAAATTCAGAAAATAAAAACACCTCTGTATTTTCATGCAAGTGCTGTTAGCTCGTTCATTCTGTTAATCTGATTTATGACAATAGTTACCAATGTGAAATCCTAATCCTTCTCAGGCTGTGTTCTGGACAGGGATCATCAGTGGCTTGTACACACACTAGTACAACTAAATACAGATATCTTTTCATTAGCAGAGATATTTCCTTTGTACTTTTGTAGTTTGAAACCTCCTTTTGAAAATGAAATTTCAGAACTGAACCAAAGAGTTCTTAGCATTTGACTGATTTCCTGTAATAATACATTTAGCTAATTACTAATTCCTTAGTCCTGTTTAAGATCCATTCATATCAAGATTTATGAAACATCATGACTTTAAGGATTGCTCAGTTTTTCACATACAGAAAGCAGTATTTACTTTATACATGTTTTTAAGCAGGTTTTCTGGAGAAACTGAGGAAGCTGAGAATCTTTCCTGTACCCTCCAAATTCACAGTGCTGTTCCTTGGGGGAGAATGTAATCCAAAGGAAGTGAAAATGCTCTGCCATCAGCCTTTCTCTGTTTAATCTATTAGCCACTCAGCTGTATAATGTATTATCTGTCACACAGTGATAAGCAGCTTAGCTCTCTGAGATCATATTAAATATGTTCGGTTTAGCCTAATTCTGCAGTGCTCCATGAGGAGACACCCTGATGTCCACCTGGAGTGGAGCCCTTTTGAAACCAGTGCAGCTCTGCATAGGGATGGGATCTTCCTCCATGCTCATGACCTTCAAGGAGAGTGTTCTGACTGTCTTCCTTCTTTTCTAAAACCGTTTCTTCAGTTCTTGTTCATGCACTTTGAGGAATGAAATATTCAAGTGAGCCCATGCCCTAGAAAACAAAAATATCCCTGTCGCAGATCATCCAGAAGTGTATAGGTTAGAACTGCCTTGATCTCATTTAACAAGCTATGCTGGAAAAATATGTTTAAATAAGAACTCCTACCCTGGATTTTCCATACTTTAAAAGTACATCTAATAAATATTTTGTTAATAGTTCATTGGAAGTGGGACATCACATCTACTCCCTATATTGTCTTTAATTACATGTAAATTTCATTTTTTTCCTTGGAAAAAACCCTGA
Organism: Leptocoma aspasia; assembly: GCA_013399835.1. Classification (NCBI taxonomy): domain Eukaryota; kingdom Metazoa; phylum Chordata; class Aves; order Passeriformes; family Nectariniidae; genus Leptocoma; species Leptocoma aspasia. Next base: position 2,828,890 of record VXAX01003950.1, read on the forward strand.
AGCCAGCTGAAAGTCTTGACACTAATACCTAGGTAAGGTAGCAGTCCTTGCCTTTCTCTGCCACCTCTCTGAGGTTGATGGGATAAAGATTGTGTAATGACAGATCCTCTCAGCCCCTTCTCCACAGTGACTCCAAGTGTTCCTGGCACAGATGCATGCACTCCTTGGCTGTTCAGGGAGCTCCATCTGCAGCTCAGTGATCACAAGCTGGATTTTAACCAATAGATATAAATAGAGTTGATGGAGATGATGAATGTGATAGTCATCCCTAGACAGTCACTGCCAAGAAAAACACAGTATTATTAAAAAAAAAAAATCCAAAATGTTTGCTTTTTTGGAGGGGCAGAATGGGGACAAACTGAGCTGGAAAGCAGCAGTTAAGGCAGATGTAGAACTTCAAAAGAGTATTAACAGATATTAATGTTGACTAAATATATTAAATACAGCACTGGCTAAAATGCAGGTCTACCAATATTGGTGGGTGACCCTGAACTAAGAACTGGTGAATACTGCTTGTGGTAGGAAAAGTAGAATAAGCACAAGTTTTTGCTTTTTTATCTTGACATTTCTGTTCATTCTTTGCATATTTTAAAACACAATCACAGCCCTCAGTTAATCAACTTAAAAAAAGGGCTGCTGCTTAGGTTTCTTCTCCTTATAAATTCTAAAATGAATATTTTAAGGGTATTGCATGTATTCCTTTTGGTGGAAAATTACGTTTGACATTGGAGTTAAAGGTCATATGACCTCACACAAGACGGGTGCCAGTGCTGAGAAAACTGAATAGAGTGGTACAATTTCCACAGGATTTAAAATTAACCTCATTGGATCATTGGCTTACATTTCTAATCCGATATATCAGGCTAAATATAGACTTTGAAGACAATTTCTTTCCATGCAAATAATCACTGCAGGCTAAAAATGAGTAAAAATTTAAATGAAGAGAGAAAAATATTAAATTAAGTTATAGACAAACTGCCATCTTGCTAGAATATTGTCCTGAAACTGCACATACAAAAGGTACCTGCAAGAAGGCAAAAGGAGAAAAAATAAAGAGCAAAATTATTTTGTTTGTATATATATTTATAGAGGGAGATTTTCTGATGCTGTCAGCAATTTCTGTCAAAGATCTACCTTCAGAGGCATCACAGTTGACTTTCAAGCATTTCATGTTTTATTACTGCATTTTAATAATTAACTATGAGTGGTGTCCCTGAATGATCTGCAGGAGCAATGAATCATTCATTATTACTAAAACAAACTTTTTTTTCTTTCAAAAAAATAGCAAGAACCTTTCAAAAACAGCAAAACCTTTAAAAAATAACTAATATTTTAGGAAATGCTACAAATCAATACTGCGAGAAACTCCAAGGTCACAGAAGGAAACAAAGAGCGGGGAGCAGAGATTGACTGTATGCAGGATTGCTTTTTTTGTTGTTGTTTTTTCCCCCTCTAGTCTCCTGAATTCCTGAAGAATATAAATATCATAAAATATATTATGTAGGCAGATGTAACTTGAATTTAGTAAGTCTATACTAATATTCTGTAGATAAGAGAGATGCTTCTGTGCACGAACCAGCTTTATGGGACTAAATTAATTTGGAAGCAGTTTTTCCTTTCCCATAATAAAACAAGACATGAATTTCCATGTGACAGACAAAAAAATATTTGCTTCACTGACAAAGGTTCCTATCTCTGTTGGAATTCAGCAAGTTCCAGACATAGAAGAAATATTATAACCCAGTTTACTTGGTTTTATTTGTTAGTGTAACTTGTACCAAGAAATATAAATAGCCCTTAGTTCCTGGGGAAGCTCACAGCACTGTTTTTGATCAGTCTCATGAGAAATTTGCTGAATACGTAAAGGGTTTATTCTTAATATATGAGTTCCAGCCTGTGAGAGAAACTGTATCTTCAGCCATGGTCTTCATTATATCCTAGTCCCATAAAAATCATTCTCATTGGTTCAACATCTGTGTTGAACCAGATGCAATTCCAGACTGAGGTCATGCAGCCCAGCCTTGGAAGTGACAGCAATGTGGAGACAGTGTGAAGATACCACAGCTAAAGCTGAATCTGAGTAAGATAGAGATGTCTGTAGTATGAAGACCATGTTTAACATTTATTTACTGCTTGTCATGCTTAACGGCTACATTGCAGAAAGTGACAAAATTGAAAGATCCTAAAAGAAATATTGCAAGAGAGACTGTCTCTCAGAAGTTGCTTTCAAAAAGATACACAAAATGCATATGATTCTCTGATTTTCTGCCTGCTGCAGCTAAGTTGGCTGCTAAAATGAGAACTAAGCCTGATTTCTCTAGGCCCTTGTCTCACCACTGGGTCATGCAATAGAAGGTTTGTAAGTCACATTCTAAAAAGAAGTCTGCTCTTGCTTTCATCATGATTCACAGTTGTCTCCCAGCCTGAATCTGCAAGCCATCTTGTGGAGTATCCGTCTTTCACGCAGATAGTCCCATTTTTTTTCACTGAATGCTACTTGTCTGAGTGAGGCCTACTCAATGGGAATCAGGACTGCAGCTGCAGACTTTAGTGATTCAATGGGGATTTCAAATGAAAGATTTGAACTGGCTCTGTGGGTAGATCAAACAATATTTTTCCCTTCTGTCAAGTCTCCCATGAGGTGTTTGCTGAACCCTCGTGTCCTGGTTTTGCATGGGAGGCATTTAAGGAAGTGACGCAAAACTTCCAGCCACTGGAAAGTTGTACACACCTCCGTGAAACACACGCGTTAAAGATGAAATAAACCCGGGAACTTCCTTTTTTCCTTCTGGCCTGGGAACAGGTGACAAAGCCGGCCCGGCCCCTGTCTCGGCCAGGCCAGGCTGGGCGGCCCTGCTGAGGGGGGCTTGGCCCCTTCCCCCAGGCCGCCCGCCGGCCCCCCGCATCGGCTGCCGGGCAGGACAGGGAGCGCCATGGCCGGGCCGGGCCCCAGCAGCTGCCAGGGAGGCTGCGGGGAACCCCGGCTGCAGCAGGGCTGGGCCACGATGTCAACATCTTGCAGCCAGGTGCCCGCCCCACAGCCCGGCTGCTGCACGAGATCGTGCGACTGGGAGCAGAGGCAGCCCTGCAGGCCGTGCAGGGGGGCTCCGCGGCTGGAATGCTGGAATGCCGGAATGCACATCCCGCCACAAGCCACCGGTGGGTCAGGTGACATCTGCAGGCCCCTGGGCGAGATGTTAACCCTTTCAGTGCTTCCGTCCTCCCTCGAGTGAGAGAAAGGAACAAGATGTGAGTGAGCATGTAAAGAAGCAACGTGCAGGACATCAAGGTCAGTGAAGAAGTCAAGTCCCAGATGGGAGGGATGAGGAGATGCCTTGATCTTGGGGGTGAAATCCTCTTGTAAAGCTATGGAGAAAAGACTCTTTTCCCCTATAACACATGAAAGTATGGGGAGATGAAAATGTTCAAATTGTAGACATTGAGCAAAGGCCTCCATGCTGAGTAAGCAAATGTTGAAGTAGCTGTGATCCCATGAGAAGTTTGAACAGAGAGAAAAGAGTGATGAGACCCTGTGCCCTGCCAGGGAGAGAAGAAGATCTCTGCTCTCAAGGATGAAGATGATTTTAGAAATAGATAATGAGAGCTTTTGCCTTTGAACAGTTCATCTTTAAAACAGTACTCTGTAAGTTGACATGGCCCATAAACAAGCTGTGGGAAAAGCTTGTGTAAATGGGAGGGACCTCACGATTGCAGATTTCCCCAGACGACTGCTATTCATGGAAATTGAGAGCTGTCACCGAAGGTATAGGGGACAGAAAGAAGGTGACATATAGACTCCATGATTCAGAAGGCATAAAAAGGCTTTTATTAATAGAAATTCACACGTCTTATCGAGACGACCGTGAACCTAAGAGCTGATTGGTATTTAGGAAACTCCTCTCACACTATTGGTCAAGGAGAGAACAACTCCTTCTTGTAAATATCTAGCACAAACACCAGGTACAGAAATTAAGACAAGAATTGCTTTAATTCTTTTTCTAAGCTTTTTTACAGGATGAGCCTGTGAGAAATTATCTTTTCTCTTTGACTGAGGCTGTGAGAATACCACAGAGAGCCACAACAGAACTATTTTTTTCTTGTGGAGAAGTCTCCATAACATTAACAAGCGGGACTTCTCTGCCTAAGTGAACTGAAGAAGGACTATTTTAGAGGTGGTAAACTGACTGAAATTTTAGGTTTTGTCTCTTTACATTGTCAGTGGGAAGAAAAGGTTGTTGGTGGAGCAGAAGTGTTCTGAAGATTTTGTTCTGATTCTTATTACTCTTAGTTACTGTTAATAAATTTTTCTTTATACCCTTTTAAAGTTTTGAGTCTGCTTTGCCTTTCTCCTAATCCTATCTCACAGCAGGAAGTGAGTGCATTGGTGCATTGGCCAGGAAATCTCAAAATTGGTGAAATCTCAAATTGGCGAACCAAAACCACTACACAAAATCGGGCGTTTCTGCCCAGTTTTGAAGTGAAACCGCCACACCTTGCTAGTATTTGAACTGCTGATGATGTGGGGAGGAACCCCTCACACTGGCCTCCAGTGCAGCCTATTATGTAGTCCAAAAACTCTGAGAATGGGTCTGTGGCATGTCCTATTGTTTAGATTCCATTGAAAAATACTGCATCCAATTATGACACTATTGTTTTAATATTCCTCAGACTTTTCTAAACTTTAGTTATTGTCATTAAAAAGTTAGTATTGAGTCAAAGTTATCTCCTGTTGTTTAAAATAGGACTGGTTGGGGGGTGGAGGTTTACGTGCTGAAAGTAGACATCACAAATATTGACCCACTAAAGGTCTGATAGAGCTGTTATATCATATTTGTCCATTTGTGGACAAATTGTGGTCAAAAGACAACTTCCTGTATACAAAGAAAGGAAATTTAGACAAGTAAGGTTTTAAAAATACATAGCTTCTTTTTGAGGGGCTATCCAAGAGCAGCCTGTGCTGACCATGACTAAAAAAGATTATGACTGAGACAGGTATGCTGTCAAAATAGGTTTAGCAGCATAGTTGCTTGGCCATACCTCCATTAGTTATTTTATATCTGCTATTCCGAAAGTAATTTTCGTTCAGTCTAGCTGCATTTAGAAAAAATCAATGGCAGCTTTGACATGCTTACCCTTGCCATGCCATTAGCAGAGCAGCAGACTTGACCCTGCTGGCTGCGTGGTGTCTGTTGCTTAACTGCTTAGTGAAATAGAAAGTATGTATCTTGAGAAGATGGTTTTGATGAATTGACAAAATATTTCTTGCAGCAAGATTAATTTTGCTAACCTCTCATCACTTCTCATTTTGATCAAGCCATGCTTGTCTTACAGATTTCCTATGAAGACCAGTTGTGTGTCTTTCATCAGCTTTTTCTAGGTAATTAAAAGCAAACAAACAAATAGGGCTGTATTAGCTTTTTGTTCTTACCATCCAATTCATGCTCTGACTACTCTGGAAGCTGGCATAAGCTGAGCCTTCACTGACAAAAGTCATACATACTTACTATGTCAACCAGCAGTTCTTCCAGTGGAAAAACATGGATGCAAAGAATGTAATTTTTACTGCAAAGAAGAGATGGTAAGAGCAAATGTGGCCAGGGGTAACAGTACTGAGTTTTGTAGCTGACTTTTGGGAAATTCCACTTAGCATTTTCACCACTTTACATTTTACAATTGAACAACAGTTGCAGGTTAATTAGCCCTCTGTGGAAAATGTTACTTTCCAACTGCTACCTCCCCAGTACTTTTATAGCAGAGGAAAATAAATCTCAGGTAGCTCTGAGACAGAGTAGCAGCTGTATCAAAGATCTGATCAGGGAAAACATTGTGCAGAACACAGGACATGGAAATGCAAAATGTAACAAACTTTATTCTACAAATCTAAAAGGAATGAACAAATATTAGCAAATTTTGCAGAGTTACACTACAAAATAATAAAAAAGGCATATCTACTTTGACAGGCAGGTCCGTGTTTAGTTCGAAACAGTTTGGGTTGAGACTTGTAAGGCGATGCACGGAAGCACATGAGTGATTTCTCTACTCATCCCCTGACACACTGTATGGTTTCTCGTTTATTTGGCTGTCTTTTGGTTTGGCTTACATTGCCTCCTACAATGTTCCTTTGTTCAGTGTATTGGTTGCACAGGTTGTATCTACGCTAACCTGATGGTGCCAGGCCAGGCACCTTGTTTCCATTCTGTGTGCTCCTGCTCTGAGTACACATCTCTTCAGCTTCTGTCCAGGCAGTAGAGGGTCATCTTGGTTCAAACAGCCTTTGACATTGCAATCACTTCCCATGTAGGTCAATACAGCCTGTCTGCAGCACAGGCCTAATTACTGCTGCCACTCTTTCCTTTTCTGCCTTCTCCCTCTACCAGCTTCAGCTCCCACTCGCTAGTCCCCTCTCCAGACTGGGTCATCCCCTCTCCAGTTTGGGAAACGGAACCCATGCGATTTCTCCACTCTTTCATTCTCCTTGGCCCCTGCCCAAGAAGCCAGCAATGCCCAATGTCAGGGCATCATTCCCCTGGTCCAGAAGAATGCCAGCAGGTTGGCTGAAGTTTTCTGCACTGTTTCTATGGAGAGAAATTCATGCTGCTTGTGCCTTCTGTCTGTGGGAAAGTGCTCTGTCAGCTCTGTGTCATCTTCTGCAGAGAGATGGGCTACACCTGAGACAGGGTAGGGGCCAGCAGACCACTACTGGGCCACCCATGCTGCACGTGAGGACACCTTTGGCCTCTGAGATGAGGATTAAACGTGGGCCAAAGATTTTTTTCTGATGGTTCCTAAAAATTATCTCAAACTTGTGACTAAGTACAGTCTTGTGTCCCCTCAGTGGGAGAGACGCCTCCATCTGTGGGCTTGAACCCATGCTTGAAACACAGAGCACATATAATCCTTATCCTCAAATCTACATCAGCTTTCCACATTTGAGATGTTTCCCCACCTCTCCGTTCTGCGAAACATCTAAAAAACTCCTCAATACTATATAAATAAGAACTATTCAATAAGAACTATTCTTAGTTCATTTAGTGCATACACTTTAGGAAAGCTGCCAAAATTCATGTACTCAACTGCTCCTTATTCTCCACAAGATTACTCTCTTTTTGTCCTTCCATATGTAAATATTACTGCCGACCCACTTCTGCATCCTGCAAGAAATTAGTCTTCTAAAGTGCCTTGTCAGAGTGGAACTGAACAGATATGGGAAAACAGCTGAAAAAAGGCCAAAATGAATGTGGTGGTAGATTGTTTTTCCAAGGGCTTGGCAGAAGGTCCTTCCTGGAAAGGGCTGGCAGGAATGTAAGGCTCCATGGCTGCTCTTTGAGTGCACTTCACATCTTGAGTGCTTGCTAATTTATGTTTCATTGGAACTGCAGATGGGGAAATGAGATTTGTGGGGGCTTTCATCCCTTATCCCTCTGCAGTAATGTAGATTACTAAAGGTTGTTCAAATCAGCAGAAATACGCATGCAAACCTACTGGACTTGATATCGTTGGGCCTGATTTGCTTGCAGTATCTTGTGCTGAAAGTGTAGACAGGGTAGAAGGCTTGACACTGACTGAAACCTGCCTGAATTCCTGCTCCTCAGTCACAGCCACCACCTTCAGTAACGGTGGATTGTTAAATACACAGGTAGAAAATGAACTCTAGAACTTCTTACACAATGTAGCTGGAAGTTTAAAGAATGATGACTGATTTATACAGAACATGAAATATGTTTTAATCTCCAGGTTCAGTTGACTGAGCAAGTCAGATGACTGACCTACATCAGATGTGGAATTTCACGGGAAAATGTTTGTCTTTTCAAAGGTCCTTAGTATTAGGATTTCATGGAGGGAATCAAAGTAGCCACAGATACTAAAACTAGTAATGTTTTAACTAAAGTGCAGCAGATTGTGACTTCAACTAAAGAGCGGCCACTGAGAAGAATGGACTCACACAGCTTTATAATTATCTAAGTACATTTAGATTTAAATGACATGAAGGAAGGTTTACTTAAGATCTCAGGAATTTTTTTCAATTTTTTTTTTTGTTTGGGTTTATTTTCTTCTCTCAGTTACAAAGAGATGGTACAGAAATAATTCTGAAATGAAGAACAGATGTACCTCTCTGCTCTCCTCAACATGCCACAAATTTGTAAACGCAAGAATCAATAACTTCCTCAAAATTGTTCCAGCTCTGTCTCTTCCCAAGAGCCTGCTTTAACACATGGGCTTAGTTGTAGCTTCAGAGTAATTGAAGTCAAAAGAGAAAGAGCTCTGTCTTGGGATATTATCTTTAAAATCTGACTGTGGGGAAAACTGAGAAATGCTCTGAATGTAAACCTCTGGCCACAGTGAAGATTCTGGAAAGAACAGAATCTTGGATGAAACTGAGTTTATTATTGAGAAACATCAGTGATTAATAAAACATCCAAAAAAATTTTGCAAAGGATAGAGTGATCTTGACTAGGAGCTGCTTGACCTGTTGTGCATGTAGAGGAGGATTCATAAGAGTATTCACAGCCCACAGCTGCAGGCATTTAAGCACAACAGAGAAAATGTGCCCTGGAGGTTGCTTCTGTGAATATGATACCTTAAAAATACAGTGGCTTCTAGGATGTATGCAGAGAGTTGGGCTCCAAGCAGCATTATGTCATGTGGTTTCAAATTGTGTCTGGCCAAGACAGCTATCAGCCACCATACTGAGTGGCATTACTCAACAAGTGAAACAGTCCTGTACTTACATTACATTATCTTGGCCATTTTGTATGGTTTAGAGCCTTTCAGTTATCCTTCTCTGGTGTTCCGCAGTGCAAGAGCAGCTGATGGTATTCTGTAGCTCTGTTGAAGCTGGAGCACTGTGTCTTCTCTACCCTTTAACTTCATTTTCTGCTCCCTACCATGACAGTCACATTTCTACCAAGAAAGATTGATCTGAACTGTCAGGGCTTTTAATGGCATTCTAAATCTGTAATTTTCAACATGTTTTGATACTTAGAATTTTTTAAAAGTAATAAAGACCTCTTTAGAAATTTAAAGTATGTGGACTGTTGAAGAGTTGATGAGGCTTCACTGTTTCTTAGCAATGTTTCATGGAACCCAGAGAAATAACTGATTGGTACCAACAACCCACAGACCAGAAAACTTGTAAAATGCCTCAGACAGACTGCTTCTTTCAGGTGGAAATAAAGCCACCTTAACAGTTTTTTCAGTCCTGAACATAATATTATGTTTCTCCAATATTTTTATCCTACACCTGTTGCATCTTACTATACAATCATCTTTTATAATAACTAGAATGTTTTTTGTTCAAGGTTGTACTTTTATACTTCTGTTTCCACATACTGATGAGCCTTGGGTTTGTGTGTACTTTGTTGCCTTAGCAGCAGTAAAGTTCTGTTTAATCTTCCATGAAGATCTGGCATAACAATGAATCATTCTTACCACGAAATCTTTAGAAACTACCCCTGCCCTCCATAAATCCACATTATCTACTCCAGTCATTCTGTACCTCCTGTAAACATGGGAAACAGCTCATAAATCATTTTAGCCATGTTTTTAATTTAGTACATTTCTTCTACTTAAAAGTTTGAACCATTTTGTTTTCAAGCATCCAGAACTGTACAATAGAAATGGAGTTAAAGGTGTGGCCTCAGGACATTTACGAGCAGCAGCTGCAGGACAAAGGGTGATGTCCAGTCTTAACCTGTACACCACTTGAAAATGCAAAACATCACAGGGTGATGTCCAATAGGTTTTACACACCACAGAGGAACAATTCTCTCCTTAGGAGCCACATAAAGTAAGATGCTGCTCTACAAGCTTTAAAATCTTCAGCTTCTCAGTGTAATGTTTATTTTTCCTAACTTTCTGGATTCCTTCCACAATGAACTAGCTTCATTTTGTGTATGGAAAGACTGGCAAAAGAGACATGAGAAAGCTGTCTGGATTTTCAATTCCCATGCTGCATTAAAGTTGACACCTAAAAGTCCTAGGTGCAAATTTTTTAGCCCAAAATATTATAAATATACTTAAAAAATTGAGAATTACAAGAAAATTCATTGAAATACAGGCTGAGATTTTTCAAAATCAGTTCCAAAGAGTATGTGAAAGGATCCTTTAAATAAGTGTTGCATTCGTTATCAAGTTGAATGTGAGCAGGGAGCCCCCTACTCTTTGATGGTTTCTCTAAATATGTGTGGAATAAAGATGCTGAAGCTTTGGCTAAAGCTGTGCCAAGTGTGATAGAGGGAAGGTCTTCATGAGCTCTGGTACTTTAGCTCAATTTGAGTCTATCAACTCTGGCCATGAATTTAGCTGCTCAGACTCTGTTTTGAAGTTCAAACTGTAGGAACCTACCAACCCAAGGGCTGCAGGAACAAAAGGGAGACTCTAAAAACAATAAAAAAGAAAAATGTACAGTGTCTTGTATGTCACCTTTCCCCCCACAGCTTTTGAGAATTTATGCAACTTATAAACACTTTCAAATGAACTGAAATGAAAGTTGTCTGTTTCCCACACGGAAAAGGAGCCTTTATCGGTGGTTTTTGGAGTTAACAAAATAGAGGATTCTTATACAAAGAGGAAACAACCTTAAAAAAAACCTTAGTTACAGTTTTTACAGTCCCATTAGAATTCTTAATTTTCTTATTTACAGCTCATGCTTTTTCCATATAATGCAATTGCCACATACTTTCCCTGGGTTATTGGTTATGTGTCAAGGCTGTCTCTGAGATGTAGGAGCATTCTCTTCTTCTATTTAGTGAGAGATGAAGATGTCCAGCACCCTTCAGAATCAGTCTTTCTATCTTTTTTTTCTGCTTTGCAGTATTTATGAAATATATTAAAGACCAGGAGTTATTAATATTATAGTTTAAAGCTATGTATTAGTGCTGTGAGTGAATCACGTACAACCAGCTGCAATGAGTTGCCCTGATTTTGTTTCATAAAATGAGAGAGTATGGCCAAAACAGAATATTAAACCCAGTATTTTCTAGTAGTGAGTAAATAGAGAAATAAGTAGGAGGTAAGCACCTCCATCTTTTAAAGAAAACTTTGAGAACTACTGGAAAATTTGTTGTAAGAAGTAATCCTGCAGTGTGAAGGAAACTCACTGAGTAAGGTAGGGGGAATTTTCCAGCAAATTCCTATAATTACTCACCTATCACACAATTTTAACAAGTTGCTTGGTGTTGCCTTACAAACCAACATAAAAACAAGTTTGTCTCCTTTGCTGCTTTCCCTGGTCATTCACAGCAATTAAACAATAAACACTTGTTGTTCACCAGTTTGTGGTTCCCATAGTAAAAGTTATGCTCAAGTGAAGACAGGAGCACTGAAGCCAGAAAATCGTAACCTTTGTACCTAAGTGCACTCCAATAAAGTTTACTTTTTTTTTCTTTCAACAAGCACTCTCACGAAAGCAAAGTAATGCATACATCTCTGCAAGATTGGTACTTGAATTCCCATTTTAGGACTTTATATTCTTGATATTAAGCTCCAGTCCAGAGGACAGTGAATCAGTAGAAAGCTTTCCAATGACTCCCAGAAGATAGATCAAGCTCTAAGAGAGCACTGAGAGTTTTATGGCTCTTGCTAGGTACCTTCCTCAAGAAATTCAGGATTTCAAAACAAATAATTAATATTAAAATGTACGACAAGCTTTAAGGATATATTTAGCAGCAAGTCGAGGTCTGTGCTTAGTCTGAACAGTGGAAATTCACTGAGGGCAGTGGCAATGCAAAGGTGTGAAGGAGGATGACACAGCACACTTCATCATTGGGGTGAAACGGTGTGAAGGGGAAATTTAGTCAGAGGGAATGAGCAACCATCTGGCTGCAGCAGGGAAGTAAGAGGATGAGGGTTACGAGTGTAGTAACGTGTAAGGTTGTGAGCTTTGTGCTTCTTGACTTTATTTAAAGGCAGGCTGCATCCTCACAGACCGAGTTGCCCTTGGTCACTTGCAGATGAGCTGACTGATGAAGGGTTATGTGGGGTTATCTGCTTTTCCTGATGATTAATAACATCTGTTCCACAGCCGACAATATTGGGAACTGTACATCCATATCAGGGAGTGAAAATGGGCAGCGCTGTTTAATTCCTTTGGGATATATGGCGTAGGACAGCCCTCTCAACCAGTGTCCTGCCTCTCCTGCGTTGTCCCTGTTGCTTGCCTTGACAGGAATGCCTGTCCAGAACGGCTCATTTTCCATCCCTTTGCCAGTTACCCCCAGTAAGGGGCGACCAAGGGGCCAGACCCGGACTCAGCGGATCAGGTTTGGCGGCTCCGCATGGGGTAGGAGGACCAGGAGCAGCCTGAGCTGGAGCGAGGAGCAGCCCTCCTGGCTGGGCGGAGCAATTTCAGGCGTTGTTCACCTCGACTGCGGGCAGCGCACCTGGAGGGCGGCACAAGCCCCTCTCAGCCTCTCCCAGGCGCACGGTGGCAGCGGGCAGCCCCGGGCGCTGGGGCACGGCAGCTGGGGCGGGCAGGCTGCCGCAC
>VXAX01003950.1:2841394-2893835 GCA_013399835.1 Leptocoma aspasia
TGCGCTCGCAGGGCAGGGCAGGGCAGGGCACGGGGCGCTGCTGCGGGCGGTGGCCACGCTCGGGGGCGGCGGCGGGGTGGAGCTGGGCGGCCCCGGCCCCGGCCCCGTCCCGTGCGGAGGAGCGGCTCCTCGCAGCCTCGCTGCCCCGTCCCGACCGCTCCTGTCGCCGCGGCTCATGAGGTGAAGATGGTGATCCGCGTCTTCGTCGCCTCCTCCTCGGGCTCGGTGGCGGTGAGTGGGGGCGAGCGGCGGGAAGCAGGGAAAGGAGCGCGGCGCTGCGGGCAGGGCTCAGCCTGCGGGGCCGGGGACTGCGCGGGGCTGGCAGCTCGTCCTCCCCGCGCTGCCCAGCCTGCCCTCGGCTCCGAGCCTTGTCCCCGCACGCCGGCACGGACCCGAGTCCGTCCGTGGGCTGCCCTGGGACGCGCGGCTGAATTTGCCGCGGTTGCGCGTGCGATGGGGGCGGAAAAGACAACTCTCCTCCGCAAGGCTGCCGAAGCTTAACTAGTTCGTAAATTGCCTTTGGCATACCAAGCACCCCGAAACCTTTGTAGGGTACAAATCTTGGGTGTGTTTAAAGGGTCTTTGAGGTCGTTAAGTGGGGCTGAACTTTCCCTGTCGAGAGGCGATCAGAGCCGCGGTGCTGGGGAGACCATTCCAGGGGAGCCGAGCCCGGGCAGGTGCGGTGCCTCGGTGCCTGCCGCCCACGGCAGGGTGGACAGATAAATACAAGGAGAGGCTAGGGACAGGCTTCAGGCCACCAGCACCTCTCTGCATTAAAAAATACTGTGGAATAAGTACAGCTCTTCTTAGACTTGCTTTTGAAGGGCATCACTGCGTTCTCTGCTTAATTGAAGCTTGTACATCATTCTCTTGTTTAATTAATTATGCGTGCGACCTATGAATTTCCATAATTTAATATAAAGTAACAGCTTTCTGTTAAGGAAATCTGGGCATAAACGTCCTACTGAATTCATTCTTTAATAAGAAACATCAGAAAGATTTAGGCGTAATTGATATTCTTTATGCTTTAGCAGTGAGGGCAGCACTTTCTGTGTTGCAGAAGGACGTAGCACATTCCTATCTGAAGGTTTATTGTGTATTCAGTTTCTTCAGTCTTTTACTGTGTGGATCTAGTTTACAGTTCAGTAACATGACGACAGGTGTGTGTTCTGATATGTTTTGGCATGAAGTGTTCAAAATTCTTAGTGGCTGCATTACAGCTAATAAAAACTAATTATCCATTTCAGTAGCCAACTGAGTAAACACAGCATCTTCAGAACTCAGTAATCCATGTCCGTCAAGGATCCATAAGAGAAACATCATCTTCCCTGCATGGGCAGTTGGTTCATGCTGTGGTAGTGTAGCATTGCTGGTTTTAGTTTCTGTTTCATGCCCCGTGGGCTGAACAATATATAGTTTTGTATTTTTTTTTTTTGTTGTTGGAGGGGCAGAAAAGGGCCACATAGTTCATTTAACCCACATCTCCAGTCTGCAAGGAGGTTGCCAATAGGAGTTTTTGATTCTGGTCTCACCTTACCCTGTCTGCCTGCAAGGTACATATGCAGTTAGCAGAGCAATATAACCCTCATAACTATCTATTAACCCCGCAAACCAAATCTGAGTTTGACAAGCAGTTCAAATTGAGCATCAGTTCTCTTGCTGACTTTTTTTCTGGGTTGGACAACAAAAAGATGACAGAATATGGGTAACAGCTTGCATGCTGGTGATAGTCAACTTACTTCATCCAGTTAGCAGTACATCTGAGTGCAGCCTGACCAAAGCAGAACAGATCATTCAGTGATTGAAGGTACTGTTATAAAGGGCCAGAGCTGTGACATCTCTTTTCTGTCAGTTTTTTTTTCATCTGTGTTATCACAGCATTTAAGAACTTTAATTATAGGCTAGGTTCCTGCTGTTCTCAGTGTTGCATCACGGAGGGTTTTCTTTTTTTCTGTAGGCTTTGCAGGGGGTGTCCTTAGATCTAGGCTAAGGATGGAGGAAAATGATGAAGAAAACACTATTATTAGCTAGTTATGTGGGAATCTGAATCTGGAGAAGAAGGTGGTTACTGTATTTCATGTCTTTAAACAGTTTTAAGGGAAATTTTAAACAACTTATCATCCTTCTAGAACTAAACATTAGTGAAAGGAAAGAAAAAGTGTTTGAGTCATACAATTGTCAGCACTACATCAGCTGTTTTTTGGGATCCTGTGCAATTCATGAGACAGAATTATTTCCCCATCGAGAAAAATGAGTACCCCATATAGATCCTACTCTATCTCCTACTAAAAATGGTGTCAGAATTCATGTTTTAATTTCTACCTCTAAGTCAACTTGAGCCAAATTGTAGGCTAGCTGCTTATAAGAGTGGATGTTTCTCAGATTAGTATCTGACCTGCTGTAATTGACCAGAAACTTCTATATGTAACACTGACTGACAAATAAAAGCAGTGTCATTGTGACATAATTATTTTTCCAATCTCTCTAGAGATACTTTGGTAAATTACTCTTTATCTTAAAATGGAAAGTCCATGTAGTCTCTAGAGTACGCTTAGGTTTTGTCAAATATAATGAGCTAAACTCCTAGCGTATGAGTCTTTTTGAAGTCTTCAGAATACCCAGGTCAAATGGTAGGTATTTGGCTGAAACATTCCTGAGAAATACACTGATTGTATACTCAGAGAAGGCTTTAGTTTGCATAAAAATTACTTTATCTGGAAACTACTAAGGTGTTTATTGATCTCAATACTTGATATAATCTGTTTTGGGCTAAAGAAGATAAAAATATATGATTGTCACACATAATTCTTTGAGTCTAGTGCATAAAGTATTTTGAGGGTCATTCCAAAGAATGAGAAAAGGAAGTAACTGAAGCAAATGAGAAGGAACCAAGAATAATGTGAAGTTTCCCTTCATTTGGTTTTGGGGTTCTCCCTGCAGCATCTTCCAAACATCTGAAAGTTCTTAGACCCCGGAGAGGTTAATTGCTGTAACTGCTTTTTGTTTGTTTAGTATAACTTGTGACTATAAATGCTTCATGAGCTTAAAATAACTCACAGATCCCAAAATGTAGTTGTTGCTGGAGTGGAAACGTTGATCTTCAGTGTTTAGGGAAGCTGGGCAGTGGGTTTAGCCTGTAGGGACGCTGTAGAGAAGTTTCTGAGCCCTTGTGGGAAGGGAGGAGGGAGGCACTGTGCGTGCGGGTACATTTCTAAATCACCTCGTGTTGTTTTAAGCATGCATTAGGCAGATTCAATCGAATCGCAATGCGAAGCCTCTGAATAGGCAGACGGGCATGTTTCTACAAGCCTTACTGTCTCCTGCTCTTCTGACCTGAATTTCTACTTGTGTTGGTGAGCTGTGTCTCGAATTCCAAGCACTTCTTTGTAGGGCTGGGGAGGCAGGCTTTGCTACTCCTCCCTGATAAGGACAATCAATGTTCTTTTGTGCCCAAGAGAAAGGTTACTTTAAAAGTAGCCTTTACTTTCTCCTCAGCAGTGCTTCACTGTTTTCAGGAAATAATTTATGCCTATGTTTTTCACCAAATCATTCCAAGGTGGCTGTAATTTTATCTGTTTCACTTTCTCCTGTCTATCAATAAAAATTTGCACTTGTGCTAGCTGTACTACGTACAGACTCATAGTTAAATGGTTTTCAGTGTTTTAAAGCAGCTTTACCTTTGTCAGGAAGCTGGTAATATGAGCTCAGTAACTTTAAGTTTGGAATTCCTACAGTTATCTAGAACTGCCAAACCAGAGAAAACTTCAGTTTTGCTGTTAGAGGGCTGAAGATCAGGTAAGGGGAATATCATTGAGGAGCTGTTAAATAATGGAGAACCTTCAAACAACTGCCTCACTTGTACTTTCTCCATTGTGGTATTAATTTATTGAAGCTTCATCTGTTGAGCTGAAGAGATAATATAGGGGAATTAGTGAAATAATGGCACAGCAGGTACAATCTACTCTGACTAGTGAGATATGTGAAACAACTTCCCATTGAAATTTTTGTATGTTCACAAGATGAGAAAGACAGGTCACTGAAATGAATTCCTTTAAGTGCACAAAGGTATGTGCTGCTCAGACACATTCTTCAGGAGAACGTGTTTGGGAGGACAGGAGAGCTTGGGGAGGAACAGCAGCAACCTAAAAAGAATAGACTTTTTAAAATGACCAAAACCTGGACTTTGACTCTTGTGACTGAAGAGGATTATGGATTTTTTACTAGGAAGCTAGATAAGATAGGTGCAGTTATAGTTAAATTGTTTCTATAGCAAATATTGGCTTTATGAGACTAAAGCTCTCTTTTTGATTAAGCGTATTATGGAGGTCAAATGAGTTGGATTTTTTGTTTCCTGGAATGACTTTAAATCACATTATAAAACATTGGAATGTCAGAATAATTGTAGTCATGTTTGTTTGGTTCATATGTTGTTGAGTAATGTAATGGAGACAAATACAGTGCTAGCATTCTTAAGGCTAAGCTGGTTTCCAATGGATGATGAATTTCAACTCCACCCTTGTTTGTAAAAAGTCCTTGTAACTCAACATTTCTCATAGCACTTCTCAGAAAGATTGTGCTTCTTGTTGGAGTTGTGAAATAAGTTAACTTAGAATATGTAATTTCCAGAATATCTACTATCTCAACTTTTTTTTTGTTTGCTTCTCTGCACCCCAAAAGCACAACAGTCAAAATTGAAAGTGAATTGGTTGAGTGATACAAGTGCCTTTTGAGAAAACAGTATTAGTTATGGTGGTCATTGGGAAGGATTTACAACTTGTTGCACGTGATTTATGCAAGTTCAACTAAAAAGAAATAAGCTTTGTAAATTATAAATATTATAATGATTTTTTAATATTTGAATTTCATAAAATCAGATCAGAGCAGCAGGTAAGTTAGCTTTTCAGAAATTAGACAATAATCTTTACACTTAGAAGTGATCCTGCAATATCCCAAGAAAAAAGCTGTGTCCTTGCTCAGTCATTGGACACATCATGTGTATCCACATCTTGGACATTAGCAATTGCATTGCTATAGGTGCATAGGAGAGATCTGGGGACTTTCTGGATCTAGTCTCTTTGACAAACAAAATGAGTTCCTTTATTCTTCCTCAAGTTTCTTATTATCAGGTCAGGTGACTCATATTAATTTTTGCTGGCTTCTGTCAGTCCTATTCTGCAGGGTTGTGGCAGAGAGAGCCTGAGAGCCTCACTCATGGCTGTGAATTCTGTGAGGCAAGGAGGTCAATGCTGAAGGCTTTAGCTGGTTTTCACCTTAAGGACTCACTGTCTGTGCATCTAGGTTTCAGGTCTGTATTCCATGTAAGTCTAAACTCTAGTTCTGTTCTCCTGCCTTGTGATGGAGAGAATTGTGAGCCTGTGAACAGTAGTTCCGATCACTTAAGGAATGTGTTCAGGAGGGAGCTGAGTGTGAACCCTAGTCACAAGGATGCAGGTTGAATTTGTGTATGGTATTTAGTATCTAACTGTTGCATCATTCTTGTATGCTCTAGTGCTTTTCAAATATTTACACCACTTCTTGGCAGATAGATCATGTCAGAACTAATGCTACTTTAAAGAACACACTTTGGACTACACAGTGGCATGTGCAGAAGGTTGGTTACCGACCCTTGATTACAATCAGCTGTAATAAAACTTCAAAGGAGGTATTGTTCTGACTCAGATTATGAAGACTTTCCCCCTTTTTTTTTCTATAGAGTGCAAGTCCCCAGATGGACATACTTCACTGATGGTGACCTGTTCTCCTTAACCTTCCACCCATATTGTTAAAGTCTAGAAATTATTTTTCCTAACTCTGGTCATAGTGCCAGTGATTGCTGGATGTTGGATATAACTGAATTTAATTATAATAAATGACAAAGAATATTGAAGTAAAAGCTAACTTGCATGCAATTTATTAGTACAAGTTACTTAGGAATGTTCAGAAATTGGGAACTGTGGAAAAAATAGCATTTAAGGAAGTCCTTCATTGTATAATATCAGTATCACTTTTATGTTTATCAATCTGAGTGCAACTTGAAGATAGAGAATTGTTACTGAGCTGGTAACCCTGAGTGTATCTCTTTACTAGCAAGTACTCTAAGGGCAACAGCTTCCTCACCTGCAGCCTCAAGTGCTGGGCCCCTAGGGGAGTCTGTCCAAAAGGAAGTGCTGCAGTCTTTGTTTTCCTTACAGTGTGGAAGCTTGCTAAGAAGAGTAATGAACACAGAAACACAATACTCCATGGAATCTATTCCTAGTTGAAATCTACTCTATCCAAAAAAGCATGACCATGTTCAAGTATTTCTGTGGTTTTTAACAGTGTAATTTTTCAGTAAGTTTTACAGAAGATAGCTAACATTTCACAAGTCTCTTAGGTTGGCAAATTTTCTTCCTTGGCAAGGTGAGAGTAAATATAGAGGCAATGGTGGTGTTTCTTACCTGTGACTGTCAATGAAATTGGTCTGCAGATAGCTGCCAAAGCTCAGAAGAGCTTCTGAATTCCTCAGTAGGTGAGATATTGTTTCCATAATCTTCACTCCTGGGTTTGTATGTTGTTTAGTTGGCACCCATTGGATGGGCAGATGGACTCAATTTAGAGACCTAAGTCACTGTTGCCTGTCATTTCTGAAAACATCAGATTTCAGTGTCTCATGTAGATGAGCAAAGGGTGACCTGATCCTTCAAGGAATGACTCAGAATTGTTGATGACTGAGCAGAAGCAGGGACTGAGATACAAATATTGTGCAGTTTAACATAATTTGTCTTATTGCAAGAGAACACAGACACAAAACTTCCTTTGTTGTCCTATGTGGACTGTAAACCTCCATATGTGAAGTATTTTGAGGTAAAATCTTTTTAATTCTTCAGTTCAAAGCTGTGGCAGTCCTTCCACTCAGGTGTGCTACTTTACCGTAAGATATTTATCACTATTCTGAAGGGGCTGAGTCTAAAGCATGTGGGCATCCTCCTTTTGTGGTCATAAGAGCTACAGTGATGAGGAACCTACTCAAAACAAGCTATTTTTATCTCATTAGTGAGGGAAGGGAAAATCAATTTGATTTACATCAGTAAACAAGCTTATTTAGTCTAAATTTAATATTGTACTTCACTGTAATTGAATTTGGTACAAAGAAAAGGGAGTAACTGTCTTGCTGGCTGATTTCTGAAGAGAAGTTCTTAGGAGATGCAGGTTGTTCAGGGAGTCAAGTGAATCATCAGTGACAGTATGCCCTTCTGTTGCTGGCCATCTGCCTTGGGTAGGACAGAGCTTGTCTTCACAATTAAGAGTCCCAGGATTTGTTATTGTTGGTTTTGCTGTTCTATCCTTGGAAAACTAATACACATCATTCCTACTATGACAAAGCGGGAAAACAAAAGGTGTTTGTCATTTTACTGCAATGAATAAACTTGCAGAAGTTAATGCCTGGGATGACATTTGCATATGTATCAACTTGCATTTTGTTTGAATATGCATATGTAGATATGTACTTTTGCATGCACACATACATGTGGAGAGATACAAATATCCATATATATATGTGCATATGGATATATATATATGTTTATGTATACATACTTGAACCTTTGAATTACTGATAGATGCTAATTATCCCTCAGTAAAAACAAACCACTGATTTTAGCATTCCCAGAAGAGAAATAAAACCCTGATGCCTTTAGGATGCTCAAGATATGTCAGCATCTGTCAGGGCTGTGTCAAAAATGCCTGCTCCTTTATTGCAGCTGTGGATGTCTATCTTCAGTGTAAGCTAGAGAGGAGAAATCGTGGTGCTTGCTCACCTATCTCTATTATTCTGTGTTATTCCATGTGTCTGGCCTGTACTTAAGAGCTTTATTGACATACCTTTCTTCAGCTAATGAGTTGTTTGCAGAATATCAGAATAGTTATACCAACATAACATATGCACCAGTATGATTGTTCTGGCTAATGGGGACATACAGCTGAATAAAATAGTTCCCTTCCTACCTAGGAAAAAGGTAAAATCTGTATAAACGATGTTACAAAGATTTTTATCTGACATCTCTGACAGGGATGGCAGGGGCATTGGAAGACCTTAGTGTTGATAACATCAAAGTTGCTCTTCTGCCTGTTGCAGAGCTCCAGGACTGAACACCTGGCTGTATTCTGGCCTCCTCCATCACAGCTGAGAGCATTTGCCTTCGTGGGTGCTCAGGTGGGCGAGTGATACACTGGCCCATGGAACCGAGCGTCTGCAGCACCAGGCCATGTCTAGTTGTGCCACTGTCACAGGGGTAGTGAGAACTTATGGCAAGCTTCTGCTTGTGGCAAAGCCTGAACAGCCACAGTGTCTGGCTTTCTGAATGTTCCATTTCATGGGATTGTTTCTGTTGCAAACTCTGCCAGCAGGGTTACCCTCAGAGCTTTTGTTTGTGAGAAGAGGCCTGAAACCATAAACTTGTACTTCATATTAAATGCAAATCAGAACATGATTTGGTGTGTTCCATTCACACATGCTAACATGCTTTCCCATTGGCTTTTGGATTTTTATGCTGTTACAAAAGGGCAGAATATTGTTTGCCTTCAAATGTTCAGAGATACGGCCTGTTGTGATTCTTTTCACCAGTCTGTGTAGCACAGGTCCTCTGAATTCACTGGATAGGTCCCACTTGAAGCAAGAGAAAGTGACTCAGAAAAAAATTCATCAGAAATGTAACTGTGGAAATTCTATTAAAACTTTCACAAGTTTGTTTTGTTTCCTGGCATTTCTGTGTGCTGCAGAGGATGATATTGGGTATTATCAGTGCTATTAAAACCTTTATGAGTGATTATTTGGAACAATTTAATAGTAACATGACAAATCAATTAAAGGCTGGTTTCTTAGTCTGTGTTTTTCAGAGAAAATCAAGCGACTTTTTGTGTGCCTTCATTTGAAAGGAAGCATCTTTGATCTGATGAACAACAGAGCATCAGCAACTGAAACCTGTCATTAAATTGCTGCAGGGTTAGTGAAATTATCATCCATGTCCAATCTAAAGAAATCCAATTCAAGTACGCATTAAACCTTTGATCTGGATCTACATCTCCTAAGGTCAGATAGCCTTTTTGAAACATCTCTAATTGAGTGATCTGATAGGTTAATGTAGAAACAGAGACAGGAGTGGCATTTGAAGGATGTAGATAGCATCACATTCTTCAGTAGGAACCAGCTAGGAAACTAAAATTAGTTAGAAAAGAGATACAAAACTAGTCTTTGATCAAAGAAAACAGCTGCTATGAAGGCCCTGATGTGCAAGCAGTCCCTTCCTGCTCAGTCAAACTGGCTTGCCTGCAGCAAGGTCTGTTTTCTAGTAAAGGTTCCCAGCATCAGGCCCCAGGGAAGTCTGGAAGTCAGTGGGTTTATGCAGTGTGGTATTCAGCAATACCTTTGGCTATGTGGAGGTGACTCCTGTTGACCTTACAGGAGATGTGTTGGCAGTTTATGGGATAATAATCAGATTAATTGAACACTGTGCTGTGTTTGGGGATGCACCTTGTCACTAAGAAATGGGTCTGCAGAAGTATAAAAGAAAAGAGAATTTACAGATACAGAGCTGCAAAAACACACCAGCTACACATATATAGTTGCATTTGTTGAAAGAGAAATAATGTTGACATTTATTAATAAGGTTAGAAACCTTGTTCTGCTCAGTTGAGTCAAAGATAATTTTGTTACTGATCTGAATAATAGCAGTGGCAGTCAGCCCTGGTTTGGAAAATCCATCCTCCTAGCCTTACAAAAACATGAGAAAATGTTGCAGTAATATAGTCCAGTTTCATCTGAAATATGACATTTGTCTTGAGCCACACGTGCATTTTTCTGTTGCAGTTTCATATAGTGCTGAGAAAACCTGTAAATATCTGCAAAGATGTAGCACAACGAAATCTGGATGACTTGCACTGCTGTTACTGCTGTACTTTAAAGTGCGTTGTCAGGGGTGTGTGTATCTGTAGTTGGCAGAATGACACATCTGTGCTGTGTGGATAGTAACTGTCAGGAGAAAATACTGAAAGCATTGACAACTTTCGTTTACAAACTTGTGTTTGAAATTCTTGGGAGCATGTTGGAGTCATAGTGTCTCTGCTGCTTTAAGGTGAGAGAACAAGTAAATGCAAGCATAGTCCTTCTTAAGGAAAGGCTAGATGTTTTTTCCAAGTGGTCAAGGGGACTTATTCCCCCAGATTCATGGAGGAGGATTAGTACCTGTGTGGGAATAATATGGCTGTGACCTTGTGTTTATGTAGAAACAGGATTCTGCATTAAACTCAGCATGCACTGCTGGGCTAGACAATACTGCAGTCCTCAATCTTGCCTTAATGTGCCTTAAACCCTCTGCCTTGCTGTCAGGAGACTGCTGCATGTGGCATCTTACAGATCCACATTCTGCATCCACGGGCTCTTGTTTCAGAAGCAGCTGGAGCCACAGCTGGGTGTACCTGGGTGTTAGGCTGTGGGCCCTGAGTGACAAAATACAGAGGGTGCAGCTCATGGTTACGGCAGGAGATGGCCAGAAGAACTTGTATCTTGAGCTGACAGAACTAAGGCCCCACCCAGATGAAATAAGGCTGGTTGCTTGTTACGTCTCCTGGACTGGTAGGTGTTTTTATCCATTCTGATAGACAAATATTCCTATGCCACTGGCTTTTGCTGCTTTAAGCTAATGAGAAGGAAGAAACATGACCTACTTTTTTTAGTGCTGAAAATTTTCTTTTATATCTCATTTGTGATAAATGCAGAAAATATAGCTGGGAATGCTTTATTCATTGTGACAAAACAATGTGGCTGATAAATACAGAGAACTAGTTCAAACACTTTCTGTGTTCTGCTGACTCACCTCTTCACAAAAAAAATCAATTCTGTATTTTCATCTTAAAAGTTCAGGTGGTAAACATGTTACATAATAGGAAATGTGTGTGAATCTCTTGTTAGGGGGATTTATTGTTTTTAAATTTTTATTTTTCTTCACAGAATTTAGAGTAGAATGGAATATTTTAGTTGGAAGTAACTTACAGTAATCGTTTAATCCAACTGCTTGACCACATCAGGGCTCACCAGAAGTTAATTAAAGCATGTTATTAATGGCATTGTCTAAATGTGTTTAAACAATGACAAGCTAGGAAGCCTGTTCCAGTGTTTTGCTACCTGTGAAGAAAGTCTGAACCTCCCCTGACAAAGGTATTACACATCCCATCACTGGATACCAGGGAGAAGAGATCAGCACCTCCCATTCCACTTTCCCTCCTCAGCAAACTGTAGGGGAGCCATGAAGCCTCATGGCTCCCTACAGTTTCTCCAGACTAGACAAGCCCAGGGCCCTCAGGTGCTCCTTACAGGACTTTCGTTCCAGCCCCACCACCAGCTTTGTTGCCTTCCTGTGGATGCATTTAAGGACCTTCACATTCTTGCTAAACTGTGGGGCCCAGAAATGCTCACGGTGCTCGAGGTGAGGCAGCACCAAGGCTGAATGCAGTGGGATAAGCACCCCTCTGGATCAGCTGGTGATGCTGTGCTTGGTGAACCCAAGGATGTGGCTCGTCCTCTTGGCTGCCAGGGCACACTGCTGAGTATTAGAGCATTTGCTTACTTTGCAAAACCTGCTTGTAAAGGTGCTGTCTTTGGTGCTATTTCAGTGAACTTTAATCAATTACCTAATACTTAATGTTCTAGGAAAATAAAGAAACAAAATGGATTAATCATGTTTTACTTCCCAAAATCATAATTCTACCAAGCAAGCTGATGCACACAACAAAGCAATGTCTCTAAATCCCTGCAGATTTTTAGTGTTGGACTCCCATGTGCAAGATACCAAACTATTCCCCACTCTGCTTACTCTGCAGAACTGTGGGACTGAAAGATGAACTTTCTGTTCATCTATGCAGGACTGAGTTTCCAATAGTTTAGACTTGACAGTTCTCATGTGCCTTGCTGAACTGGAACTTTGCTGGGGAGCAAAGGATATTCCTCAGAATCAAATAACTTGGAGAAATCAGAAGAAATAACCATGAATAAATGTAATATAGCATGGAGATCTGAGAACAACTTGCATTTAGCTAGTAAGTACTGAAAAGCAGTTGAAATAATAAGGGTTGCAGTTATCATACTTGTATTTATGTGTATGTATTTTGAAAAGGAATATAGATGTTGCTTGTTGAAAGGGTTTCTTTTGTGATGCAAAATACTTACTATAAATATGCCACTTTGACAAAAAGGAGTAGTACGAGAAGGAATGAAATGTAGAATGCCAAACAGGAGATTTAAATTATTCTCTGGCATCTTTGAAAGGCTTCTGCTGGAAAAATGCATGAAAATAACACTTTCTTTTTAACCACTCTCTTGAACTACTGAAACATATGGTAAATTGCAAACAAAAACATCTATCTGTTGAAAGAAGTTAGCTGCCAGCTAAGATTTGTATTGTTAGCCTTTTGAAGCAATAGTCTAGCCCTGCAGGATGGTTCCATCAGGAGAAGTTCTTGATAGCTGAGGATATGTTTTATGAATCCCTGAGGTCTTCCAAGCTGATCAAAGTTTCTCCTGTCTCTTGTGCTAGCCACTAACATCCTCACTTTGTTTAAAAGCAAAAAAAAAAAAAAAAAAGGTCTTAACACATAATTCTAATAGTTTTGACTTTTTGGCTCACTGTTGGCTGAGACATTTTTAAAATCATATGATGTTATGAGCAAGCTCTGGTAATCTGCCCTCTGTTTTAGTTAGAGGTGAAGAATCATTGAAGAACCAACATGCTTTCCCAGTGTCCTCACAAGAAAATACCTGTGACTAGGAAAGATCCTGTATCTGTAGCAAAAACACCATTTCAAGCATGCATTTTGTCAAATAGAAATGTTTTCAGGATAGTGTAATTCCACAGATTCTTTCTGTGGGTTATAATCTAAACTAGCAGCAGGCTTTGCAAGCTCCCCTACTAGAACAACCAACTTTGCATCCTGACCTTTAATCTGGCAGTCACCTGCTGCTTGCCAGGCTGGGCAGGGAATCTTCTGGCTATGTTACTCAGTCTGCATGGAGTCCTTTGCCTCTTAGTCTGTCTTACTAATTTGGAGCTGGCTGTACCCTCAGTGAGAATTCCAGGTTCTGGTTCAATTCCTGCAGCGCAGTCTTCAAGTTTCACTTTGTTTTAGGCATTTTTTATTTCCACAGCAATGCTGTATTTTTTAGTTTCACATTGATGCAATAGAAGAAAATTCACACCATTAATTGGAAGGTAGATCCAGCATCAATGGCATTCTTCTTCTTTTGATGAGGAAGCAATGAGCCAAAATTTGGGGTTCATAGCATCTGTTTTCCTACAGTCCATCAGAGACTCCTGTGTAAGTGGATTTTCAACACTGTAAGAACACATTGTTCCTATTTCAAGAAGAAAATTATAGAATCACTTACTTTATCTGTGTACATCAGTGGGAAGTCTTGTTTCCCAAAACACAGAAGAATTCCAAAGAAGTAGACCCAGGTATGACTTCAGAGGCTTTTCCGGCTGCACACATCACAAAGGCACCCTGTGTGGCACTGTCTCTAGTTGACTTTTCTGTAGAACATTGTCTTTTTCCTTTCTTGGTGTTTTCCCTTTTTCTGTTTCTTCCATTTTTGTCTCTTCTTTTCCCTTTGTGCTTATTGAAACAATACCTAGTAAACCCGTGAGGAAATTCCCATCATCTCTTGTTTTTAGCAGTGATAGTTGTATTTATACTTGCTAAAGATTCCTTTGTGTTTCAGAATGTTACTGTTACTTACACAGAAAGCAATTATTTCAAACTGCCTTAAAAAATAAACTTTTCCCCTCACCTTGTGATAGACATATGTGCACACACAAAAATAGATTTAAATGCATTTATCAGAGTGCAACATCTGGCTAGGAAAATATGAGGCTAGCAGGCATTGGGCATGGAGTTTAACTGTCTTTTTAGCTTTATAGAAAATGTTTTCCTTTGCTGACTGCTTGTGATTAAGATTCTCTTAAAGACCAAACCTGTCTCAAATTTTAATTGTGTTTCTTAAATACTGGATTCTTTTCCAAGTTACCATACAAACATTGCGCAGAGGCAAAGGCGTGCAGAGTCCTTGGCTAAGCAGTATCTCAGCAGCTCCCAGAGACCTGCAGACTGATTTTGCATAAAGCTGAACAGATTGCCCTCCCAGTTGAATAGTGTTTCATATTGTGTGTCCTTAATTATGTCTCTGTGTGCAAGCGGAAGGTTGCTGCTAGCAGGAGACCAGGGCAGTGCTGCCTGCACGTGGCCTCTGCTCACACACTGTTCTGTTTCTCTTCAGGTTGAAAAGTTCTGAGGTTAGTTTTTAGGATATTGAAACATTTCTCTTTTTTTGAGGATGAAGCATTCAGGTGCTTTTAGCTATTTGGAGGCCTGTTATGAGAAGACAGTGTTTTCCTTCTGTCAAATGCAATGCGGTATTTGCTATGTCGGAGAGCCACTCACTTTACTTTCAGAAATAGTTATGCAATGCTGATTTTGTTTATTTTTATTTTAAAATTTTCTTCTCTATTAACCTTCTTCTCTTCATCACAGCTTCTCATCCTTTTTTCGTATGTACAGAGCTGAGCTGTATTTTCCTGTGCCAAGAACAATGAATTAATCATGAACCTTACAGAACTTTGTAAAGTTCTGTCACAGTGCTGCCATTTCACTGCAGTAAAAATTGCCAGGGGTCAGTTATGCTGTCCTTTCCTAAGTCAGGGAAAGAAAAGAGAAATTTGGCAGAAAATCTCTGTCACTACAGGTCTCAAATGTAACAGGACCTTGAGGATTTGCATTTCAAGCTTGTGAATGCATGGGATAGTTTTTTATTGCTTCTTTATGAGAGCAGAAACATAGTGGAAACATAAGAAGAGAATGTTTTAACACAGTTTAAAATTCTGTTCCTTTAATGTGTTTAGGACTTGTATCTATCTGTTTGTTAGAGCATATTATCTGGGAGTATATATTAAGCCACATCTGTGCGAGAAGTGAAGGTAAGTAATCCTCTGCAGTAGCTATATTACACCTGCATTTTACACTACAACAGTCCCTTTGGTTGTGTTTGCATGACTTGTAAAGGCAGAGGCTCACATGTAATATTTTCAGTGGTGGGAGTGAGTTGAGCTTGTGTTTATGTAACACAGATGCTGCTTATGCAGTTCATATTTCAAATACCTGTAGCTGGTCATGCTTAAGCCACTGCTGAGCCATTTTCTTGGGATGCAGTTTTGTTCCTGATATAAACTGATGAGATTGTGGTGCTGACGTTATTTATGTTCCTTCCCTTGTTCCCCTGGTTCCTGCATTATGCCTGTGTGAGGAAAGCTGCAGGAGCTACTTGGCAGGAGGGAGGAACATTGTGTCATCTCAGTGACAGCCAGCACTGAGATCTGCTGAGTTGTATCATCAAACTGCACCATAAAGGTGCCCCTGCCAAATGCAGTACATTCAGTTTTAGGCTGAGTCAGTGCGTGGATAACGTGGCTGATGCAGTTCTGGAGTGAGGGCAGATGTGTGGAAAGAGTAACCAAATTTTAAAAAGGCAAAAGAAAATTAGCAGCACCATCTCCATCTTTAGAGGCACAGGTGTACCAGGCTGTGAAACAAGTATTTGAGATGAACTTAGACGTGCATTCAATTTTTGTTTTTTAAATGTCAGGCTTCTAAAATGTGCTTGTGGTCTGACAAGCCAGCTTAGAAGATAACCTCATAAGGCTTTGTTCTCACTAACCATGTGTGGTCTGAATATTTTTTGGGGTGGGCTTTTGTGTTAGAAAGATTGTTATTTGTTCTCAGTAACATTCCTCCTGTTGACACTGTGAAGAAATTTGAAACTGAGAATAGGTCTGTTTTGTTCCATTTATATTAATTGGGCTAATGAAAAAAGGCAGAGAAGTTCTCTTTCATCATGGCACGGTTCCTATTAATATTGTGACTTGAGTCATCTTGCATATAGTAGAGTAGAAGTAATATTCATTTATCCTATCTGAGTTAGATAAATCCTGGACTACTAAGATTTTTGCAAGGTGTTGAGTATCCTGGTTAAAATAGTATAGAATGATGATGTGCAGCTGACTTTTAGTAATGAAGAGACCACATGCTGTGCTCCTCTGGTTCAGCAGCTGTCAGTAGGGAAGTCTTTCTAGGACAGGAGAACTTCTGAAAACAGGTTCAGGAAGCATAGACAGGGCAAAAAAGAAGGAAACTGTCACTTGTTGGAAGCGATGAGAAGCTTCCAGGGAACTTTGGATAGAGGATGTAATTTTTCATTTTCTGAGTTTTCTAAATTTCTGCTCCAACCTGGACATGGTATATATATGGTAACATCCTGATTTTCTCATTCTGCTTCTAAATGAGCAACATGATTTCTCTTGCTACCAGAGATCAGTGTTCAGCTTAGCTGGGAGATCTGATATTAGTTGTGTGGGAAACAGAAATCTTAGAACAGAACTGTTTTTAGTCAGGGCAAAGATGTGAAAAGTGATGTGGGTTCTGAACAGAAGCAAGCAAATCTTTCAAGTAAAGACAGTCAATTAATTGTGGGAACAATTTGAAAAGGCCAACTCTCTGTTATTATCAGTTCAGGAATGGAACTTAGAGGGGAAAAGAAGTCTGAAGAAACCCCTTTACTCCTAAAAGGAATTAATTCAGGGATGCTGAAAGTCAGAACAGATAATCCCAGTGGTCCCACCTGGACTGGCCTAGTATGTCCTTGAAATATTTCTCCAAAGCAGCCTGAAAATGTATCCTCCTGTCACCTGTTGCAAATCACTATAAAGAAATGAAAACTAGGACATAAAGAGAGAATACTTTAGCTACAAGAGGCTTCCTTTATAAATCGGGTTACTGATTAAGTTATTAGCTCATTTTAGCAGTTTTATGTATCATAATGGACATCCTATTTTTGCTGCTTTTTAATTCTAATAAAGATACCAGCTCTGAATACAAGGATAAAATTGAGTTGTCTCTGGGGATCTTTTTCCTGTCTTAGCTTTGTGAATAGAAATATAGATTAACAATAAAACCAAACCCAGATAAATGATGTTTAGAAAAGAATTACCCTGCTAAAAATAGGGGAGGCAAATGTTGGACTATAGTAGCAGACTATTAACTCCATCAGAGTTTTCTTATTGCATTTAAAGATAGATTAGGATCATATTACATAAAGACTTTCCCCTGAAACTTCACAGTTGATATATGTTTTGAAGGTGCATTTTGCAGTGTCTTCTGGTGTGCTCAAAGGTATTAAACTCAAAATATTTTGATGCTGAAGCAGTCTAAGTAAGTAGTGATCTAACAGTCATGTAAGACTACAAACACTTTCCCAAAGTGGCTTATGAATAGCCACAAACCAAGTTTTTCTGAAAAATGGTACCTCTGACAATGGCATTATTTTTTTCAGGTTCATTTCAGTTGCATCAGACTCAAGAAACCTTGGTAGCAGCAAGATACTTCACAAAGAGTATTATCTACCTCCGTAGTTTGTCTGATGATGTAGGATGAGGATGAAACTGAGGATGTATTTTTCTTCACTGGGCTCTTGACAGGACAGGCTAGTGAGGAAGCGAGGTGAGTCAAGGGGTCGAGCTAGGAATCAAGGGGTCAAACGAGGAACATGACTAGAATAATGAAGATTTTAAATGAATTAAGGGGTTAAGTTAAAAATGTAGCTAGCAAGGACCAGGTGGGGACAACTGAACCAAAGCTAGGAATGACAGGGGATATATGAAGTATTGTAAAAGAGCATGAACCATAAATACAAATAGCTTCTAAGAACAATCGAACTATGAGGGGAGGCTTGGACTGTGACCAGCAGATCAAAAAGTCCTGCCAAGTGGACATGGGTGGAGAGTTTACATCTTACTTCCTCCCCTCATCAGCCCACTGACTCATTTCAAAGCCCACCGACCCAATTAAAGAAGAATAAGCAGCTGTAATAGATATTCAGCTAATTATAATACAAAGCAGGGCAGATAATTATTGTGTATTAGGGGTCTTGGTCATACCGTGTGAATATGTAAAACCTTTTTAGATAAATAGAGAGCTGGAGTCTGTGACTCTTTGCACATGCCTTTGGAAAAGTATTCTGCATGTGTCAAGCGCTGCAATAAATGTACCCTCTTTTCAACTTTAATTAGTTGAAGAGTCATCTGTCATCTGGCACTGCTCTTTGTGCCGTGTTGCCTTTGCTCTGTGTTTCCTGTGGCCAAACCCTGGGAGCTTTTAGGGCTCCGGGTAAGCACAGATGAGAGTTGCAGGCAGGATTGTGAGGCTGACGCACTTCTGCGGCGCAGATCCAGTTGCAGACAGAGACAAAGGTCCTGTGGTTTTCTTGGGGAACAATCAGCTGGCTTCTGTTGGGACAGATGCTCTGAGCATCCCTCTTAAACAACAAGGCGTAATTTAATAGGATTTTAAATACAACTAATGCTTTTGTTTCAGTTTATAGGCTTGAATCAAATAAATTGGGGAGGAGAAAATGCTAGTATTTTGCTTGAAATTTTCAGGCTATTTTGTTTAGGTTTATGCAGCTGGTACATCCACAGCTGATAACTCATACAGATGTCATGTGGAGAATTTTAAGGCTTATTGCTAAAAAAAATGAAAACCCCCATTTACTTCACTTCAACATCTTAATTAGTTTTATAAAAAATAAAATGAGGCGTTAGGAAATTTGTGCTTGTTGGAGAATTCTAATGGTGTGAACTGTAAAATGATAGGGATCTGACTAAATCTAAGTTGCTCAGTTTACAGGCTGCTGGGAGACAGCAGATGAAAATGGGTCCATATGGATACACCTGTACTGGTGCATGTCCTGGCTCTGAGAATGGAGCACTCTGGTACTCTGGAACTGTTTGAAGAATGGTTGCTGGCACAGTCAGCTTTGCCTAACTTAGAGTCTCACAAGCATGATTTAGATGTTACAGCATGCCAAGGGTCATTCCCAGTGTGCAGTTTGCAAGCAGAAGCTTTGAGAGGCTGAAGGTTTAATAGCTTTGGCCAGAGGATGCCAATTGGCCTTGGGGCCAGTGGGCTGGCCCAGCCACTCTGGAGTTTGCTCATTGCTCTGACCGGTGCAGGAGGGATTTCATGTGAGTTTTGGTAGCACTTCCCTATAAGGAAACGACCTCTCCCACATAAAATTTTAGGCATCTCTCTTCTATTTAACCAGATATTTAATATTTGTATTAAGAATGTCTCTGTCTCTTTTGTGTTATTTTGCAGCTTCTTGTTGAAAGATAGAGGAAAATATTTTTGTCTGTTGAACGATAGAGGACAATGTTTTTGTCTTTCTCTTCTACACTTCGAATTTTTAGGGACATAGTAAAAGGCATGTTGCCTTTGGTACCACCAGTGATGATGATGCAGTAATTTTGCTGTTGTTGGTAATGCATTACTTACATGCAAGTTTAGGAGGTGCCTTCTCTATGAAAAAGTGATTCTTTCACGTATGCCTAAAAAACTGTACCAGTGTGTGCAAATACAGGAAAAAGAATAAGACACTGTGACACAAATTTACTGTGCAATCCAGTTTTTAAGAAAGACAGTAATTGTTTCAAAGCTTTGTATTTGTAGTTTCTTGGGATGGCTGCCTTATTTCAAGGAAATAAGAATTCCATCAGTATTGCTTCCAAAATTATGTATTTTTGTGATGCATTTAGATAGGTAGACTCGGTTGTGTGACAGGAGCAACTAGCACATGCATTTTGAAAATCCTCTGATTTCCAAATAGTATCTAGGTCATATGATACCCACAGGCATGATTCATCCACCTGGGCTTTATGCCAGCCAGCAACTGCATGGATATGACACTCCAGGAATACTGTAAAATTATTAAAGCTCAATTTTTTTTTCAAATAACACTGTGATGATAACTGTAAAAAAATATGGCATATAATTTATTGTTCCTTTCTGAAAGTATTAATTTCATTAGGTTGATACAAAAAGTACACAGACTTTCATTTCAAAGGTTGCTGTCTTGATATAAAGTCCTATTTGAGACAGAGGTTGTCTTTACCTGAGTGTATCTTCTTGAAGCGCAGCTAGCTCTTAAGGGCTGATCTTAATATCATAGAACTGTTAAGGTTGGAAAAGACCTCTAAGATCATAGAATCCAACAAATCTTAATTACAGTGAGATAAAAACTGCCAGTGTTCTGCCTCTTTGTACAAGGATGATAATATCTTTGAGGGGCAGATACCCCATACATTTAATACAAACCTAATGTGTTTTTTTTTTCTGTGTTTTTTTTTTTTTTGCAAAAAAGGTCATTTTCAAGAGATGACATTGTGCTTACTTTCAGGCATATGTATTATGCTGACAGACACTCTTAGCTAAATATTCAACAAGCTTGGCTTGGGAAACTGTTGAGCTGCATTTCAAAAAATGTGTAGGTGTCTAGAAAAACAAAAAATGTGTGTAGCTGGGGTGGTTTTTTTTCAAATGTACTGACATGTTTATCTCAATGAGCACTTTTAGGAGTAAATTCTCCTGAGACTTGCCAGGGTATTTACCTTGCATTTTTAGATGCCTGTATACTTTAAAAATGTAGCCCCTAATGTCTTTGAAAACCAACAGCATCCTTTAACTTCTACTTCTGAAGAGACACTTACAGTTTGCGTTTTAAAAATGTCTTTAGAGGGTAAAGGCTGAAATTACCAAAGCTGAATTAAACAGACAGCGAGGTGAAGAAGTATAACCTTTGCCAACATGTAAAGAAACAGCAATGCTTAACTTTTATGAATTTAAAACTGAAAAAAAAATTTGTCCTTTTACTTTCTGGGTTTGTGACATCCCATTCTATGAAAGTGGGATGGGAGAGGAGGAATGTTCTCAGATTTGTAAGCATGTCTGTGTTATGGAGGACTTGCTCTAACTCTAGGTTTTTTAATTTTCCTTCTTCCATCTAGATAAAGAAGAGGCAGCAGGATGTGGTGAGGTTTCTAGAAGCCAACCGCATAGAGTTCGAAGAAGTGGATATCACCATGTCAGAGGAGAAGAGACAATGGATGTATAAAAATATTCCTGAGGATAGGCAGCCTGCACAAGGCAATCCACTGCCACCACAGATCTTCAGTGATGATCGCTACTGTGGGGTAAGTAGCTGTTATGGTTCTCAGTGGACATGAGTACACTCAGCTGGCCATTTAAACATGGCACTTGCTGTTGAGCCTTCTCTAGCAGAGTATGAATTAATGGGCCAATAGGATCAGGTAATGATCATACAGGGAAAATTCAGGTCATTTTTTCTGTAAATCCTAGGGCTGTCTAGGGGATTCCCTCCAGGAATGTAAAAATCAGAAATGTCACAAGCTTCATGTACAACCTGTTGATGGCAAAGTGCCCAGTGAGACCACTGTAAGCTGGTAATTTGTGGTATTCTTGCTGCTTGGATCTAGTCCAAGCACAAAAATTCAGTAGGAAGTCTGTCTTGAGCACAGTAAATGAGAACACTGGCTAGATTGAGTTTTATTGTTATTGTAATTAAGCTCCTTCTCTGCTGCTGTCACGGTATGAATTTCATTTATGCTCAGAGCATCTTTATGCAATCAGAGTGTTTAGGATAAATGAACACTATTTGCTGTAAATCTGGCAACAGGTTGATGGGTGGTCTCTTTTTTTGGTGTAAGCTTCTCCATCCACCAATGCAAGCTGAAGCAGTAGCCTTTCATATGTACATCCAAAGTGGTTCTGACTTAGTCCCTGCCAGATTCAACTGTGCTGCTCAGATCTGTTGAGAGCCTGTTGACTGCAGTGCAATTGTTAGCTTAATGCAGGAAGCATATAAAAAGTGATTTGGGATCCTCTGCAACAAAGAGATTGGGTATGATGCAGCAGCTAGCTGGTTTCTCAAAGCAAAGTATTTAACATCTTTCCTATGTGCTTTGTATTGGCCTTACTTGTTTACCTCAGCAGTATAACTCTTATCTTCTTATTTCCAGGTAAGGTAAGTCAATCAAAGAAATGTATCTGGGACGTGGAAGGGATTATTACCCTCCCTTATGGATCAGCCCCTCACTTGCAAATAACAACTTTTACACTGTTCTGTGTGATTGTAATTTGCCTGGGAAACACAACATTTTGAGCTGTTGTTTCTTACCCTTTCAGATTGCTTTTATAGAGTGTTTTAACCTAGTCTTAGAAGTTGCTGTTTGGAATTAGCAAGGCAGAAGATGTCATGCAACATGTGAGATGATCTCATTAATCTGTCTGCTGAGCTGATAGCCATTTTGGTTGAGCAGAGTTAATCCTATTACTAGACTTCACTGTCTGCATGAACATCTTTAAAGAGCAAACATGCTTTGAAAGAAACAATGTTTTCTAGGATGAAGGAGAAAGTATGTGCAGGATCTCCAACACTCATGAATTAACCTGCTGCATTAGTTCTTAGGTAATAGAGTGGAGGCAAAACATTTTGCAGAAAGCCAAGGAGGTCAGTACTGGAAAGGGGGGTAAAATATTATAATTAGATAAAAGTCAGCAAACCTTTCACATCTTGTCTCTCTTTGTCATTTCCACAATGAGTGTTTTCCTGTGTTTATCTTGACATAAATAACTAAAGCATAATCTCTATTAAGTAACTTAAACTGAAAAAATACTGAGTTTTCTGTTAGTTAAGTGAAGTTTGTAGCTTATCATTTCTGATTTGTGTCCAGGCAATTTTTAATCCAGTTTTATCTATTTAAAAACTCTGTCTGTTTTTCTGCATTCTGGAGTCTTATCAGGAGACTTTCTGTGTACTTATTCTGTTTTATGCATTGTTGCTGACAGTTCACACTTACTTACAATACAAGCTGGTCAGGCCCATTGCTATTCCTCTAAAGGTATCATGGCTAGATGGTGCAAAGCGAAATAGGTACACTTTTTATTTTGGTCATGTTATTTCAATAGAAGTTCACAAGCATATTATGTCCATGACTCAATGTTATGTTCATAGCTATACTGGTTTTTCTGTGTTAGTATTAGCATTAATAGTTTTGGGATTTTTTTTTCTCACTATTTTCTCCTTAGTAAAAAACCTCAGCAATGTGCACAAGGGGTTTATCTAAGACTAGATTTTCCTGGGACATCACCATTTGAAATAATCACTTTTCACGATGTAACTGCAGGCTAGAGGAAGTTTGTCTTTAATGGTTTCAGTAAGTATTCAAAATGAATTTGTGTCAACCATTTGAACATCTGACAGCCCATGTAGGAGGGGAGAAAGGTACAAAAAGACGATCAATGTTTATTGGTTCACAGAGTTTCTTGTACCACAGGGGGAGGGATTCTTCTGGTACCAAGAGACAAACTCCATGTTTTGAAGGGTGAGCAAGACCTTGGGTTTTTCTGAGTTGATGTAACTGCAGATACAATCATTAATCATTAATCTATCTTCTCCTTTTCTCAGTCTTATGAGATGCACTCCCCATTTTCAGTAACAAGTTATACTAAGAGATTTTGAAATAAAGTACTTGGCAAGGACAATTTTTGTTTCCTGTGAACAAGATAAGAGCTGCAAGCACACAAGAACACAAATAATTTTACTGGTAATTAAGTGCTATGTTATAGCACCAAAAATATGATAATTTACATATTTTCACGACTTTACAGTCAGTTGTTTCATCTTAGTGACATTGCTATAAAATTGTATGTGAGAACAGAGTCTACCTTTCAGACAAATCAGACACATGATCCTGCTTTTCAAATTTGCAGTAGTGTAAATCTGAAATCAGTATAGTTATCTTGCTCTAGTTAGTGCTCTGTAAGAGTGAGGAGATATTAGTGTCTGGTGCATGCTTCTGGAGAAAACTCATGCACTTTGCATAAAGAATAGTAAGGTGGGGTTAATTTGGAGTAGAGCCTTAATAGGATCTGGTAGGTTGTGTTGCATTGTTGGGCACTGGAATCAGTTTTGTCTTGCCCAGTTCCTTACAGAGCTCATCTACCTTTAGACTTAGTGGCTCCTGCTATAGCACTTCGACCTACAGCTATGAAATGCATCTCAAATTGTGGATTATGTTCCCCCAAGAAAATAATCCCATACTGTCTTTCCCAGCCACTGCTCTCCACAGCAGAGGGACTTTACCCACCTGACTTGCTCGATCGTGGTACATGTTTCACATTCATGGATAACCTGTTCAGTGGCTTCAGGTCTACCCCTTGGTCATGAGCCTGTCTCTACGCTGCGTCTCCTCCAAGGTGTCCTGATGTGTCACGGGCCCACTGAGCTATGGTCAGCTGGCCCTTACATTCCCAATCCAGGTCCACTGCAGGCATTTCACTTCTGGCAGCCTGGTCTGCCTGTTCATTCTTTCCATGTTCTTCAGTGACATGGCTCTCGGGTATGTGAGTATCTACGTAACATCCTTTTACAAGGTTCTGTACCCAGGCATCAGTGCCCTGCAGCAGCCCAGATACTTAAGCAGAAAGTCAGAAATGCTGGAAAACTGAATGTCTGAAATTAGGCCTGTGCCTCACACCTCCCTCTTCTTGAATTCTCCACAGCTGAGTACACAACTCTTCTTAGACAAGAAGTGATTCCTGGATCTTTCAGAAGACTGGAAATAGCCACTTTTCTAGTGAAACTGCACTCTTGTGAGCTGCAAGTTAGTACTTTGAACAGTGACAGTTTTATATGCAGAAATCTGCCACTGAAGGGAGATTGCCTGAAATTTAGGCCAACCAGAATTAAAAGGAAATCTGTCTCCTGGTGGGAATTTGAGCCAATGAGAAAATATTTACATAGCAGGCTGACTCTTTCTCTTTTTAATTTTTTTTCCTTTGAAGCTGTTCATGTGGTTTAGAGTGTTATGGTATGTCCTGATAGAGTGCCTAGTAGGCAGCAGTAGAGACAGAGATATATGATCTTTATTGTTCTTCCCTGAAATGTAATATGTGGGTGTCAACTCCAACAAAACAGCAAAGGCATATAGACAAGAAAGAAATGAAATAGGCTGCTGAAAGAGGTGCAGTGTTCTTGGGAAGCTATTCAGTGCACAGACAATTATTGTAGCCCTGATTTCTTTGCACTGTTATGTATAATTCTGTTCTGAGTTTTTTTAAGATGGTGAAAAGATGCATACATGTTTCTTTTTCTTCCTTTTTTATAGGTGTCACATTACAAATAAGTAAGTGCTCACTGATAAAAGAAAGAATTTAACAAAACTGGCTAGAGGCCACTGCAGATTTTCTGCCCTGGCCTGTCATGGGAGAGTTTGTTATTATTCTTGTGCCTACAGGTACAGAGAGCTTGAACTCTGTCTCTAGATACTCAAACAATGTGGCAGAATTCACCTTAACATGCCTGCTGAGAACACTCACTAAAGAGTGTTCACTTTAGGAGCTAGAGGAGTTGTGAGGCTAATTTGGTATCCAGCAAGTCTACATTTGATTCTCTGCACCCTTGGAGATATCTTACCTGATTCACTTAGCATTTTTTTGGTCCAGGGCTGCTTTTAGACGAGGGATAATTTAGCTCAATAAAGTTTAATGTGAATTGCTCAGAGATCATGTAACAATTGATAATGGTTAATGATGCTAAAACTTTCCTGACTGATTATTTTTGCCATCAGAAGTAGAGTTTTCTGTATGGCAAATTTAAGCTCTATGTGAAATTGTTCTTAATTACCTTTTGCAGTTATGTTGGAGCAGTTTTTGGCTCACAGGCATCCACAAACCCTAGGCTGAATGTGACTTGAGGCCAGTGACATGCACTGTTTATCTTCCTGATTAAGGCCTTGTCTCAAGTGAGGAATATGGAAGGCAGAGCTGGTGTTGGAAAGCAACCCCTGCCCAAGAGTCTTCTCCATGTTGGGAGGATTCTGCTCAGATCATTTACAAGGGCTAGTTATGACTTTCAGACTGTGCCTATGCTTTTGCCATCCACTTCTCCATTGCTTTTCTGTGTCCTGAGGAAAAGAGCTTTGGTTCTGTGTAATATGTACTTTATGAAGGGAAATGTGGTACCAGAGGCAAAGTGTTGAGTAGCCAGCTTGCCCAGTGTTAGGGCTTAAAAAATAGAAGCTCAGCAACTAAGTAAAAATAAAATAATCCAAGAGTTTTAGTTTCCTCAGAGAAGTCAGGACTCATTTCAGTAATGTGTAATAGTGCTGCTGTTTACCCTGTAGTGGAGAGAGTACAATCCTGTTCAGCACCACAGTTTTTATTTGGACTAAATAAATTTCATTAATAGCTGTTTCAAAGGGAAGTAGCAGGTATTTTGTAAACCATCCCTCCACGTAAAGATGATAGGCATCAAAGACATCTCTGGAGATACCTGACTCTGCAGACTTTTCATTTCCTAAATATAATAAGGTAGGGTCTTCATGTATTTTAGAACACGTAAAAGGGACTGGTGTAAAATTAAAATTGTTACTTTTACAGGCTATAGTAGAAAATACTGCACATTTCTTTTTCATTTTTATATTTATTACACTGATATTCTACAAAACTTATCAGCAAGTATGACATAATTATTAAAAATTCTGTTTGGGATCCTAATTCTCCTTTCCATGGAACAGAAACTTCCTGTTGTGCCATGCTTTCTTGAAAAAACAGGTTTTATTATTGAAGATGTTGGACTACTTTAACTAAAGTCTTTTTAAAAGGCCAGTTCTAAAACAGAGGATAAATGATATATGGGGAAAGGCTAAGAAATCTTAGTAAGTGGCAGTAATACTTTGAAGTCACATAGTATTGCACAGAATACAGATGTAGCAGTATTTTGGAACAACATCTAGAAAAGGCCGTGGCTATTGTCAGAGAACAGCCAGGATGAAATAAGTTATTCAGTCCACTACTGTTCCACTTGGGTCCAAGTTAAAAAATGTGCATGCAGAACTACTGTGCCACATGGTCATTTTGTGTCTTTTAGTCATTATCTCATGTAACAGGCTGACTACCATAGCTAACTCCCTGATACTTCCATCTCTCCCTTTCTCAAATTCCTGTCATGGTCCGATTTGATAATATTCTTGTCCAAACCATTTGTAAAATGAAACAATGAGCTGGAAGGTGCACAAAAGGTGGAGATGACATCTCTTACCATCCATAGTACTTACAGATTCTGCCACTAACTCCCCTGAATATTCCCCTACCCCAGGTGGCCACTAGGCACTAGATTTGAGGTTTTCAGTGCTTGTCTGAGGGAAGTCTTGCTGCACTTGGACTCCCTGCCTTGGAGGTGAGGGATATCAGTTCTTAGAGAGTTGATGTCTGTGTACCCTGGCACCATTGCTGCATGAATGGCAAACATCACATCAGCCTGAGTTTGTCCTGTACTGTCCAAACAATAGAGCTGTGGCTGATATCTGCTCCCTTTTATTAAAGCCTTTGTTTCTGGAAGGCTACAGCTAGACAGATTACCAAAATAAACATCTGGCTTTTAGTAGAGGAGTAACAAGTTGCTTTGTAGAGTCAATTCTATAAGCTCTTTAAAAATCCTGTGCAGAGATCTTATCAAAAGGTTAGGTAATGAAAACTGTCATGTTTAGCTTGTTCTCTGTTGTACAGACAAGATCTTCTTTTATTTGTATGTTTATATAATATTAGAAGAGACTCGCACATGCACACACATTCTCCAAGGAGAGCTGTGCTGCGTAAGAGTTTTCCATTGTAATCCTAATCAGATCAGTAAATGAATGTCATCTGTTCTGGAGAACTGAACTGCCCTTTTCAGGGAGGATGTTAACAGCTCATTCTCAATGGCATACAGTATTAACTCAGTCAGTATCAAAGTGCTGATTCAATGTGTTTAAGTTATGAGTTCCTCACTATTACTTGAAGGAGCAATTATGTCACCCCTTTTATAAGAACGGAGAGATCATAATCTTGTATTAAAAATATTGACAAAGAAATAAATTTGAACAGCATGCCGATGGAGTAATCTGTTAGTGTTATTCAGTAATCACTGCACTTTAAAAATCTATAGGAAAAGCTATGCAAACTGCATTTGGGTGGGTTTCTTGTTTTACTGCTTCTTGGTGTGGTAAGCAATAAAGATTTGTCTGAGATGTTAAAGGAGCTCACTCTTGTTGTGAACTAAAAGCAAACAGCAACAAAACCAACCTGCTTGTTTAAAGAAACTTCTTGGAAAGAATTTTATTCACAGTTGCTGTCTTTGAAAGTTCATTAGATGTAATGTTCTCCTAATTTCAGTCCATTATTGAAGGTAAAATTGCTAATTGTAAATCTACTTTGTGTTAATCTTTTATTTTGACCTTTGACCCAACGCCTTTATGTCTCTGCTATGTTCCTTGAAGCCCAAATAATTACTTATGCTGATCTGCAGTACTGCCAATTTTAACTTTGGTGTGCAGTAAATAGTTTCTCCCAGCAGTGACAGTGTTTATTTAAACAATCCTGAGTATACCTGCTTAACAAAATCCTGAGCCAAATTAATTATGGCAGTGTCTGTAATTACATCAATGCAGTGATCTGGTTTCCCAGCACCAGGAATACATCACACTTAAGGTCTAGTGATCATCACAGCTGGGATACAGCTAATGCTGTATCCAGCCTGAGCTTTGTGAACTTGGCTGTTACTGTTGAGAGAAGAACCTTCCCTGGAAGTGGGATTTCTAAAGAGGAGAGAATTCCCAAGGAGCAGTAGTTTTCCTACTGGAGTAAATTGGCATAAAACCCACATGAGGGCCAGAAGAACCTAAGACATTTGTGTCAGATTTCCTGAATGCTTGTCCAGTGTCTCAAAGACTAAGCTGATGTTAGTTTTCTCTAGCATTTGGGCAGTAGATGGTCTTTGGGATTACTGCATGATGTAGACATTAACAAAGTTCTCCTGTCTTTGATTAATCTGGTTTTAAAGAGGTGCAAAAGAGCTACAGCACCTTTTATTTTCAGGATAAGCTGCAAATTTTAAAAACAAAGTTGTGGAAGTGTGAGGCTTGGATGCTTGGGTTGTTTTGTGTTTTGCTTTCTTTTTTTCCCTTTACCATTATACTTAATGGACAACATCACATGGCCTTGCTGATTATTGGGGGTTGGAACCAGATGATCTTTGAGATCCCTTCCAGCCCAAGTCATTCTCTAATTCTGTGATAATTTTACAACTTAGTGTATGATACACCTTAACTTTAGCATAAATGGCCTTACATTTGTGAGACTGAAGGTCCATCAAGCCCAGTTTTGTCCCAACAGTGGCCATAAGCCTAGGAAAGACCACAAACAAGTCAAGATACAAAATGGTTGAGTATTTTCTTTGTCTCTAGTTATTTTTCTGAAATAAATGCCACTTTAATTACATTTTTCTTCCATGAAACCTTGAACCTTCGACTTGAACCTTCTGGTGGAAACCTTTAGCATCTTCAGTATGCTCTGGAAGTGCATTCCATGTGTCCATTAACGCACCTAGTACCAAGCATCCTGCCACCACCGTGAGCTTCACAGCCTTCCCAGCCTTCCTCCCATTACCCTCTGGGGTAACTTTGGTCCTGAAGACCTTTGCAGCCACAGCTTGTCTCTCTATCCCAGTTTAGAGTCACTCAGCAGGAGATGTGAAAGCAAAGCAGAGCTTTAGGCCATGCAAGGCCAGCAAGGTTTTGCTTGTTTATAGGTGAGCTACAGGCAAGCAGCTCACCTACAGTGGCTTCAGTTTATTTTCAACAAAGCAAGAGCTTATTAGGTCAGCTAATCCACTCCCTAGCAGCTCATTGAGTGTATTGAATGCTGTAACTATTGTGGTGTTAAAACAGAGAGGCTGTATCCTGCTCAGGTTATGTGGTGGGTGATAGACCTGCCACCAACTTTAAGGGTGAGGAACCATGCCTAAGGTAATCAGCTAGTTGTTAGCCTGTTGAAAAGCCCTTTCTGCCTTGAAATACCATTTTACTTACCTTCTTTATCCTCCTGTCCCTTCTTTATCCCTTTAAACCATCCTGAGATATATTTTTTCCTCCTAACTGGCATTTGTCTTTCTTGGTAACATTTCATGCTCTCATTCATGGGATTTATCATCTGTATTTTTGGCTTTTCAACTTCTCCAGAGGGACTGAACATCTCTGCATTGCTGATGATTCATGTGCACTGTCTCCATGTCCCACTAGTTTTAGCACTCAGTTTTTAGTCAGTTTTAATCAGCTACTGATGTTGCCAGAATTCTGTACATTAATGAAGTGTGATTAGCAGCTCTGGGAAGCACCAAGTTTCATAATATAAAATGCTACAGTCAAAATTATATTTGTACACATAGTTGCCTTTTGAAGTGGGGCAGTGGGTAGCAGTTTGCCATACTTGTATATTTTTTGGTAAGCTGCTGCTCTCTGAGTGCCTCCCATTGACAATGGGAGCCACTTCCTTGCACAGGGGCAGGGGACAGCACTGCTCCACTGATCCCAGCAAAGCCACAGCACTCCCTGGGTGGAGCTGCTTGGGACAGTGACAAGAGGGTTGTAGTAACTTGCTGCTGGTGGTGAGGTGTGATGCAGAAAGAGGGAACCACTGCCTTGCCAAAACCAGTGAATGGTGGTGTCCTTCCTCTTTGGGAGGCAGAATGTCCCACAGAGTTTTTCCAAATGGATACCTTTGGGTCACCAGTGAGTTAGCCTCCTGCCTGGGTATGAAATTCTCATTTTCACCGAGCTTGTGCTGTTTTCCTTCTTCAGCTTCTGCATCTACTGCTGGGAGCAGTGTGATGTCCTTTATTGAGATAGGAATTTTTATGTCCTCACCCATGGATTTAGTGTCTTTACATGTGGCCCAAATCTGCACAGACTTCCTCTCCTTCTAATGGTAAGATCAAAGGCAGGGTGTTTTTGGAGCATCCTTTATCTCATCTGTGTTACAGGAAAAGCCAGGGATGCCCACTTTGAACTCCTACCACTCATGACACAGCCTTTGAGTCATTGAGATCATACTTCCCAATAATCTCTTAAGAAACTACTGTGCTAAAGTGATTTCTTAAAATTTTTATAGGACTATTATGCATTTTTGTAACATTTTTAGTTTCACATTTGAATATTTTGAGATCATAGATTGTAATTGCAGACATCACTAGGAAAATTCTCCTATTTAAAATTTACTTCCACTTTATCTAAAAGCATGCTTCTCCCCCACAGCCCATGAAAGTAAGTGTCAATAGGATTTAAATGCGTTTTGCAATGCAGATATTTCAAAACATCAGGGAGATTGCTTCTGGTGGATAATCTCTCATGGTTCCTAAATATTCAGGTCCTTTTAAAATGAATCAATCCACTGGGTTTTGTGTTCTGTCAAACAGACTTAGTTTAGCTCACTGTTTAACCTTCACAGGTCTTTCAGTAAGTGAATCCAGGTTTCTTAGTGAGTAAAAATGTGGAAAAAAACATACTAAGTCAGGACTTGATAATTCTGACAGTAAAATGATAACTAGTGCTTGAAGACAGCTTTTTATTATTAAGTATTAAATTACTTTTCAGAGGTTAAGTTAAACAGATGTTGGTGGATTAGCTGAGTGTCAATCATTGTCAGAGCCACAAGTGCAGCCTTTATTCTTATGACATTATTTTCAGTTTCTGAGTCCTTCTCTGCTCTGTTTTTCTTAACAGTTTATTAACAAAGAGTGAAAAAACCATGGTCTTAGAGTAGTGATGCTTCTAGAGCTAATTGAAGTACTGGGATTAAGAATCTTCAGGAGAGTACCAGAATCTGAAAACAGTGCTGAGAGATGCTGACTCACCCAAACAAACACAGAACCTTCCTTGGACAAACTGTTGAGACAAAGAAGTGTCTGGGGTGGGGGGGGTTAGTGAAGACTGCCTGTGGTGCTTAGGAGGGAGAATATTCCTGGCAGGGACCCAAAAAGGTGTCTGCAACAAGAGCTGCCTGCCTGCAGGTTGGCTGCTGGTGGTTTACAGGGCTGTAATGGGCATCTTTGGGCAATTTAGACCTGCCCTGATGTTAAGGAAAGGGTCCTTCTCACTGTACCCATGCACTGCTGCCCTGCCTTCAGCTCCAGAGACAGTGTGACTCACTTGTTGATGAGCCCTGTGGAGGTTATTTCTCGGGTAGATCACAGGCTGTCTTCTTGTGCATTGCTTATATAGCCTGTGTCCCTCATGGGTTTTTGTCTGCCTTAGAAGAGTCAGAACTGACCTTTTTAAGGTTTAATTGTGTCC
Source organism: Leptocoma aspasia (assembly GCA_013399835.1). Lineage (NCBI taxonomy): Eukaryota > Metazoa > Chordata > Aves > Passeriformes > Nectariniidae > Leptocoma > Leptocoma aspasia. The sequence goes on from VXAX01003950.1 coordinate 2,873,491, forward strand.
ATGCAGCTTTTGAAGTCTCATTCTTAGAGGTCAAGGGCTTAATAAAACATCCTTCTGCAGAGCTTCAGCATTATTTATTACTCCTGTAGGTATTCAATGATTACATTGTCCCTTTTTAATCCATGGCACTGTTGGGAATCCTTTCAGTAATCTTTCAGCTTACACCATGGCTTAGTTGATTTGCCTGTTTTACTTGGATTTACTTTCTGGCAATCGATTGTAAATTTTTGTTAGTTCCTAAGTTAGCATATGCCATGTTTTATGAAGAAAACAACAAAATGTCATCTTAAGAAGGTCAACTCTTTCTACTCATGTCAGCTAATATATCTGAGGCCTGAGGACCATTACACACTCCTGCTGGCCTGTTGGTGTTTTTCACAGGTGCTTTTAGTCTAGAGGGTCAGGCTGAGAACCTGCCCTTGTGCAGCTATGATTATGTTTTTGGGGAGGCTGAGGCTGTTTAAATAATTATGCAACTGCAAAGGATCCCAGTTTACACTGATATAGCAGTATATCATTGCTGAAATGCTGGTAGAGCATCTTCATCTAGAGCACCCTAAAGGCTTTAGGAGAAATTCTGCACTTAAATAGCTTTAAAATATAGACAATAGAATTTCTTTTGATGCAAGTACATGCTTATACTTTCTTGTAAAAGTAGTGAGAGATATTGAAGTTAGAGAATTCATGTGTTTTTCTCATTTAAGAGATAACTTCAAATTACATTATTACATGTCACTCTTTACTGTAATACAAGGTGTGGTAATATCAATCAGGAAAACATGGATACAAATATTGACTCATCTTTTCTTCTTTTAATTCTTTAGGATTATGATGGATTTTTTGAGTCAAAGGAGAGCAACACTGTATTCTCCTTTCTTGGACTGAAGCCTACTTTGGCATCAAAGGTCAGTGTAGTATTGCAGACTTTTCATGGAATTCTTGGAATGTTGAGATTGAATTTTCTTTGATCCCTGTGTGGGATGGAGCTCTGTGTTTGGGTGCATCCCTGCCATGATCCATACCTTGTCCATATCACTTCAATGCTAATGAAATAATCAAGATGGTTGCAAGGAAAAGTAAAGCATTTTAAATGAAAACAAGCATATACATGGGAGTATTTTGGGACAGCAGATAAATTAAGTTTAAAGATTACATTCCCCTTCACATTACCAATCTAAATTGTAAGCAACTGGCTTACTTATAAAAGGAGGCAGAACTTAATCACTGGAGTTTCTGAAGCCTGGCATAATGGCTCAGCATTTTTTCATTAAGCATTAATTAATTTTTTTTAATGCTGAGATGCTGGAGCAGTCAGAACTTATATTAACATTTTTGAATTTGGTTTTAGCAAACACATATCTAGAGGTCAAAACACAAAGCCAAGTAACATCTTTCTGTTAAGGGCAGTATAACAGTGGAAATTTTATTGCCATATGGAAGTCTGGACACTTGTTCAGACAGTCTGTGTGGTGCACCTTTTGGCAGTGGATCAGACACAGAGGGGAAGATTTTTCTTTCCTTGGATACTGTAGATGTATTTGGTACTAGTACTGTTTGAGGCCTGGGTGGTACCTCTTGGGTATCTGTAGAGTTCTTCTTCTGCCAGGAATTCATTTATTTCTGGACCCCTTGAGGGACAGGAGTAGGAAGGAAGCTCAGCAGAGAATCACAGAAGCAGGTTATTTTGGCAGCATGCCTCACTTTGTAGTTTGAAGAACTTGTCCTAGGAAGAAGATGATGTTCTGATGCAATCTGAAATAGCAGCTTCTATGCAGTTCTGTTCCTAGAAAATACTGGTGTTGGAGGCCTGGAGCAGTGTCTGGGTTGGGGTCACCTTATATGCAAATGTCACAGGTACAGGAGATGACAAAATATTCATAACATTAATATTATGTTAGTAATAATTAATAATACTCTTTATTTTTTCTCTTTTCAGTAGGAGTCAGAACCCTAGAAAGCCCATGTGAAGTATCAACAAGCACATTCCTGAATGAGTGACTATTCTTCAGCACATAACACAGCTTCCCTAATGGATCACTGTGACAGAGCAAACATGTGTCATTAGTAGTAGTCTGCTTGCCATGAGATGGTGCTCTCCAATAATGTGGAGCTAATAACATACATATGAAACAGGATTAAGGCTGGGCTACTCATCTTCTGTTGTAAAAATGCTCACTGTTGATGTTTCACTTTTGTCTTTTGATTGCTTTTGCATCTGGCCCTGATATTCTAACACACACGTGTGTTTGAAAATAAGGAGTGGAAGTGTGGGGCTTGTATCATTCATGGGATTCTTATATTGGCATATTCCTTACCTTTTTTTTAATTCTTCCCACTACTGTAGTTCAAATTAGCTCATCATGATAGTTAAAGTGCTGGTGGTTATGATGATGTTTGTGCTGGCTATGATCCAGAAGGTAAAAAGCATCAATCTTGAGATCTCAGTCTAAGCCAATAACTGCCATATTTTTGCTCTACATTTATTTATTGTGATGTTTATTCTAGATCATGGTTATTTTAAGAGACATGGGCTGCTAATCTTGTTAATGAAGACTTGATTTGTCTAATGATGCACATTGCAACTGACTGTTTAAAACAAGTTGCTGTCATGGAGGAGGTGCCAAAGTGAAATATTTTGACATGTTCCCAAATGCAGGTGAAATGTTCAGTAAAACACTTGGAGGAAATACTGGGGAGTCCAGAAGAACTAAAGGGGTCTCATAGCTAATGATAATATGAAGTTATCTCTTAAATGAGAAAGTCTTAACACCCAAGGCTAGAGCTCTATAGTTGGACTGTCTTAAAATGAAATTTTGCCAAAACTTCAGTTTACCTTCAATAACACAGCTCCACCACAAGCCACATGAGAGTTGGGGGAATACTTTGAGAGCCAGGTTTTGGTCCCATGATGGTTAAACACTCCACCATGGTCCAAGAGCACACCTAACTTGCCTAGCTGTTGTCCTGGTTATATCCCCAGATGTGGTCATGTGGAGGTGCCTCGAAGACAGTGAGAAAGCTGGGGGTGTGCTTTGCCAAATGAGGCCAGAGAGGTTGTTCAGCTGAAGTAAAGGAAGTGGAGATTATTCCAGTGGGACTGCACTGATGCACATAGCAGAACTTAGGCCCATGACTTGCCAATAACATTACAAAATGCATTCTAGACAGAAGTAAAATTGCGTCATGCATTTTGAATCAAATCTGGATACATAAATAACAGTTATGCTGTAATGTAGCTTTTACTAAAGTGATTTCATACTGGCAAGGTAGTGCCATCACAGTGAATGTCCTTATGTCTTTGGGTAAATGGAAGAGAACTACCATGCAGAAAAGCTACTTTGTAATCACAGCATCACTCAGACTGTGCGGTTTGAAGGAAGCCAGACTTGTAAAAAGTGTCAGAAAGCAACACTATCACAACAAAAGCAATGCTGTGAAACAAATCACATGTTCTGTTGACATCAGTAATCATGGCATACCAGACTTGTCAGCTGGAAGGGACAGCTGAAGGTCTGGTCCAGCACTGTCAAAATCAGGCCAAAGAACCACACTAGCTTGAAACAGATATGGGTTTGTCTAGCAGAGAGTTAATATCCAGAGATGAAGATCTCATAACTATCTAAGTAACCTTTGACATTGCTGCAGTGCTTTCCTAGTGAAAACTTTATCTTTTAAAGTCCAGCTTTGACTCCTAGGCTTTAATTTGAGGCTTTACTTTTGCTGTGTCTTTTTGGCACTCACAAGAAGAGATCAGCACCATTCTTTTTTTTTTTTTAACGGCCCTCAAGATGGTTGTAGGCTGCCATTGGGTCACCTCCTAGCCTTCTTCTTACCAGACTGAACAAACCTGGCTGCTCAGCTGAGCTAAAGAGCTAAGTGGAGCAAGAGCACACACAGATTTGAAGTCCATGGCTGTATTTACTGATCAAAATCTTTGCCAGAGCACCTTCTCTAGAGGAATCCTGAACGGGCATTGATGTATGTATATGTATTTTTAAGAATTATGTTGTCTGTGTCAAGGTACTGTGACATTCTTGTAACCAATCCCATATCTTCATGAGACTTGAACCTCACTATAGGAAGGGAATATGACATGAGGTGGCGTTGTGCATTGTTAACTTCACCACGTTCAATATAACTATTCCCAAAAAGAATAAATATTTAACTTTGTAAATGAATAGAGATATAAATGTATGTAATTTTGCAGTTGATTACAGAGAAGCCATCCTGGATTTATCATGTACTTGATACGTTGTAAACTTTGAGAACTGCCTGAAGTCCCAGGTTTGAAAAATTTAGCTAAGTGTGTAAGCATATACACATGAGTAATCCTGGGTGAAATCCCAGGCTTACTGATGTGAAAGGAAAAACCACACTGATTTCTCCAGGGATGAAACTAGTTTCACAAAGCTCCTTTTGAATTTTGATAATTGTAGAATAGAAGGCTCTCGTTTTCTGGAGAGTTAGTTTTGTTTCAGCTGTTAAGTAAACCTGGCTTATTTCAGAGCACATGTGTGGGCATAGTCAGTTGTATGGAAGACAACACTAGCTCCAAAAATACAGTGCTTGCTTGCATGGGTTGGCAGTGTAAGTCCCTTAGAATGTGTGCTTTTGAATTGTAAATAGGTAGTAAAAAAAAAAAAGTATATATGTTTGGATGTGAATTTTGTCTGTTGAACGACAGCCTTATTTTTGTAATTAAAGCAAGTAGACTTCTAGTTTGTTACACAAGATGATCTGGAATTTTTTTAATCAGTTTTGTAGTAATGAAATGTAGCTATCAGATAACTGAAAAGGTCTGGGGAAACAAGAGACATTTATTGAAAGAAATAGGAAATTCTTAATTCTGTTTAAAATTTTGGCGTATAAAGTTATGCTTAAGAACCAAATGATCCCAATTCCTAGCTAATTCTTATAGCTACCCCACTTGTTAAAATTGAGAGCTGTGTGAGTGAAACTTAATCTTTGTACCTAGCTGAAGTTGCTGTGTGGGCTGACGTGCACACGCACATTCACTGTATCAGTGGCTTTCATAGAGGTATTTTTGTTTGTGCCACACACTACTGGATAGTGCCTTGCCAGAAAGAGGATTGTTTCTGTGGGATCTTCTCAGATGTGCTTAAACTTTGAACTGAGAAAGGTGTAGTTTCTATATTGCTATTTTTTTAATAATACAGTAAATTTATTTTGAGGCCTGAGTGAAAAGGCACATGCTTTGTAAGACTGAAACAGTTTTTGATGAGTCTTCTGAACTCTTGATTTTTCCTAGGTGACTTTGTTTTTTAATTTTCTTTTCCTTTTTGTTGACTGTCTAGAGTCAAACCTTCCAAGGGAAGTGAACCTGGAGTAAAGCCCATAAATTCATGTTTACACTTTCTTTAAAATAGTGTCTGATTCTAATGTTTAGCAGCCCAAGTGCTATCACTGAAATGAAGAGTAGCTGCCAAGCTCTCAGTAGATTTCTTGGTTGTTCCTCCCTGTCCTTTTCCACCATCAGGCCGTTTATTTGAGGTGTCCTGTTCAGGCAATACCATGGTTCAGAAGTAGGACCTTGAAATTGCCTTGTGGTCCTTCACAGGAGTGCAAGAGTGCAGTGATCACTGCATGTGATGAAAATGCCCAATCTCATTAGTTTTCAATAACTTACTCACTGATTTCACTACACCTTGTCATGAACAGTGGGAGGAGGATGGAGCCCCATATGTTCACCCTTCACAGAGAGCCTGAGTGAAAGACCCAGTGCAAAATGGCCCACAGCTTGCTCTGGCAGCCTGAGCAGTGGTTCTCACAGGAGCCCTTGGCTGGCAGTGACATGTGTGACACCACACACCACTGCTTTCCACAGGACTCCAGCTGCATCATGGCTTATGCTTCACCCTCTTGCTCCCTAAGGAATTTGGGAGGGAAAACAGAGAACATCTTCTTGAGAGCAGTCCTTCAGCCAGATCCAGCTTACTCCCTTCTTCCTAATCTTTACCTCTTCCTCATGTGTGTCATCCTGTCCTGTGTAGACCTACCTGTGTGCAAAGCTTCCACTCCTGGCCACCTGTACCATCCCTGTGGGGTCACAAACGCAGAGCTGGTGTTCCCCTTCACGGTGTCAGTGTTCTGTAACTCAGGAGGGGAGGGAGCATGTTGCATCCTAGGTCGTGTACACGTTATGTATTAAACTGTGTTCATCTAATAAAAAACTGTGATTCAAAAAAGAAATTTGTGCTGTGTTGTATGTGCTAAAAGAAACAATGAAAAATAGGAGTTTATTCTTTCTGTGGCTTGGTCTGGTGGCAGCTTGGTGCTTTGGTTTGGGCAGCCTCTGCAAGTGGAAGCACTGCAGAACTTTTTCACCTGGGATGGGTGAGCCTGATTCTATAAGATGTTAATTGGCTTGAACCCCAGTGGCTGCATGGGAATTGCAATGTGTCCAGAATACCTGCTGGTTTAGGGTCTCCCCAAATAAAAAGTAGTAAAAAAAAAAAAAAAAAGGGATGATGTATTGTCTTCCATTTTTTGTACTTGGGTTACCTGGAAATAAAGAGCAGATCCTTCGGGGTGGCTTGGACACTGGGGACAGGAAGTTTTCACACAATGAAGTTTTGTTCCTATGGCTAAAACCTTCAATGTTTTTTACATCTGAAAGGAGTGTGAGTTCCTGGTTTGCCTATCCACTTTGCCAATCTATAGAAGGTAATTAAATACATTTTACCAGTTAAGTGGCTAACCAAAGGTACAGGTTGCATAATTACAGTCTTCCCTTGATTCTCAGTCTAGTAAATAGTTTTTAATACCTTATTCCTGTCTAAAACTTGCCCACTCTCTATTGTGGTTGCTGCCATGAAAACTCCATTTGTGACTTTTGCTGCACCCTGGAGCAAGGTTCTGTGCCATCTGCTTTAGGCAGGATGCATAAAAGAGGTACACAGATGGAATAGGCAAGCCTGAAATGCCTGCAGTGGGATCCTCAGCTGCTGTGGGATCAGTAGCACCTCTCTGAAGTGAGCGGAGCTGTAGTAGCTCAGATCTTATGTCATGGTCAGTAAAAGCAGACAGATTTTGCTGCATGGGTGGGCAGGATCTTCTTGATTTGCAGAGGAAGTGATGTTCTGTGTCACTTTGCTCATGTAGTATCACGGCCTGCACTCTGTGTGAATACCAGTGGCACTGCCATTCCTCCTACCTGCCTGCTGGAGACCACCCTGAGAGCAGAAAGCAGGCAAAGGTCACACGGTGTGGCACGCCTTGCCACTGGCTGTCATCCTTCCGTGCATCCCAGCTCCACATCTGCTCCCTGTGCCAGGGCAGCATCATTGCAGAAAAAGTGCTTGGAAGTCATCACTGTGTTTGTACACATGCACGCGTATGTGTGCCAGTCTGCATCTCATTCCTACCCCAGGGCAGCCAGTCTGGGCTGTTACGAGGTCCTACTGAACTCTCATTTGCTTGATTTAGTCTTTAGGTGCCAGAAGGACTTGCCTAATTCATTCCCTAGACTTCAACCAAGCTGTCACTGAAGGTGCCTTGGTGGTCTCACCTGAAGTAGCCTCCTCAGGCTGCATGGTGCAGCTCAAGCAAACATTTTGGGTGCAAGTCCTCTATATGATTTCTTTAAAGGTGACCACTGCATGCGATTCAGCCCCCTGCTAAATTTAGGAAACAGAAAATTACAGATCTAAGGAACTAGCACTCTAAAGAAAAGGTCAGCTGGAGCCTTGAAAAATTGTGTTCAGAAGACAAGAAAGAAACTGTTACATTCTGATTTGGAAACAGGGAGTTGAGAAGCAGAGACTTTGAGAAATGTGTGCCAATCTCTAGCTGCTTGCTTGCCCCATCCAGTTTAGCTGTCCACAGTACATACATCTACTTCAGGAGAGGAACCACACCCTCCAGGGAAAGCACACACTTCCAGGTCCAGGGGTTCAATTCCCTCCACCCATGCCACAAGATAAGCAACCTGTGCTTATCTTTCCTTTGTACCTCTTTGGAGATCAAGATCAATTCCACTGCAATCAATGACTATCAAGATGTGAAAAATAAGAGCTGAGCCAACATCTCTCTGCGTTACGGCACCTTCCACAAATAAACCTGGCAGATTGAATTACTCTGCTGGGAACCCAAAGGAAAAAGAATAGTAGCTTGTTTTTTTGCCTTGTTTCTTTGGGTGAGGCACTTCTGGTATCAGCAAGATTTTGCAAACACATTACTGTGAAGTGCCAGAGTTGAGGGTGTAGAGGACTTCTAGCCCCAGATGCCAAGCAAAAGCCGTGACTGCTTTTCTGACTCCCGAAGGGACCAGACCACCGCTGCACTTAGGCACGAGGGATTTGTTTCACCAATGAGTGACTGAAGGAGTGAGGAGCAGATCAGTGCTGGCATGGAGACAAACCTGCAGAAGGTGATCAGGATCCCAGGGGCAAGGCCAGGTAAATAATATGGAGCTGTAGCAGGTGAGGTTTGCTGAAGATAACAGCTCAGGTTTATCCCATTCTGCTTCTCCAGCGGCTGCTATCCCATTACTCCTTTTCATTAAATACTTCCAGTTCACACCTTCCCAATAGCTAAAGGGTAATTGTCAGATTTGACGGTTTCTGCATGCATTTCCAAGATAGCCTCAGCTGATTTTCCTTCTTTTCCTGCCAATTTGAGTGTCAACTTCTCTTTCACAGGGCAAAGCCATAAGGACAGCACACACAGTGCTGGATATGGCATGGGTGCTGCTGCTGTGGGGCTCCAGTCTGCAGCACGTAAGCACCAGTCCATCCTTCATTTGCAAAATCCATCCCATGGAGCCTGATGTTAAGGCTAACAGCTCTTCCCTTCTTTTTTCTTTAGATTCTCTGAATGTCACAGTTTTATATGCTTAATGGAGGGAGGTGGGAAGAATGTGGGTGTGAAGAGGTCAGCCTTTCAGGTGTGAGAATTGAGAAAGCTAAATCACTGTTGAGCATGATACGAGCAGCACAATAATGTGTTCACATACATAACATTTATAATTTAATTGTGGATTTTCTAATTAAAGCTGCATCTGGATGGGGCTCCAGCTTTTCTGCTTCAGTTACCTTTGCCCACACACCCATATTGTCCTCTTTCAGGTATTGCCTAATGGCTATCTGCTGGGAATAGCCCTTGCAGAGTCCTTTGGTGATATCACCTGCCTGGAGCAGTGACACAGCCATGTGCCATCTCCAAAAGGCAGGAATGCTGCTTGCTGAGGTGGCTGTGGTCCCATAAGCACTGCCTTTGATTGGTGCTGCAGAGTCTGGCAATCCTGCTGCTGTCCTACCACGCTGCACCTGGTAATGTCTGTTTAATGGCTTTCACTGCTGAACCCCAAGCTAATGGTCTTCCTACTATGAGACTTCTACAGTCATTGGCACTCTTGGTATAATTTTCCTTCAGCATGTTTTAATCTCTGGATTTTCATAGCTTCAAATCCTCTGTTTTTCTTCCTGGTTTTAGTGGATATGGTTTTTTTTTTCTTTTAGATGTATTCTGTGAGTGGCATAAATTTGAGCTTAGGCCACAAAAGGGCTTTTAGTTCAGAAGAGCTATACAGCATTGCTGTGAAATATGCTCTTGAGTCATTAAGGTAAATTGCTGTAGCATCAGTGCTGCTCCAGCTGGACTATAATACTTAAGCCCTAAGTGGCCATTTCACGTCCTTTGGAACATTCTTGCTCTGAACAAAGTGTGATTATCCATCAAACCCACTTATACCTACTGAAACCTGCAGAGGGGATGGCATTTCAATGCAATAGATTTCATGGTCTGCATTAAATAATCAGCCTAAAGGAGATTCTTGGGTTACAGAGACAAGCCCTCTGCTGTTTCTGTTGCCACAGAGACTATTTCATAAAACTACTCAACTCCAGCTAAAAGCACAACATTGGGTCTGGGTTGATATTTTTTCCCTGTGTTTTTTTGGCTCTGCTGTGCTAGTTAGAAAGTTGTCTCAAAATCCTGCTTCTCTTGCAGCAAAAAAGAAACTTTCTTCCAAATTCCAGCTGAACTTTATTTGTGGCCAGCTTGTCTTCATTGTCCTGGCTGTTCTTTCATTTCAATAAGTCTCCCTTGCAGGAGCTACCTGTCATATGAGTTGGTTTCTTCTGCCTTAGCTATGCTTTTGTCAGGTAGAAGTGGCTGAGCCAGTGCAGAGTCCAGTTCTCCTTATGGCACCACTGCCATCCAGGGCCAATTGAGATCCCCAGGATAAGGAGACTCCCACTAGTCAATAGCATGGAGTAGCTTCATGAAGCAAGTCCAAAATGAGCTCTTTAATTACTTCAGCTAGCAGAATTTGTAATTAGAGATGATCCTGATACTTGCTCTCAGTGTCTTGGCAGAAGTGTTGCTGTTTAACAGTTTCTCATTTTAGCCCTGATTGAGCTATTGCTCCAATTTAGCATATTTCCTGGCATATTGTGTGGGCAGATGAAAGAACTGTGCTTGCTAAATACATGAATTAAACATTCTCTTGACAGACTTTAACCTTCAGTTAATTCAAAGGTGTCAGAAAAATCGATAGCCAGGGATGTGCTCCTTGAACTTACAACAGCTGCAGGAGTGAAACACAGACCTGGAAAAGACCATGGGTAGCCAGACATCTTTTAAAACTTTTAACATTTTATTTCAGTTTAATAGATAGACATATATATTAAAAAATGTTTGTAAAGGCAGATCCCAATTCCCCACTTGTTTGAACAAGGAACATGACTATCCTTGGCAGACAGCAGCAACTCCAGCATAAGATCCTGTATGCGAGGGGTCTGAGATCTGCTGTGGCCATGGCTCTGTTGGTGGGCTGTGGTGAGCCAAACGAGGGCAATGGCCACTTTTCCCCAAGCATGTACACAATCTGCCTCCTTCCTTTCAGCAGCTGAATGCTGTCTGCTGTTTCTGCACAGGGCTCTCCCTTTCCCCTTCTCTGGCAGTTCTTGCTGCTGCTTCTCGTTCACCTCCAGCACAGTGCTGCTGCCTGGATTTCCTAATGTCAAAGCAAAATCACTGCATTTGTTCCAACAAAATCCCTCTTGTGGTGTTTGCTCCAATCTGCCTCCTGCAGGCCTCTCTCAGCAGGCTCCTACAACTAAATCCCCCACCCCTTGTTGTAGCATCCTGCCTAGACTTCCAGAGCTATTTCCAGTCTTCTTTCCTTGTTTTACACCTTTTTGTACCTTCAAATGCAATCTCTGTGCTGTGGTGTCTTTGCCACCACCCCCAGCTTCACATCAGTCTCCCTGCCTTGTGTCACCAGCTGAGAAGTTATGAAGATGAGTGAGAAGTTTTGGGATATTTTATAAGAGGAAATGTAACAAACATACTGATTATCTTCTTTCCCAGGGTAATCAATTGCCACTGAAAGGTACCACTCACCAGAAAACACCTCTCACTGTAGCAGCCAAAAGCCCCCAGAGTAGATGCATCAAGATGGTGCTGTGGAGTCCATGCTCTCCAAACCCCAATGGGACATATGCTCTTATGTTTAATAATAATAATAGCAAGAAAAACACTGTTGCATATGTCCTAAAACCATGGAGAATGAAACATGAAATGGTGACTGCTTCAGCAGCTTTTTCCAGTTAAAGACTGGGGAGAGTTTTGATCACTGTAACTTTACAGGACCTTCTTTACCATGAAGACCTGCTCAACATCCTCTCAGGGTTAGGAGGACCTAAAATTTATATTAACCTTTCTTCAGGGATGGTAATAGTTGAATCTAGAAAAACATTTCAAGTTTTCTTAGCTTCCTCTATCCCACCCAACTACATTACGCTATCTTTGCAGTATCTTCAACCAATCAGCAGCAGTCCTTATAAAAGATGCTCTTAGAGACTTAGCACTATAGGGGATCAATAAAGGCAAACTATATAATTATTGTACCTTTCTGAAGACCTTTTTCACATCCTGGTGAATAGAAAGGGAGGTGGAGGACTGAAAAAAGGTGAAGTTAGAGAATGAGGTCTCTGATGAATATGGGCTTCACACTGTGCTGACTGAAGATCTTGACATTAGGGATGTTTAGGAAAATGTCACTCACTTTCCTTGTAGAATAAAGAGATGGAAAACAAGCCAAAGCAATAATTATTTTTTTGCATTTTTCTTGAAAGATAGAAGCCCCAAAGAGAGCTGGTACGTTGACATTTTTTTATGTCTTTCAATCACCTCATTTTTCATCAAGAAAAGCTTTGATGGAAAGCTATTTTACCAGCAGTTCCATTAGTAATAAGTTCACTTCATATAAACTAGCACAGGAAGTTGTTGAATTGCCTTATCTTTGTCCTGCACCTCCTTAGCTATCCGTTGTTGGAAGGTCCTGCTGTAATACCATGGCACACACCCTGGTGTGGCGTTCCCCATCTCGATCAGGGATCACCTGATCACCTCTGGGGAGAGCACACCTGCTTTGGAAAAGCACAGCCATGTTCTCATGGACATCCTATGGTCCACCAGGACATACTGAGGCAGCATGTTACCAAGAGAACCCATGGGAAAACTGGAAACAGGCCTTTTAAAAAAATATAAGTCATGGATTTGCATCTTGGCTTGCTTTGGAGGACAAATTCCTCTGGTGCTGCCACAAAGTGTCAGTCCTGTATCAGAGACAATGAAGCCAGGGAAAGGGAAGGAGGGAAGAGCCCAGGGAAGGAGGGAGGAGCCCGGCCCAGCCATGACGGGGTGTGGATGGAAGCAGGGAGCTGGGAGGATGTGCTGTCTGTCACTGACATCTAGAGGACAGCACAGACAGTCGGTACCCTGTGAAACATGAGGTAACCAAACCCCGAGTACGGTGAGCCTTCCCTGGCCCGGCACCACTCACAGGCACAGAGATACTTGCAGCTGAAGCTTGCTGGCTTTCCATACTATGCCACCTTTAAGTATTTTACCCAGTTTGAACACTAACATGGCATCTTTTGTTGCCTGTGAGGCACCAGCTGTCTTCTGTGGGTGCCTTCTTCTTCCTCTCCCCAGCAAACACAAAATTTGAGACTGACCAAACCAACTCACAGCAGCAGAAGTTTCATCACGGGGAACAGGCTGGCAGAGCCATCACCCAGGGCAGCTGTGGAGCCCATGGGCTTTGCTCAGCCAGGTGACAGAGGTCAGGGGCTGGCAGAGCCCTCTGTCTCTAATGCCAGGGTCCGTGGGCACCTGCCTGGCACCCCGTGCTGACTGCAGTGTTGGCAGGGGGCTATGGGGTGCTGCTAGGTGCTGTAGGGTACAAGCCCTACCACAAGGTGTCTTTCCTGCCTCACTGGACCCCGGCTGGGGGCTGGATGGGATTCCAGTTTCAGCTGCTTGGAGGAGCATCCAGGAGCATTGTGTGACCCTGTTGTCATCCATTAGCATTATGAGCACTTTATGCCTGCCTACAAAGAACATGTTGTTCAAGTCTCTGTTAATGCAAGATAAGGCAGCTTTTAAAATTAAAGCAAATAAGTAGGGGTGCTCCTGATAAATTAGCTTTAATTTTAGAGACATATTTTCACAGTAGGCTCCTCTTGTTGGCACAGCTGAAGAGTAAGAAAATGAAAGTTATTACAGATAGACCACCTTCTCTGTGTCTTTCTGCCAGCACCAAGCTTTTGCAGATGTAGAAAACAAGAGAAAAGGCTCAAACAGCAATTCCTACCATTTCCTGGAAGCTTTAGAGGGATTGTTTTTAACTCTTTGCTGCTCTTTGGGCTAGGGTTGATTCTTTTACCCCAGGAGTTGGTCAGTAACCACTTCAAGCCAAGGAGCTTCTGCATCAACAAGGGCAGCATCACATCATCAACAATGATAAAGGAGTTGTTATCCTGCTTGTGAGGCCACACTTGGAATGCTGTGTTCAGTTTTGGTCCCCACTAGGCAAAAATAGATGTGGACAGGCTGGAGAAGGTCCGGAGAAGGGCCACAAAGATAATTTAAGGACTAGAAAGAGTCCACATAGGGAAAAGGGTTTGTTCAACCTTGAGGAAAGAAAGGAGACACTATTACCATGCTCCAGTATTTATCGGGTGACTATAAAGAAGATGGAGACTCCCTCTTTACAAGGAGTCACATTGAAAATACTAGGGGTAAGCAGTAAAATTTAATCCTGGGGAGGTTCTGACCAGAGACATCAGGAAAATTTTTCGCAATGAGAACAATCAGCCATTGGAATAATCTCCTCAGTTTGATGGTGTATTGCCCAGCATTAGACAATTTAAAGATTTGGCTGCAGAGTGTCCTGGGCCATCTTGCATAGACCATGTTTTTATCAAGAAAGATTGAACCAGATTGTCCATGAGACTCCTTCCAACCTGATATTCTCTGGTTCTATGATTCTTCTCAGGGTAGCTGAGCATGCAGGCAGCAACTCAGCACTCTGTTTAGACCACATCAAACTGGCACATAAAGGATTAATTTTACAGGCTCATGGATTACCCTACACCTTGCTTTTTCAGCTCCCCTGATCAGTCTGTCCTCATAAAGAAATGGAGAAGAATAGTAAAAGGATGAGGAAACAAAACTAATAAAAATTTTTAGAGGGATTGTAATTGAGTGCTGCATTTAATTAGCTTTTCCCATGCTTTCAGCTTTGCTCTCTGGATTTACAAGGCTGAGTTCAGTGAGGGCAGGTAAGGCAGTATGTGTAACCTGTGCCACTGCTTCCCAGCAGCTCTGCATGTTAGCTCTGGTCAGCCACCCCTGTATCTGCCTGCTTTCCTGCTGGGGAGGCTCCTGCATGTTTGCTTTTGCAAGCATTGGATCCCAGTGGTTGACATTTGCAGGTACTTATTTTATTTCATTAGATTGATGAAAGATCTTCAGTGAAAAGGAGTCAACAGTGAGCATGGTCCTCATGCCTGTGGTGATAGAAATGGCATTTCTGCTTCTCCTGCATACCATGTCAGGAAAAGCAGACAAACACCACAACAAGAAAGTAGGAAAACCTGCTCATCTGCAGTGAAAGCATGTTATGTGTGGAAAATAAATTGGGCAGTGGACTCCTGATGGTGCTTCAGGAGAGCTGAATGACATGGGGACTGACTTCTTCACACAGCTTTAAAATTGCAAAGTCGTTCCAGTTATGCCCTAAATCAAAACTTCCAAATATTTATTGTTTCATGTTATAAACCAGTCAGTAGTCACTATCAAGAAAATTTCTTCAGTGGATGGAGAAAGGTTACTTTATTCCTCCTCTGTGTTCCCCCAAACAGTCAGGCTGTCATTTATTGTTTCAGCATAGACCTAGTGAAGGAGGTGTATGGATGAGGTAGAAATGGCCCTAGCTTAGGTGACATCACCCCCCTGGGACAGGAGCCAACTCTTTGGAGCACTCCTGCATGAGGACGATTGCTCTGGGGGCCGTTTTGCCCCATCTGAGGACAGTGCCTCCACAGCCAGGGAAGACTGAGTGAGGCAAGTCCAGGTGCTCAGCTCAGTGCCACACAGGGATGCCCCAGCAATCAAGGCAGTTGCTAAAGGAAATCAATTTTAAAAGCAGATGGTTTAATTAGAGCACTAAGCTCCCTTGTTGTAATGCTATGTCTCCAGATAGTTTTACTGTTTTATTAACAAGTCTCTTGTACTTATTTCTTCCCTGTTGACAGATGCTTTCATCAGGATTATATAAAGTCCTGTTTTCATCCCTACTTTGCCTAGAAATAGATTAAAGAAAAGCTGAAATACAGATTAATAATTTTATGCAGAGTGAAATATTAACCACATACATTTTTCAAGTAAAAAAAATGCAGTTTTAAGCCAATTGCCTTATTACTCCACAGCAGTATGTGCTTGCCTAGGAGTGGTTTCTCCAGGGAAGCAGCTGTTTTGCTGAGGCTGACAGGAGCTCTGCGCCGCTGGGGGAGAGGCAGAGTGAAATGCCTCTCCTTGCACAGGCACACAGAAATGGGAAAAAC
The DNA here is from genome assembly GCA_013399835.1 of Leptocoma aspasia. Lineage (NCBI taxonomy): Eukaryota > Metazoa > Chordata > Aves > Passeriformes > Nectariniidae > Leptocoma > Leptocoma aspasia. Next base: position 2,889,369 of record VXAX01003950.1, read on the forward strand.
CCCTCAGAGAATTTCAGTGCTGCTGCTGTCAAGTCAGAAAATTAGGCTGCAATTAGACAGGCCCCTGTGAATCTGTTGCCTCTCCTACACACATTGCTGAGCAGCCAGACTGAAATTATGTAGAAAGACACAAGTTCACCAAAATTCCTGGAGTAAAGTTAGCTCTCCTCATTGCTGGGTTCAAAGATGCACTTGCAGGAAGCAGAAGCTTGCCATCAATGGTGCTCCTGCATGCTTGCTTGGCTGTGTAGGCAGAAGGACCAACAGATGGACAGGTACATCTTGAAAACAGCAGTGTGCTTTCTCACAACCCAAATCACCTGAAGCACAAGCTCTGTTAAAGCAAACCATGGTCAGAGCAGCTGCAAGACATAAACAGCACTGTTCTCAGTTTAAATATTGTTTATAACCCTTCAACATTAAGGATTCCATCATGATCATAGCAATTCTATAGATGCCCCCACCTCATCAGTTGGTGTTACCACTGGATAAATGCCTCATCATTCTGCAGACATTAATTGCAGTCCAAAACCTAAATTCATCCTTTAGCCTTTTATTCAGTTTAGAAAACATACTAATGGTGGGATGTAGCTTAGCTCAATTTAAGATAAGTAAATGAATGTTCTTATGTGAACAAGGCATCGAAGTTCTCATTACTGCAAATGTACATCTATGTAAGGCTACTGGAATGCAGGCATTTGGCTATATAGTCCTGGACCCAAATCCTCTCTTCTGTGGAAAAGATAAGAGATCTCCATATTTTATCCCAAATCCATCTCCAATGCACCAGTGCCACAGCTCCCAGACCTCCAGGGACACACTTTCTTCCTGCTTGTTCTACTACAATTGTCCAAAGCGTTGCTGTAGTCATTGTGAGGCAAGATTTTGGGGATGGAGGAAAATTAGAAAAAGTTTGCTTAGAATAATTTTAGAAGTTCCATCTTTTAGTGAAAAAAAATCATTTAAGTATAAAATGAAAGGCCAGTCAAAGCAATGTGGTCTTACAAGAACTTTGAAGGCCTCAGCTGCGCCTAAGATTTTCTCCAAACCTTGTATGTTTGCATTACACTTCTTTTTGTGTGAAAATGCTCTTAGTGCTAATAAGGTACTAACCTGGTTGTGCCTGATTTTACATATAAAAAAAGAGCAGACCATCCTTGAATTGTTCTTCAGGGAAGGACAAGACAAGTCAGGGAATTAGACGATCTCAACATTCCCTGAAAAGCTGCTTTTCACAAACTGCATTAAATAAACAATAAGCACTATATGTTGCAGGTTCTGCGGTTTAACTAAAAGAGGCCATAACCCTCTGGAGTTACAAGTGCTTTGTATGAACCAAAATAGTTTGGCTGACATCTGCTTTTACAGCAGATTTCCCATAGCATTGAACTATTTCAGTTTATTCATAATTAAATCACAACAGAGACATCTGCTTTAAAAGTGCAAGTAAATCTTCCAAAGCACTTACAGCTGCATGGTCTTGATATCTTTTTTTTTTAAAGCAATGGGACCATCTTCCTTTCGAAATGGCCTTTAATTAATCTCCTTCTTCCAACTACCTCTATAAATACCACCATTGTCCATGGTTTGTTACCACAGTAGATTACTGAACTAGAGACAACACAACAGAAGGACCTGTTAGATAAGATTACAGGGAATGCAGCCCTGGCAGCAAAGGAAGGAGCAGGAGTGGCACAGAGCTTAGCAGAAATGTCACTGACACGAGCAATGATAGCCTTTAAAAATGTTTCCTATGAAGTAGAGATCAGGAAAGAATAACATCAGATCTTTACTGATATCAGGTAAGAACATAATCAGGTCTTTATTGATACCAGATAATACAGAAACCCTCTTACATAGAAAATGCTTACTCAGGCTCTTCTGCTCAACTGGCATCTCATCTAGTTTAGGTGTTGGGAAGGAAGATCAATCAATGGAGCAAATTACTCCTTTCACACTGGCCAGCTGTCTTCATAAAATGTTTTATAAATTATAGGAATAAAAATAAAGTCCTGTTCATCTGTGCTTCTGTAGTCAAACATCACCCCTCGTTTTTAATTGTTGCACTTCTGTTTCAAAGGAAGCCCAGATTTCTTCTGTATTTTCCTTTACCTTTTCATCAGGTGTCCTGATTATAACATCCTATTTTTGTGTTCACAAAATTACTTGTCTTGAATTTGCAGCCAGGGCCTGAGAGGGGAATTGACTGGCTGCAGGGATAAGACAGGTTTCCCAAAACTTGTATTCCTACTAAAATTATTACAATAAATGATTTATCACCTCTGAGCAAAATATCTGCCAATAGGAAATACTTTTCCCAGATACTTAGAAAGGAAAATTCCATTTTCCCTATCAGGTGCCAAGTAAAGCAGCAAAATGCTTTGGTTTTCTTACTCCTCTTTTTAGCCAAACCCAGGTTTGGTCAATTCTCAGTAAAGCTGTATCACCCAGAAAATTTGTTTCCTCTTTGAAACAAAGCAGCAGCGTGCACATCTGCTCAAGCACAAAGCTTGACATAGACAAACCCACCTCCAGCAGTGACAGATCCAGGCAGACCTGAGCCCCAGAGACATTTTGTGCAGCCTCCAGCCAATAGGAGGTTGTATCTGTCTCTTGTCCTGCCCCTGCTGCAGTGCCCAGACTGGGGGTGTGCTCAGACTGGGTGTCCCTCCAACACCAGGAAAGCCTTGTGGGTTGCAGAGGATAAGGATGGTGTTGGGATGATGCCTTAGCAGGAAGCAGGATGGTGTCCCAAGGACATGTTCAGGCTAATGACTTGTGACTGGGAAGGGAGATCGGGATGTGCTGTGAACCCCAAAAAACCAGGGTGAGAGAAACATGTTACAGGAAAAGCTTTATATGGGACAAGATAGTGATTGAGCTTACTTGAAGCTGAATAGGGGAATCAAGACATAGGTGAGACATCATGTCTCAGAAAGCATACAAGACAAGCCAGCTGAAACTAGTGTGAACCAGGTAATTCAAGGGGAATTCAAGATCTTTTGGGTAATTGAGCCTTGTAAGGGCAGCTGTGCCTAGGAAACTGTATCATTAATGACATTTAATGCTGAGATTGCACATGTAGTCGTATCAGGCATTTGGAAATAAATGTAGCAAAACAGGGATAACCAGGTAATTTGTTTGGGAGGAGACTGGGTGGAGACGGGTAGGCAGGGGTGGTGAAAAAAAGAGCAGAAATGGGGGAGGGGGGAAAAAAAGAAAGGAGAATGTGGCAATAAACGATTCTGTGAACATCAGGAGGTGGGATATTTGCTGTCAGGAGCATGGACATCAACAGGCAGTGCTGAAGCTGATGTGCAGATCTGAAGCCCACCAGGGTGACGAAAGAAACACCTTGGATGATCCACTGAAGTCTCCATCAGTCCAAAGGACTTATGTGGGAGGTTAGAGGAGGGTGGAAGTGTACTGCAGTGACACATGGAGTGGAGTGGCAGAGCTGAAACACCTTGGAAATTACCCAGGTGTGATCTGTCAATCTGTGTTTTCCATTACATTTGTTACCCTCATAAACAGGTAGATAAGACTGCAGTCATCCAATGGAAAAAATCACAGTGTTGTCACCCATCCTAAATATAAATATAATAAAATTCATATCGCCTACTCTAAAAATAATGAAAATGAGTATTGCATGAGGCTTTGAACATTGTTTTTATTTGTGAAAAAAACCCCATCTTTGCATTCAATAGGTGTTTCTTAATGCAGGGGCAGGTAAGGTGAAACATTTGTTGACAGATACATTGTTAACCTGGCTTTTCCTCTTTACAATGACTTATGACGAAACTTCTATGGATTGAGAAAGTGACAGAGTAGTGCTCATCATTTATGAGCTGGTTTATAAACAAATAATGCTAGACTGTTCCCTATTAACCAGCTCTTCTGGCAGATAATAGTTCAGAGCCAAGCACTGTTGTATCAAGAATGGAACAGCCTCTGCAGCCTTGCACATCTTCATGGGCCTGGGAGTGCAAAACACAGGAGGGCTCTCATTGGGTTAAGCACTCAGAAGCTCTCCAAGTGCATCCATAATCTGCTTACTGGCTAAGCTGGTTGGGAAGCAAGTGGCTGAGATTCTGCTGACCTTGCCCAAGGGGTCATCTCAGTCCACACAAATTTCAGAGGGTCTCAGACTGCAAAGACAGTGTGCTGGCCCTGCTCAAAATTCTTGTTACTGCATCAGAGATGAGTGGTTGCCTTGTCTGCATGAGCATTTAGAAGAAATATGGGTGTGATAGTGATGATAATCTGCTGTAATTTGGAGAGTTTGACAAAATGGACAAAAGACAAAAAATAATTGCAGGAAAAATAAAATGTCCATTTTTCAGCAGAACTAATAACACTAAATTCAGGTAAAGGCCAGGGATTTCTTTTCCATGGTGCTCACTGAATGCCCTAAAGCACAAAGTTTCCTGTACATTATATTACATTTAGATTTATATATATATATAT
>VXAX01003951.1:0-21852 GCA_013399835.1 Leptocoma aspasia
TTTAAACATATATATAAATTCACATATATATGATGTATAGGTGGTCCTGCAATGCGCTCCAGTAGGAAGCATCCTAGTTTAGCAGTGCCTTGGGACTTACTGTCATAGAATCACTGAATCACAGATCACAGGATGTTCTTGAAAGGGATCTACAAGGATCATCAAGTCCAGCTCTTAAGTGAATGGTCTACAGAGGGATTGAACCAACAATCATGGTGTTACTAGCAGCATGCTCTGATCAGTTGAGCTAATCTCAGGGTCAAGGGTCCTTAAAGATCATCTAGTTCCAAGCCCCCTGCCATGGGCAGGGACACCTTTCAGGTTGCTCAGAGCTCCATCCAGCCTGGCTTGCTGTCATTTGGGAACACCTTGCCATGCTGGGATGATGCTCAGTGCTGAGTGTGCTTCCTTGCAAGCACAGAGGACTATGGCACTTGAACAGATGTCACAGTTTCAGGGTATATTTAATCTGTGCTTCACAGGTATTCAATGTGACCATGCAGGGGTTTCTGCTCCTTTTCTCAGCTTGCACCCATGACACATTAATGTAATGTACAATATGTGATGTACATAATAGCATCTGCAATGTAAAAAATCCTCTCTATGATGAAAAATGTTTACTGATACTCTTTTTTTAATCCTATGTGGCCCCTTGGAGGGGCCACAAAAAAAGTGTGCAAATTATTTTGCACACTCCACAAACTCTGGCCACCACAAGGAGGTAAATCGCTGTTCTTCCCCCCCAGAATTAGAGACAGAAAGCTGGAGCAGTTCCACGTGTCCGTCAGCATCGCGGCTGCCAGCAAAGTCACTTTTGAGCTGACCTACGAGGAGCTGCTGAAGCGGCAGCTGGGGAAGTACGAGCTGCTCATCAAGGTCCGGCCCAAGCAGCTCGTTAAGCACTTCCAGGTGAGCTGTCCCGGGGAGGGCTGGGCAGGGAGCAGCGCCGTGGGTTTTAGCACAGCCATGTTCCCTCTGAGACGCTGATGTTGACTTCTTCTCCGCTGCCAGATCGATGTGCACATCTTCGAGCCCCAGGGCATTCAATTCTTGGAGACAGACAGCACATTCATGACAAATGAGTTAACTGAGGCACTCACCAAAGTGCAGAACGAAACCAAGGTAAAGCAGCAGCTGCCAGAGGTTACTGCCAGTGGCAGCTCTAAGTTATATTGCTTTAAATATTTCCTTCTGATTGCTTTGCAGGCTCATATTTTATTTAAGCCAACTCTAGATCAACAGAAGAAAAATTCTGAACTTGATGAAACGGTCCTCAATGGTGATTTTGTTGTGCGTTATGATGTTAAGAGAGAAGCCACTGCAGGTGATATACAGGTAAAAAAAAGATAAATGAAACTGCTTTTAGATCACAGATAAGTATGAATGTGAAGTGCAATCAGCAAAACAGCAACGTTTGTGCTTTGAAGCACCAAGAATGACAGGAAAAGCTCTTCCCATTAATCCAGGGTCAGCAGGAACTGAGGATGATACTCAGTAAATCCCCAGAGACACTGGGTATATTGCAAAAACAGATCACTCAGGAAAAAAAAATCCATCTTTCAAATTTTATTCAAATACCAAGTCTATATTGGTATTTCATAGAAGTCTCTTTACACTCTTTTTTTATTATTATTTTGGCTCCTTTAAAGTGTATTTGTGGATTCTTGTAAATGAAGTTTAGAGGAATATGATTAATGTAACTTAAAATGATGCTGAGTCTTTGTGTTTTTTGTGATAACTGAGGCATAACTAAATACAGCAGGAACTTGACAAATATTTATGAACCAATATATATTCTAGGGAATAAAATAGAGTATTTTCCATATCATTTCACTAATGAAGTATACATGGGTGTGCTAAAAGGTGGCAGCCACAGTCATTCAGCAGAAATGTACTCATAGGTAATGATAAAGAGGTAATGCGATACACAGTGATAATATGCATATATCATACATATGGCACTGAGGTGTCTCATATATATGTATGTATGCATGCTACTCTCTGGTAATTTTCTCTCTACAGTCAGTCTTGCTTCCAGCTAGGAAATACATTTTACTTTCTTTAATTTAAGTTCTTTGATTTGGGCTTATGGAGAAGAGCCGAATCCTGAGCATGCTCTCCGCTTCTTGCTATGCCAGAATGTTAATGTTTACTCTTTATTTCTTTAGATGCACTTTTATAGGTGATTTCACATTCTGTATTTCAGATTGTCAATGGATATTTTGTCCATTACTTTGCACCCCTAGAAATGCCAGTGTTTCCCAAAAATGTCATCTTTGTTATAGACCGAAGTGGCTCCATGACAGGCAGAAAAATTGAACAGGTAACCTCCCTCTGTATGACCTCTGTTACAGCAGGCACACGCACCCCAGCCTTCTGAGGAAGCAACTGGGAATTTTTCATTGGAAACACACTGGTTTTTTACACAGCAAAACATTCAGACTTACAGAAATGCTTGAAAATACATATGCACAGATTGAAGTTATTAAGGAGTAACTCTTGTCTGACACAACTATTTTCATGGGTACTAAGCATTGAGACAGAGAGAGCTTTCTGTATCTTTGCAGAGTTTTTTGTGTTTATGTTTTTCTTTAATGAAGCTTAGAGAGTTAATTTATCTGTTACCTGTTTTATGCTTATTGATGACTGTGTATGTAGCTCTGCTTGAGAGCAGACAAGCTCCCTATAGCCCTCAGAGGTTGAATATTGTGTCTGTAAGTTAGGTGAATTGTCTGTTTCTGATGGTCTCAACCTAAAACATACCATTAGGGTTTAATAAAGGCATAGGACTGCATCTGGAACAGAGCTGTAGAGAACTCACTTATTACATGTAATTTCTATCCCAGTTCTGGCAAAGAGGTGGAAATAATCAAAATGATTGTTTTCTCCTTGGAACAGACAAGGGATGCCCTGTTGAAGATTTTGCAGGACCTCCGCCAAGAAGATAATTTCAGCTTTATCACCTTCAGCAACAAAGTGGTGGAGTGGAAGAGCTCTTTGCTGCCAGCCACTGAGGAGAACGTGGCCAGTGCTGCAGCACTGGTGCAGACTCTCACTGCCAGGGGAGGTACATGTGCTTGTAGCCACAAATATGCACCCACTGGAATGAATTGCTTAGAAAATAATTATTTTTATTAGTTATATAGTTCCTCAGAGCTACCACCAGTGCTTACAAAGCAAGTCAGTTTTTAAGACTTGTAAGTGATGAGTGGGAAAGAAAGCCTGTGAGTGGTCAGTCTGGTAACTACATTATGAGACATATACAGTTATATAAGAGATGCTTACAGCACATCTATGAGCCAAAGCCACAAAGTTTTGTTTCCAATTTTGATCACAGGGACAATTAGAAGATTCCTTGGTAGCATATTTTTTCTGCAGAAAAATGGCAATTCACTCAACATTTGACAGCAATTTGCTGATGTTTTTTTCTTTTTATATCGTGTCCCCTTGTTAAAAAAAAAAAAAGGAAACACATCCGAAGTTGTACTCCCTTGTAAGCCATGCCACATAAATAAAACAGGCAAAACAGACATGTGGGATTTCAGTTGCTGCATCAGTCAGTGTGCTTATTATTTAGTTTTAAGCACGTCTCAAGGGCTCTGTCTCCCTTTAATGTTACACTGTCAGTATTAACAGAAGTTTCCTTACCCCAGGCGCTAACACCAATAAACCCACCCATGCTCAGCTCTTTTCTGACTTCTTACAGAAGGCAGGGAAACTTTTCTTAAATATAGGTAAACAGATGACAGTGTGTTTACTTAAGTGCTTTTTAATGGCTCTAGACATGTTTGTATTTCCCATGACATATGTGTGGAAAATCCTCCCAAGAGAATACTCCGGCACTGCTGTTGCAATGTAACACCCGGTAATTAAGTCCAGTAGGCTAAGTCCCTAAATCCTCCTCTCTCAGAAGGATTACTTCCTGCAGAAAACTTTAAACAAGTCTGCAGGACCTCTGCAGATGAAGGGCAATCTCTGCAGATGATTCTCCTGTTTAGGTGAGCGATGCCTGCTCTCTCATTGCAGGCACAGACATCAGTGGTGCCCTGCTGACTGCCGTGGGCGTGCTGGACAAAGCCAAGGGGCTGCCAGAGCGCAGCGTCTCCATGATTATTTTGCTGACAGATGGCCAGCCCACTTCTGGTGAGTGAATGCTACACTCTCTCCCCTGGAGTTTTTTATCTTTTACACTTGCATCCCAATATTGATAAGCCTAGCCTTGTTTTAGAAGAGCTTTGGAATATGCAGGCTGAGCTACTGCTGGATCTGGAGAGGGGGATTATGAGAGGGCTCTGCTGAGGGCTGTAGGGAGTGATGGCAGAGCCTGCCTGCCTGTGACTGCACATCCTTTAGCTGAGAATTGTTTTGCTGCATACCCTTGGCTTCCCAGTTTATAAACTCAAGGGAATTGGAGACATTCCAGGCACAGCTAAAACAGAAAAGTAAAATACCTAGAGACAAAATATGGACATTTTGCAGATACTGTGTACAGTCCTATCTGAGAGATATTGCTTGTGCTTCTTCACTCTCTGTGTCTCAAACTTGAGATGTTTTCAAGGTGCTTCTTATTCTGTATTCTTTGCCATGTCTTAATTAGTGGTCAGCTGAGACAGCACAAACCAAAGGATTGAGATTGAAATATCAGGTGAAATAAGCAACAACTCCCAGTGCAATGGCACAACCTCCCTTGTCTTGATCAGGGGTTTGTCTTAGTTTTGTGTGGCACTAGCATCACTCCAAGGTCAGCAATATTAATTCACTCATAAGCCCTTAATAAGATCAGTCTGCCTTTCAGATTGTGTGAACCATTCTGCTTTGGGGTTTGTTGATTTTGTTTGGGTTTTTTAAATAAAATTCAGCTCACAGTGCTGCCTCCCCAGCACAGCCACAGTGAGTCTCCAGTGCTCCCCTCATCCAGCAGTTAGAAATCAGGCCAGGGTGGAGTGTCAGGCATTATTACATACGCTGCCAGTGTATGCAATAGCGAGTGCTAAGTGAGTTTCAGCTCACTTAGCAAAGCAGCTGAAAAGGAAAAATCTGAGCTGCTCCCATGGTATTGCTACAGGCAGTGACAGTTTCTGCCTGGAAATGCTGATGGAGAAGCTTTCCATACATGGCCATCAGCAGCTCTTCAAATGGGGTAAGGTGATGGTGTGAAAATCTTTTCCCTCTGTCACACAAAGGGGCTGGGAGAGAAGCATGGCTGAGTTCATTGGCAGTTTGTTGGAATTGCACCATTAACCAATCTATTCTTCTCTGAATTGACACACATAATTTTTATGGATGGCACTTGTCTTTTGAATGCTTGATGAAGTGTATCCATCCCTCGTGTTGTTAACTTGTACTGTGTGTCCCTTCTGTACTAAAAACCTCCTCTGGCCTTGTAATCCTATAAAATATTTTGCACTTAGCCATGACAACATCAGTGGAACCTAATAAAAGTCATTAAGGGGGAGAATCACGTACTGGCACACCATAAGCAGAGTCGTACTTTCATTTCCAATTTGATTACCAGCATTCTATCCCCTATCTTTTTTGTATTTTATTCTGAATTATTTTCAAAAACTTCAGGCAGAATTTTCCATTAACCTCCTGCAGTATTTTTGCACTTGAAAAGACTCAAACCCACAATGGTGTTTTTGTTTCATTTACAGGTGAGAGAAATGTGGAAGTAATTCAAGAAAACATTCAGAAAGCAATCAATGGGAAATATGCTCTTTTCTGCCTTGGCTTTGGGTTTGATGTCAGTTATAAATTCCTGGAGAAAATGGCCCTGAGCAATGGGGGAATAGCACGACGTATCTATGAAAATGCTGATGCAGCCCTGCAGCTCCAGGTCAGGAGTAAGGAATGTGCCTGGAAAACCATCTATCAGCTACAGCTTATACCTACTTCTAGCAGCAAGATCACAGACTTTCCAAAATGAAATGTTGGGGTTGAGTTTTCCTGTTACTTTAGCCAAGGGAGGAAGGAAATTTGGGCTATCTGAGGGTTTGCACCCTCCACATTATCCATGACTCAAAGTCCTCAAATCAGCCACATTCAGACAAACTGGGAAACTCACACATTTCTGTACTGTAAAAAGAGAAATTGTCCAGGGGAAGTGGACAATTTCTGAGTTTGCAGTAGTCTTGCACTACTAAAGAAAAAGCTTTTTGAGGGGGCTTTAGATATTCAACATATTGCTTTGCACAATTTTGCTGTCATTTGTGTCTGTTCTCTGTCCCACTGCTTTTCTTTAGGGCTTTTATCAAGAAGTGGCTACCCCAATATTAATGCAAATTGAAATGCAGTATCCAGAAAATTCCATTGAAGGATTAACCAAGAACAATTTCAAGCTGTTTTTTGAAGGATCTGAAATTATAGTGTCTGGAAAAATTAGTGGTGAGCTGGATCTTTTACCAGTGGAAATTAAAGCTCAGTCAGTAAGTGTTTAGCTTACTAATTGTGAAAAACATCTCTTCCTTCTGTCTTTTGTGGCACAATAGGAGGCTTGAAGAGCTGTTTTGTGTTTAGTATATGTTCATTATATTTGGGCATTCAGCTGTTTTCCCATTGTTTGAACTCTCAGATAATTTGCTAAAATTATCCTCTCTTGAATTTGGTACAAAGGAAAAACTTTGAAGAATATCCACAAATAAGCAAACAGCAATTTTAATTCAGTTTTGTTGATTCTTTAACAAAATCCAAATATTTTGGCCTTTTAAGCACTTTTAGGTTTCTATTGTAACAATGAATTAGGAAATCTCAATTATTCATCTCGAAAATGCTAAAATGGAATTTAATTACCTCCTTTTTTCATCATTGTTTCAAGTCCAGAAATACATATCTAAAATACATGCTTTTTAGATACTTTGGAGTTGCATTTTCCAATGGGAAAGAACAAAATTGAAGGACAACTGGTACTGAAAGGTATTAAATCTAATAATGTGACTATAAATTAAGTCTGAAGCTATTCTTTTGATGGTCAGTTTTCTCCCACTTCAGCACATGAGTAACTTGACTCTTAAGGAAGAAGCAAATGTCAAAGAGAAGGAGCAAGTATTCCAAAATCAAAGGTACATCTTTGGGAATTTCATAGAGAGACTGTGGGCTTACTTGAACATTCAGCAGCTTCTGGAAAAAGCGTAAGTGATTTTAATGCTTCACATCACAAACTTCTAACTTCTCAAAACACAAATTCCATATTCACAAATGATATGATCAGAAAATACAAAGAAACAGAAATATTTCTCCAGACAGTATCAAAAACATAAGATACTGGGAGAATACCACATTACTGTATGATGAACATGAAGTGCCTTTCAGTTTATGGTAGCACTACAACATTCAATTTCATATATATATGAACACATAATGTAACACATTCTTCATGAAATTACTATGAAATATATTTTAATTGTATGGATTGTGTTGAGCTGTTCTTGCACACCCAGAAATATTGTCTGTAGACAAGGAAATGGCAATAGCTAGGGAATAGAACAATATGAATGTCCATAAGATACTTCATAGATCACGTATCTATTACTTTTATTTAAACCATACATAGGCTCCAGTGTTGCAAAAAATGAAGCATTTCCAGAACTTCAGGCACATGAGCAGCTGAGTTATCCCCATAAGACTACTGACCCTTCAACAATAAGTATCTGTGGAGACACAGCTAATACAAAACGGAATCTGAAGATGATTTGTTCATAGTCTCTACACATTTTTGCTTCATCATTAACATAGACTTTAGTATTTCAGGCCAAGAAGAGGACCAGAAGGCCTTGGAGGCCCAAGCCTTGGATCTGTCCCTGCGGTACAACTTTGTCACACCCCTCACTTCCATGGTGGTCACCAAACCCCGGCAGCAGGAGGAGCTGGCAAACAAACCCACCGAGGCTGGTAAAAACAGCCCCCCTGAAACACTCTGCTCTTCTTGATTCATTGCTGTTGACTTCCACTTAAGTTCATTTGATAGTGACATAACGAGGCAAATTGGAGGCAGGAGTTCAGGGATTGGCTTCCTTTCAAAATAAAACATGCAGGATTTTTTTGAAAGGTGAAGTGATGAAACAGGCACTACAATTGAAATGGAAAATAGTTTGTTTCAATATTAACTAAAGGTAGTCTAATAGCTGTTACTATGAATGCAGGGGGGAAAGCATGGCCTCAATCAGAGTTTTGCAGGTGCTCCATACGCCCATCCTTTAACACAAAAAACCTCATCACCTGAAGCCCTTGTCCCAGTTTGCTGGTTCACTTGGGGAAAGTAATTCAGTGTTGACTGTATGACACTCATCTGTCCCTCTTCCTCTTGACAGATAATGAGAAGCCCAGCAGTCTTCCAGCAGGAGGTAAAATGTTTTTTGCTTTTCCATTAGCATATTTTCATAGTCTCTAATTAAAAAAAAAAAAACAAAACCAAACCAAAACAAACAAAAGAATTCATGGTGGTTATTCTATAGAGGGAAGTATCTGAGATTGGAAAAAATGTGTGAAGTGAATTGTAAGCAATGCCTGCCACAGTCTGTGCAGGTTTTAGGTGGATAACAGGGTCAAAGGGAGAAAACCTTCCATTCAGGAAGTCTCAAAGGTCAAAATTATCTATGCTCTTGAGGAAAGTAGTTCTTCAAGTCAATGGTGTTAAGATGCTTTCTGCTTTTTCCTACCACGTGTGAAGCATCTTTCAAAAGATTCCACTCAAGAATGCCTTCTGAGGATGATTCAGGTATTTTTTTCCTCTTTGGAAACTGCATTTATTTGAATAATAATTTTATAGGTGAAGAACCTTGGTTTTGCTCTAGTCCTTTCATAGAGATATATCAAGAGAATCATCATGCTGCTCTGTTTCTGGAGGTTGCCTCTTTCAAAGTGATGCTGGGGAGTTCAATAGCAGAACCACTCCTGTAAGGTATGTAATGCAATCATGAGTAAAACACATGACACTCTCTTTTTTTTTCTCCAGGTACTCTTAGAGCAAAGAGTGGGTCACCTGCTGGTAAGTACTCCTCCTCTGTTTCTCTTCAGAATAATTCTCTGAAGTTCATTTCATGTGTAGGGTCATATCAACCTTATTTTAATAAATGCATTTGGATTGGAGATGCCCACTTGATGTGCAATTTAGTTTTTATTATATGTATTTCAGTCCACAGATATTTTATAATGAACTGTAAACTTTTGAAAACAATCTTGGTCTCTTTTCAGAAATAAAAATAATATGAAAAGAAATGTGAAAGATCTGGAAAAGCATGTATTAGTAAGCTAGAAAAATGGATGTAAAACCAAAATAGTTCACCAGTCCTGGGGTATCCAGAAAAGTCAGTCGACAACAAGCAGGACAGATTCTCTATTTCAAAGGGTGGGGGGGGAGGTGCAAGGCATAAACCCAAAGCAGCAAAACATTGGGAAAACCCTTTTCTTTCAGGTCGAAGGCGCTCTGAGCTCCAAACTGGCAGCAACAGGAAGATTTCAGCAGGTAGCTGCTCACAGTGGGGTCAGAGGGGCTGGGCTGGGTGTGCTGTATTCAACACTGCCCAGTGACCCTTGAAAATGCAGCTCTGAACCTGCCCACAGCTCCAGCTGAGCATAGGCCCATGGCATGGTCTATCCTCAGGGAAACAGGCACTGCATGTTGTGCTTTTTGCCCCCATTGGGACATCTCATCTTAGGCAAAGCTCTCTGAAGTCGTCAGTGAAGAGCTCTGTTAAAAAGGCTTCTGTCCAGCATTTGTCCTGGTTCATCAGCTGACTTAGAGAAAAAATGTTTCATTAAACTCTTCTTACTAATTTTAACTGTTTCAGTTTCCAGGTTCAGAGATCCCGTAAGAGCACAACCTATTGGTAAGTGGCACACGTCCTAGTCCCATTTCAATTATTAATGTAACTCTAATGTACACTTCATGCAACAATGCTTTTTCTGACTGCATCAACTCTGTGAAAATCTTTTACCTCTTCTTGCAAACCTTGGATAGTTCTTTCCATTTAAGTAGAAAATATCCCTGTGTTCCATGAGAAGACCGCTCTGGCTCGAGGGTATAAGAAATGCAGTACAACAAATCTTCAGCCTAAGCCCTTTTAAGGGCTCATTATCCTTGGTAAACTCTATATTTAAAATCTCTTGGTTTCATTCATATCAAGGTGCTGTGTCTGGGTGTGCTTTTCAGCAGTTATTACTTTGTTTTTAATCATTCTATCCTATAAAAGCTATAACTGCTGTTTTAGATATAAGTCTATAAATTATTTTTGCTGTGCCTATCCAGGGCACAGGCTAGGGCTAGATTTTTTTTGTTGCTGATATTTTTCTTCTTTCTTTTCAGCCAATGAACATCCACAACTTCTCTTGCAATTACCCAGACAAAATGAAAGCATCTGCTTAAATATTGATAAAAGAGCACAAACCTCTGTCCACCTGCTGTCAGATCCAGAGCAAGGTGAGTGAGCCACATTAACCCAGTACCAAGATAAGGAGAGTCGCTGGGTCTGTGAGTGCAGTTGGTGTTTTTGGGAATAACCCCCTCTCTGAATAGCCATCTCACACCTACTGCCTTGCAGTGACCAGAGAGGCTGTGGTAAATTCTGCCCTTCTGTTAGGAAATATTAATAGCGCAAGAGCTGGGGGCACTTCTCACAGGTCTGGCTGAGGATCACCTTCTACCCCTGGTGTCACATCCTCCTCAGTCCTTAGGGTTTTCTCCTACCCTTAGGGTTTTCTCCTACCCAGCCCCTTGTGGCTTTGGAGGATGCAGGGACACTAAACCTCATGGTTCCTGTGTGCTAACAGAAAAGTGCATGCTCTGGATGCACAGCAGATTTTCTCTGGTCCTGTCCTTGAGGAGCCATGGCCCAGGCACCAGGCACTTGCTCTGATTATGGAACAGAGACACCTCTGTGCAGGAGGTGGAAGCATGGGGTTAAATAGGCTCTAGTGACCCCACCACAGTCTTGGGCATGTGGAGCTGCAATCCAGAAATGCCCTACAAAACTAGATTTGAGACCCCAGAGTCGTTTCAGTAACAAAACTGGAGCAGGTTTATTAAGATCACTTGTACCTTAAGAGAAGAATCACCTGACAAATTTGTGTCAAAGGACTCACTGTGACGGGGAAACTTGGAGATGGAATAAATCACTTTGTGCAGTTTGATATTAACTACGTGAATCCCCCCGTGCAAATCCATGTCTACACTCATGCGATCCTTGTAAGCCACAATAACAAGAACAATTGGCTGTCATGGACAAAGTCAGCCTCCTCCACCATCCAGGGGTAAGAAACATCTCCCTGTCCTTTCCTAAACTTGAAAATGTGTCAGATCTTTGTTCCTTCAAGCCTCTACTTTCTCATTTACCTAAAGTAAGTGCTTCCAAATATACTTCCTTCTCCAGCAAGTATATCAGTATGTGTAGCAGCAGGGTAATCCCCCATTTCAAATTTGGAGAAGAAAATAAGTTTAATTTTAATTCTCCATGCCTGTGTAAAGAGAACCAGAACAACTGCACCATCAGCCTGCTGTTCATGTATTTATGTTCCAAAGGAAAGGAGCCATGCAGAGCAGCCTGGTGCCACCAGCAGCCACTTTGTGTTCCTCCAGGGCAGAGCGAGTGCTGCCAAGTGATGGCTTTGACATTTACTGTCCCTTTTATACAGCACTTGGCTCCACACAGGCTGGGGTTTTCTTTCTCCTCAGTTTTAGCAATAACTCCCATCTGGGAAGCTGACATTTTTTATGGGCAGGCATAAAGTGTTGGAATTGCTGTCTGTAACTAAATGCCCACTGTAGGAGGAGGGATACTTTAAAAGTAGACTTTATTTGTTATAGTAATTAGAGCAGGATCCTTCAGTACCCCAAGGAAGATCTGAGTGTAGCTGGTTCCCCCAGCCTTTTTATATTGCTGGAATAAGTCTCCACAAGGATCCCCTGCTGGCCTGGGGCAGACAGGACACACTTTGCTGCTCACACACACACAGTTCTAGACAATAACAAGTCCTGCAACAACTGCTTTCAATTATTCTTGTAATCCAAACAGAGCCAAGAGCTTGCTGGATTTATGTCCCAGTATAATTTGCCAAGCAGAATGATCCTCCTGCTTCAATCCAGCACCCGAGCCGTTGCATCAGCACTTTGAGGGTGGCTTTGTTAATCCTGTCTGCAGGGAGCAAAATGACAGTGACATTTGTGTTCTGCCAGACCACCTGGGATCATAATAACATTAATGGGTCAGAAGAAAGGCAAGGTCTGAAAAACTTGTGAAATATCTAAGAAAAAAATATTTGACTTGTTCATAAAAAAATTGAATTATTTTATTAGTCTACCCTTTTTTCTCATTAAAATGGTGAGAATTCTTTTTTCCCATCCAAGCATTTCTTGTCATTATGGATAATAAGGTGTATTCATCAACAAAAAATTGTCCCCTGGTATATTTGTAAGACCTGTTGTGCAGCACAGAGAGAAAAGATATACTACTCAATATTTTCTAGCTTAAGAATAACTACAAACAGATCAGGAAAAATGCAATTGCAAAGGGATAAAAGGCAAAAATGAAATTATTTTGATTAATTAATGTCAGTTAAATACATATTCTTTCTTCACATTCTTCTTGGAAATAATTTCATCATTTACTTCCTAGGCTGAGAGTGTCAATTGAAAAGGAAAGGAGCATTACAGCATCACTGCCTGATACAGTCACAGTAAAAATTTCCTTGGTCAGGTTTCCAGATGATTTCCTTGGGCTCTATTTCTTGAACACCGACCGTTTTTCGGACAAAGTGACTGGAGTTCTGGGTGTGTATCTGTATGGATGTGTGCAGCAAAGAGTGCTCTTGTAACTCAGCTCCTGAAATGAGAGTGTAGCTGGGGGTTTGTTTCAGGGAGTTCTTGAGAAACTTTGCCTTTAATTTATTCTTTTTGGACATTTAACTTTTACTGCCGGCAATCCCAAAACAGGGAGGTCTCACCCTGGAAACACAACACACATAACACAATGCTTTTCCACTCACCAGTGGCACAACCCTAAGTAGCCCCTTATGGGTTTAGAAGATGTTAAAATAACACAGAAATAATGGTTGGGCTTAACCTCAACAGTGCTGTGGAATTACATGATTGAGGTACAAAATTCATTTGATGTCAAAAAACAGACTATAAATAATGGACATAAAATTGTAAACAATCATGGTTAGGAAATGAAAGCCAGCTGCTCCTGAATGTCTTGGCTCCAAAAATCCTGGTGGGACCTAAGTTGAAGTTGTTTTGGAAACTTTGCAAATGGAGAGGCTTCATATTCCAAAAACTGTAAGTAAGAAATAATTGCGAAAAACCATCAGAGAAAGGCTGAACCTTCTTACGGAGAATGTTAGGGATAACAGGAGATCAGAGATGAATCAGAGGAATTTTCTAAACTCACTAATGGAGTATCCAAACATGATCTTTGGTTTGTTTTCTGAGATGAAGAGCTGCTCTCCTGGTATTAGAGCTGCCATTTGGCTTAAACAAACAGCAACACTCAGCTGGTTTGTATTTTTAAATAATTTCTGTGTCTGTTGCTTAGGTCAATTTTATTCAAAAGCACAGTTTGGGAATAACTCCAACAATGATCAGAGAGCTGTGGAAAGACTCCTGAGAGTATCTGGATCTGAGCACAAAGTTTTCAGGTACCAGATATGGAGGGATATGTGTGTGCGTGTGTGTGTACTTAGAAATGTATTTTATCAGTTAATACCAGAGATCAAAAGAAATGAAACTGAGGGAGTGTTTGTAAGAACACACCTCTTTGGTGTAAATAACTTGCATTTTAATTTTTCCCAAAAGCCTGCATTTGTTGTTTAAGTGATTCTACAGGACTCAAAGCTCCTGTTTCATTGGGGGGAAATAATTACACCCTGGGGGTACAGCTTGCATTGTTTTCCTGGACAGGGAGGGTGTTTCCTCAGTTGAATTTGCCATGGCAAAAATTTTCTATCCTTCAACTACTTTTAGCACACATCTTGATGGGGAAGAAATGCTGTAAGTGTGCAGGTCGTGGGAGTGCTGAGCTGCACCTCTGCCCACACAGGCCTCTGCCTCCTGGTGACATCTGCACATCAGGGCAATTCTGGCCCTGCCCTTTGATTGTGTTATCACAATTTCTCTTGTTTTGATTTCATTTCAGGTTGTACCAGAAAGATTACAGGCTCGAGTCAGCCAGTGAACCTGTTTCCTGCTGGTCAATAGATCTAACTCCCTAGAAAAAAGATTCTGTGAAGAAAATTAAGCAATTAAAACTCTTCCAAGTATTTATGATAGTTTCATCAAGAAGACCATACAGTTAAAGCCTAACTATTGCTCTATATATGTGTCAATTATATTGACACATATATTGTCACAAATCACAAATATTTTACCTTGAAATAATTATACTTTCGAGATATGACGGTGCTTGCTTGTTTGCTATTTGAAAATGGTTTCTAATCTGCAATGTGGTTTTGTTGTTGAAGATTTACATGAATGAACTAAATAAAATTGGCATTATAAGCTCACAGTTTGATACGGACACATGGACTTAGGTTTCCAAATAAAAATCAGTAGTGGCATCATCCAAGCTGACAAATGTGTAATGCAAACAGTAACAGATTTCTAAAACTTTATCCAGTTATAGATGGTGGTGTTCTTGAATCACACATTTTGTGAAAACACCATGAAGTTTGAGGCAGTATTAGTTTACCATGTCTCTCATTTTCTATTTTATTGCTGTGTCAGGGTTCTCTTGGAGGCTGTTCTGTCAGACCATTCAAAGCTCATGAAATCAGCAGTGAATGGGGCTGTGTGTGGGATGCAAACCCACACCAGCTGTGGTCCAGTTCATTCTTGCAAAAGTCTCTGAGGCTCCCTTTTGGAAACATCTGCAGAACAGTCATTGGCTGGTTGCAAAACCTCTGGTTGCAAAACACTGCATTTCAACCCCCAAAGTTAGCAGCTTTTTTTGGCACCATTTCATACATTTTGCAAACATTGGAAGATGTTTTACAAATAATTAACATGCATGGAGGTAACACCGAAGAGTAAACATACACACAGAAGCCTCTGCCCATGAAATCCAAGCTGTAGATCCAGTCTTCTGCTTTTTGTAAGTTTTAATTCCAAAATGATTTTGTTTTAGAATTTCAGTTCCTTTGTATCTTTGAACCCATAAATATGGCAGTATTGTAGGCAGTTTAACAGAAGTTTCTTTCTATCCTGCCAGTAATATATAGCTGGAAAAACCTTTTTAATTTTAAAGCCATACACTAAAAGAGAAACAATTTCTTGCCAAAGTCAATAAGCTAAAACAAACTGTGTAATTAGAAGCCTGTTTTTTAAAAGAACTGTGCAGAAATGATGCCAAGATATGTTTGTGTGAATTGCTTGTATTTTCAAGGTTCTGATTTTGCTGCACAAATTACATGACAATGTGGAATTAGGAAATTGGAAGCACCAGATTGCTCACTTCACTGCATCAAAAACAGGCTTCCCAATCTGATTGTTTCCATCATAGATGAACTTGGGATTTGAATCACAAACTGCTGATCCAGGATTATATCAGCAGACTTGCTGCAACTTAAATATTCCCTGCTTCCAGTTGTAGGATGTCTGTGTGTCACCTCCTGCCCTGCTGCCAGCTCTGGATAGAAACAGCTCTGAGCAGGGAGCAGTGGCTCAAGGCTGGGGCAGCTTTCACCCAGGACCCTCTACTTTACATGAGGCTCAAGCAGGTGCAGGCCCTGCTTGAGAGCTGTACTCAGACTGCAGTGCCTGAGCTTTCCCAGGCAGCTGCTGCCCTGCTAATGCAGTTCTCCCTTGCTGCAAAGCAGCTCTGGGCCAGGGAATTTATTGAGGTACTATAGAAACTCCTCACAATGTTCAAAGGTTTTATCTGACCTTCAATAGACAAGCTGTGCTGACAGATATTTCTGTGCTTTCTGCAGCAGCCCAAAGTCGCTGGTGTGCCTGGCTGCTGCAGCTCCCAAATCCATGTAGTGCTGCTTCCCATCTGCACACGTGCTTTCCATTCTGTAAGTAGGTGCCATTCCACTCTTCACTTGTGTCTTAATTTGTTGTTTAGTCACTCTCCTCCTGTGCTTTCCAAGCCCCAGAGTGAGTCCTGGTGGGTTTCTGATTTCCTATGTTCCCTTCCCTTGCTCGGAAGCTGAAGGCAGATGCAGTAATGAATATTTGGTATTTTGTAATTTCTAACTCCAATGTGTCAGTGTACATGTAACAGATCTATACATGTCTCACAGGATATGGCCCCACACTTCTCTTTTAACCAGCACTGTAGCCATCAGCAGGAGGAGTAAATGTTTTATCTAACTGTGAGCATCTGTCTGCTGCTTCTCTCTGCCTTCTGTTACCTTTAGCTTCATTTGCTGTTACCTCCTGCTTTGCAGGAATCTCTGAGTGCTTATTGAGCAGGAGGCATCCAAAAGCAGACCAGAGCCCCTGAAAGCAACTCATGGCTCCCAATTCAGTCACAGACAAGACTTCTGCCAGCTCCAGAGATTGGCCTCATCCCAATAAATCAAACAGGAAAGTTCTGGCTGGCCCAGGATTGCTTCATGCCCAAGGTCTGCTGTCCACTGCTCTGCTCCATGGTGTTCATGGAGCAAGTGAGGACAGGACCAGCCCCCATGGACAGTGCCACAGCTCCTGTCTCAGCATCCAAAATGGATCATTTCTTTATTTCATTCTACTCCATCTAATTAATTCTCTTACAATGAAAATTTAGAACCATGTAAACTTAAAACTTCCTAGTTTCAATGTTCTGGTCTTCTCTCACTCCTTCCTCTTGCTCTCCCTGCCTTCCTCATTCTTCAGTCACTTATTACCTTCTGTAGAAATTACTGTTTTCTTTCACCATTCCTTTCTGGATTTAGCAGGCAAAGATCTGCAGCCACTGTGATACCTTCTCCCCTCACCTATTTTTTTCTTCTACAAAACTGCTGCTTTCAGTAAAGGATTTTGCTCCTCAAAAAGGCCTGTATCTCCCATAAATTTAGCAGTAAGTATATCTTTCCTCTATTTTTTCCTCTTTGATTTTTCTGTTGCATTTTTGTTCATCTCTACTCCTGTTCTTTCAATTTAACCTATCATATCTTCTATCATCTGTTTCTCCCACTACACTCCTCTTTTCTCTGTGTTCTGCATTCTAGTTTTCCACACAATGACTTTCTTTGTCCTACTACTGTTGGGGAGTTTTCTGTTTTGCCATGTGAGACCACAACTGTCTTTTTGTGGCTGATTTGATTAAAAGAAATCTTGAAGTAATAAGAAATATGGGAGGGAGAGAACATGTTTTTGGTTGGGTGGGTTTTTTGCTTTAGAAGTAAGAGCTTGCAATTTCTTGCAGTAAAAAATGAATATATAAATAAATGCGGCACTTGCCCTGAATGTGTTCATAAATTCTTTCATGGGAACAGAAGGAAGGGTCTTCCTCAAGAAAGACACAGTCCAAAAGAACTATCATTACTCAAATGTGAGTGCTGCTTGCAACCTTGGTGTTTCATTAATTTATAAAGTTTCAGATATTCAAAAGTTAGGTTCAAATTAAAATTCTAAAATACAGAAGTCCTGGATGCCAACAGTCATCTCCTGTGCTGGCAGCAGCCCTCAGCACTGCACCGTCAAGAGGTCAGGTAGTTCCAAGTACCATGGGATTATCCCAAAATCTGGGCTGGGCTGTCACATATCCTCTTGTGCTCAATTTCAAAATGCATCTGGCACCCTGGGCTTCGTGAAACTGGCATAAGAACATCGAGCTGTCAGAATAACAGAACCAGGCACTGAGTACTGATAATTTTATTTAATCACTCCTGACACTCAGTTATTGATTAAAAATTGGGTAGAGAGTTTCTGTTATGTTTTATAAAGTAACATTTTAAGTCAGAATTTTAAACCTAATGAGGACACTTCAGAGGATGAGGGATCTTGCGCTTCAGATTGGATCAAATACACAGTAAAACTCTCTATGAGAGTCTGTCATACCTGGTCCTTGCTAAACATGGTGTGCTTATATGCTTTGAATAGTTCTTATATGTTGAAAATACTGTTCTTTCAGACAGATATTGTCTGCCTGTGCATTTGGAGGAAGTTGCTTAGAAGAGACTGGAAACAATATAATCTGTGTGAACACCATCTATCAGTCCAGCTCCATTGTCATGGACAAACCAGCAAGGAATATCAACCCCATGTTTAGGATCTCTTCTGTAATCCTTCTGCCAGCCCCTGAAAGGGAAAACACAGCCATGGGAGTAGTGAGGTAGGAACTGCACCTGGACAAGGAATCTTGCCTAAGTGTTTGCTAAGGACTTCATTATTTTGTACCTTGTTACTGTCAGTTCATTGTTTTTAACAATCATTGTGGCATCTGGTTTCTTGGGATCAGACCCAGGATGAATTTCAAGTATGGTGAAGTCAATGGGCCGGAAAAACTGGCCTAAAAAGAGAAGGTAAAATTACCATTTCAGGCATTAAAACAGAAGCAAACCGAACAGAAATCCCAGAATTTCTGCATTCCTGTGCTGGTTTCCATGTCCCTTCAGAGTTTTGATTGGATAAGCAAATGCCAAGTTTCAGGTAAGGCTGAACATATGCATGAGGTATTATCGGTATTATTTTCTGTTTATAACCCAAAATTGTATCCACATCATCTGCATGTAACTTCCAGCTTCTGACTGCAAAATTAAAGCCTTTTCTAGATATCCTTCAAGATATACTGACTTGGTGTGTTGTCTATTCTGTTTAATTTATTACATATTTTCCAAGTCTTCAGCTTTTTAAAAATCAAATAATCCATGTGTTGATCTCTGAAATTTCTGGGTGTGATTATTCTCAGCACAAGTACAATATTCTGTCTATAAATTATGTAGCCTCATGAGGAAAGACCAGCAGGAAACACTAAACAAAGTCATACCTAATAATCCATGGGTCTGTTCAGACAGTTTATCACTTTTCAATGTATACAATCCCAGGAAATCTTGGTGGAGAGGATGTTTCTTCCACACTTGGTGTAAAACAACAACAAATGAGGCACCACTGCCCATTGAGAGCACCAGATTTTTTTTTCTGTTAATTATCAAAGTTAAGCTGAGGAAAAAAGAAAAACATGACTTAGAACATTGTGTTTACCAGAGTTAACAGCAACAGAAAGAAATGTGAGAAGAAAAAAACAAATGTAGCTTTATAAACTGCTCAGTGTTTTTTAAGAGAGAGGGTTTGCTGCCTGGTTTGGTCCGTGGAGTCTCTGTGTTCACAGTCACAGAATCATATTAAATGACACTGGAAAAAGGCTACCTGGCCTTTAAACTTTTCAGTAAGATGTTTTTAGCAAGACCTGTCCTTTAACAGTGTAATTAGTTACAGATAGGTTGGTGATATGTAGATACAGCACCTGATACTCAGTGATATAAATTTTATTATTAAACCATCATTTCTTTGTCTGGATGCTACATGACACTTTTTCCTTTAGTTTTTCAGAGAAGTCAACTCCCAAACTGCCTATTTTAGTGCTAGGATAGAGAAGATTTGCTTCTGATTGTGTCAGTGATATCATCCATGTGTTTATCACAATTAAAAATCATGTGTATGAATGACAGTTTGCTCTTTCTGCTGCACTGCCAGGCCTTGAGAAATCAGGAATTTTATTGTACACAGTGAAATGTAAATGAGGAGGAAGCGAAAATGTTGCCTGTTCCTTCTATAAATCTTTTGCACAGGCATAAATGATTCTGTAATAGATCCCATGAGAAATATAGCTGCTGATAAGAAAAAATCTACCAATTCTGTAACTGCCATAAGTTCAATTTTTAAAATGGAGATTTTTTTTTTGGAACACTATTATGCCTTTGAAAGATTACACACTATGTCTGAAGTTACTCCTTAAGTATTTGCAAGACACTGCTGCATAAAGCACAATACCAAATCTAGTTCAACCTTAGTCATAGCAATAGAAGATGAGGGAAGTCTTCATTTACTTATTTGAAGCAGAGGAATTTTTGAATAATTCAGCAGTTACACAACAAAGTAGAGAGCAGAGTCCAGAAGGGCTTCAATCAATTGCTTTTGTATACTCCCACACAAATCTTAGAAGTGCTTGATCTTATTATTTTGATCAACAAATTTTTGATCAACATTTTAAAATATTTTAAGAAAAGTAGAAAGTAATACAAGAGCATGATATCCTTTCTATAAGTCTTACCCTGCCTGTTGCAAGGTGACTGAGTCCAGCCAGGTGAAACCTGTTTTTTCATCACCATTCTGAACTGTGATTGTCTCAGGAGTTACTGTCAGCTTTACATCCAGGTGCTTATTTGCAATACCAAGTTTTCCAAAATATGAGTTTTGGATCTTTGCATCACTATTTGCTCTCTTATCACCAATAAGTTCTCCGTTGACTGTGATGCCTAATACAGAAATGAAACAAGTATTGTTTTATAGACAGGACCTGACCAACTGATGTCAAAGAGTGTCTTGAAGCTTAACAGCAATTTAAGAAATTAGATACGAGTTGAAAAATACATCACAGTTACTTGTGAATGTTTGTACCAAAGCAAAATAAAGTTCTGGGGGTTGTTCTGTGAATTTCCACAAAGCCAACAATCATTTTGTTGAGAGAAGTTCAGTTTTTCCCAAAGCGCAGAGATTTTGTGATGGGTACAGAGTCTGAGTGACATCAGTCTCTCTTTACCAGATATTCCACAAACTGGCGACCTAAGGATTATTTTATTGCTTCTACTACAACTCACTGAGACAAATTACTACTCTCAACCCTTGCAGTGGCTTTTAAAGTAAGTTTAAAAGTTCATTGTGCTATAAGAAGTGGAAACAGTCATGGCAATGGTCTGCTATCATAGCTACAGGACTTCCTGCTAACTTTGCTGGGAAAAGAGCTTATGCATTTATAAAGAGAGAAATAGCACTTAAACACATTTTGTTAGAAGTATCCTGTATTAAAAAAAAAGTTAAAAACTCACCTGTAACTGGGTCATTTATTAAATTTAAGATCATGCCAGGGTTTTCATTGATATTGAAACAAATGGCATCTTTTTTTTGTGGCACTGATATAATGAAGTGTGGATCTCCATCAACTGTAAAGGCAAATCACTGGTGTCTGTATAGTGATACACAGGGTCAAAGCTCCACATGAGCATTTAATATTGCTTAATATTTAAATTTAATAACTAAGTATAAATTATTTAATAGAAAACAGGCAGTTATCAACACAAAAATTACTGATGGGAAGGAGGACTGAGAAAATGGCCACATATAATTTCAATTATTTGATCTTTAGACGACATTGAGAGATGTTTAAAAAGTAAATTAAAACATTCGCCCCTTAAAAATGAAAAAATTGCTGATTTTATGGAAGGGAAAGATTGAAAATATTCACAAGAATAGTGTAATTTAGCCTTAAATAGCCATTTCTGTTCTCCTAGACAGACACTACTCCAACTACTCACCACTAGTATACCATGTGGGTTGTGATGCATATGTGTGATAGACTGGTGAAGCTGCAGAAGGAAAAAAAGTTGTTAGAAAAACTCACACCGAAATGGAAAATTGCATGGCCCATGTAAGATGTCAGGGAGTTAACTTGCTAGGTAAATCACTAATTGCATCCTAGGTTTTAAAGCATGTAATCTACAAAATGACAGTTTGTGTGCTGCTTTTGAATCAAAAAAAGCTTCAGGATAGAGACAGATTTCACTTGTAGTCTAAATTGCTCTGAGGGTTTCCATATAGCCCAAGCAATCTATCTGTAGGATACAAATATTTCAGACTTGAGGACTGAGCTATCAGCAAGGAAATGCAACATCATCCATTGAAAACTTCTGACTTTTTGACATCTAGTGGGGGGGGGGGGTTTG
>VXAX01003951.1:21857-69174 GCA_013399835.1 Leptocoma aspasia
GGGGGGGGGGGTGTGTTTGTTTTGGTTTGGGGTTTTGTGGGGGGTTTTTTGAGTTTGGTTTTGTTTTGTGCATGTATTTGTTTGTTTGTTTTTCAAGAATGAATTTAAGTGTTTTCAGTGAAGACTTGAAAAAACTAGATATGGACAGAGACTAGCACTAATCTCCAGAGTAAAAGCATAAATCTAACTCTCCCATTTCCAGGACTGCCCAGCCAGCAATTTGGTGGGTCAGTTGCTGTCTCTTGAATAAAGCAGATGCTTTTTGCACAAGTGACTGAACACATTAATTTAGCCAGAGATGCTGACATCACAGTCCCTTGCTTTATATAATTCCAAAGGAAATGCAAAGTGAAGTCCATCCTCTGTTCTTGGGAAACAGCTTTCAGGAAAAAATGGTGGTTTGATGAACAGGTATTTACTCCTTATAAGCTATTTAGCTGAAACTTTGTCACCTGGTATTGTTCAGCCTTTAAGTGTATTCAGCAGTGAGCAGAATTTGGTAATATTTGTTAAAGTCCAGTTGTACTGCCAGAAAAGACACCTCTGCCTCTGGTAATTTCAGTTGACAGATCCTGCTCCATTCAGAACAGTAAATTAAATTACTTACCCAGCAAAGGACCTGTGAACATCCCTGTTTGAATGAAACAAAATGTTAGAGGCTACAACAAACAAAACCCAATCTCACCCACTTCATTCCTTCCTCCTTCCAAAACCAACCCAAAATCTTGTAATTATGTATAAATTTCTAAATATTACAAAGTAAAAGATTAGTCAAAACAGTTTCTTTAACAGTGCTACAAAGCAACAGTCTTGAAGAGGCTGACAGCACACCCTGCTTTCCAGCACAAATGTTACTTCTCCAGGAGCATGGGGCTTGCTCTCTCTGGGACTGGGACACCCTGCTGTTCTCTGATCCCTCTGTGCCACCTTCTTCTAAGGGGAAGGAAGGATTGCCCACCTGGCTCCACATTTTCCTACTCTTCTGCTCTTTTTACATCTGAAATTCTGTCAGGGTGTCTGAAGACAGGGCTCTGTGCTTTAGAAGTGGCCATCATGGCATGAATGAAGACATCTCTGCATGAGATTGCTGCACAGGGGTACCTGCAAGTCCCCAGTGGCAGCCCTGGACAGCAGCTTACTTGTACTGGGCCTGAATTCTATGGTGGTGGGATGCTGCAACCATCAGAGACAGGAATTGAACTGAAACCACTATTTACAAACTTATCCATCTGAAAAGTTGTATGTCTATTCCCCATGAACTTTATGAAAATATTGCATCCTAGATCAAATAAATAATGTAGAAAATCCATCTCTATTAAAAATATTAAGTAAATTTAATAAGAAATGTACATACCTTCAGCTGTTACCATGGGCAGGTAAGAAGTAAAAGGAAGAAAAAGAGAAATTTACAGTTCCAGTTATACAATTAAACAGGAAGGATTCTGACCCTAATAAAACATTGTAAAAAATTAAAACTGTTTGAAACCTCAACCAGCTATCTTCAGTATTTTGTAATACCATTTCTTCCCAGTGATACAACTCAGTACTTGTAGATCAAACAGAAACATACTGAAAGCAAAAAGCTGTTATGTGGGGCAGCAGAACTGCAATTTATTATGTATGGGACCAGAGCTCTGTTTGGAATTGTTTTATAGCTGTGCCATACCTATAGTGCAAAATATTCCTTACTGGTTTTACTATTTTGTGGTTTTCCAGGCATTTGGATGATTCTGTTAATACTGACTGGATGATTCAGTACATTGATTTGTGAATTGAGACTTCAGGGTGAGTAAAATTGTTTTCTTTTCTTACACAGGGGCAGTGCTTTGAGTATTTTCTCCTGTTACTGCTCTATACTATGTATATGCAAAGAGGATTTCCTTGGAAAGAGGTTCAGAAAAGAGCTTTTGTACTACAAATACCTGGAAAGGGAAAGCAAAGAACTGAAGATGACTGAGTGGTTGCCACTTCTGTCAGGTGTTTGGGGGTTTCCATCTTATGGAGGCCAGCTGCAAACTTTAAAGTCATTATGCTGTGTAGTGACTTGAATGTTAAATTAATCATGAAGGGGTTTTATGTCAGTATTCCATTACGAGAGTCGTGAAAAATAATGCAAAAATTTATCAGCAGAATGCCTGAGGAATGACTCAGACTTGAAGGACACTTAGCAATGCACTGGTTTTAGGACTTACTGCAGCTGAAAAAACCTCACCAATCTCCAGTATCTCTGTTAAGTTCCTATGCCAAAATCAGGACATTAGAAAGTTTTTCATCTAGAAGGCAGCAGAGAACCCACACAGAGCCTCCAAGGAACCTCCAGGGGCTCTAAACAAAAGCTGAAGAGAAAATAAAGGATGGTGACAGAAGAGAGTGGAAAGCCTCTGTCAGACCTGTGGGATGAGGGTGGCTCAAACAATACATGAAGTTAGGATGGCTGGGGGGCACACTGAGCAGAGAGCACTGCCTTGCTTGGCCAAAGAGCAAGGAGAAACACAGCATTTGTTACACAGGGGTTAAACAGAGAGGCTGAACTGTAGGAAAGAAGAATGTTTCACTGAGCAAGGAATTAGCTAAAGTATCAGAGGAGTTGAAAACAAATTGTGTGTTTTCAATATAATTGCTTCTCTTTCTGCAATATATATATGACTATTGTGTTTTACATAAGTAATCTCAATCTTTTTACAACCTGATACATTCTGCCTGGGGAAGAGCTCATGCAAATTTTCCCTTTTCATGTGGAAAGAGGTTACTACATCTATCCCTAGGCTGAAGTATGTAGAAAAATAAAGGAAAAAGTGATGGTAAGTCACCTGAATATAGCTGGATTATAGGATTAGAAATGCTTATTGGTTTTCAGTATCTTTTTCTGTAATAGTTTTTCTATTTAGTTTAAAATACATTTATTTTAAATTTATAGTACTTTACCCATACGATTTAGTAATGAAGGATGGTTTGATGGAAATGAGCTTTACAATGAGAAGTAATTTTGCATAAACCACACACATGCTAGGTTTGGAAAGTAGATTTTGCAGATACATATTTAAAACTGTGCCCACATGAATGCCTTTCTTTAGGGGAACATCAAATGAACTCTTGGCTTCTCAAATACAGTACAATTGTGAAGATGTCTATACCTTCAGTGGGTTTATCAGCAATCCCCTCTTCATTGCCATTTTCTTCTGGTTTTGTTACCACCATGGATGTCAGTGGTGTTACAAACTTGTACATTAGTGAGAGAGCCAGGGCTTGAGCTGTAAGCTTTTCCTTTTCTTCTCCTGTAGCTGTAATGCTGAATACAGGAAGAGACTCCTAGCATCAGTGATTGCTGAATCACTCACCACATTTCAGATTAAATGTTTTAAAGTAAAGTCATTTCACTGCAGGTAATTTATCAATAAGATATAACTGCTACAGTTTAAGAGCACTTCTGATTCTACTGGCTGTCCAAGAGAAAGGCAAAACTGTGCTTTATACTTGCAATAATTTAAAATTGTTTCATTTGGACCTGAAACAGGAATACTGAGGCTAGGGAGGAGAACAGGTTGGTGGATTTCCCTCACTGATTTTTATGCTTTCCCATTGGCACTCAGTGGGATGTGAATGTCAGCTTCACATCCTGGAAACTGCAGAAGTCAGAGGGTGTAAGGGATTCAGAGCTAAGGTATTATCCCAGGTATAATTACCGTTTTTCCAAGAGCTGTTCAATGGTAAGATAAGCCCAGAGCCTTTCAATGTACTCTCCAAATATGTATTGTTGTTCTTGGAAAGCCTGAGCTGTTTGCTCAGCATCTTGCTGTGTAGTGTATGACAGGGCCTCGTGAACCTGTTGGGAGTAAGAATATTCTCTGTATCACAACTAGCCAGGGACTGACAGAACTTCCCAAAAATTAAGACCTTCACACCTGAAAATCTTATGAAATTGAAAACCAGTCTGGTTCTACACCAGAAAATTGCCAGCATTGTATGAAGAATTCTGTCCCATTGTTTCTGGGAATTTTAGAGGTGTACAGCACAGAACATAACCCAGTTTTCTACATTCACATGGCATTTTTGTTCATCACAATGGAGGCAAAAGAAGCATTCAGAGATTTTTTTGTAGCTTACATAAGTCAAAGAAATCCATACTTACACCTTCACCTCTGACATCTACAGACAAGTGGTTTTGGTTGCTGTCTACAAAGCGCCCAGCCACCACAATCTCAGATCCATCATAGAAATGCTTAAAGCTGTTAGTAGTTAGCTCTGATATTTCATTTTCTGGGTAGTTTAACTGCACATCTATGAGCATGGGATTTGACACCTCATCATAAAACCCCTAAAGGATTGAAAAAAAAAAAAAAGAAAACATTTAACTATCATTGTTTCTTTAATTCATGGGTAGATCTGTAACCAGAAACATCCTGCTATTTCAGCAATGAAAACTAAAAGTGTATTTTATAAGAAATATTTAGATATTTAGTTAAATCTCAGAGTGCAAGGCCTAGAAAACTACAAATAATGGAAATGAGAAAGGATATACAAACCCTTCAGTATTGCTGAGAGGAAAAATATTTGAGAACAATGTGCTGTGGATGATGAGTTCCATCAATAGAAATCAAGAGGGATACCAAGCCTCCCATTATTTGATAGAGATAATTTTCTACACCTCTTCTCTGCAGAGACTGACATAACAACATAATCAAAGGAGACTGGGTATTTGATTTTATCAGAACTTGCAATGAAATCTAATAT
Source organism: Leptocoma aspasia (assembly GCA_013399835.1). Taxonomy (NCBI): domain Eukaryota; kingdom Metazoa; phylum Chordata; class Aves; order Passeriformes; family Nectariniidae; genus Leptocoma; species Leptocoma aspasia. Next base: position 26,589 of record VXAX01003951.1, read on the forward strand.
CTAATTCTTTGGTGAATTCTTTGAATGGCTGCTATTGGAATGTGAGAAGTAAAAAAAAGACAACCCTGTATGGCCTATACCAGTTTCCATGTCTTACACAACTCTAAAATGCCTCAGGAGTGTGGTAAGATACACCTGCTTGTACTAAGTTTCTAAAGATAGAATATCTAGAGCTTTATGAGCTGTTACCCTTCTTGTCCCTTGACATGACATTAACCACATGACGTGCGAGGTGCAGGAGATACAATGACTGCAGCAATTCCACCAGAGTGTCCTTCAGAACTGTGACTTGTGTCATCCTACTGCCATAGCCCACAGTATCTCCCTTTTACTGCACTTCCTGCTTATATAAGGGAAGGGGAAAATTAAATGCAGCTAAAGGTCCCTTCCAACTCAAACTATTCTATGATTTAATACTCTGATCACAGCAGTGCTTCTTTTGTCTATAAGACAGAGTATCTCAGTACCAGATCACACACTGGGATTTTGATTATTTGAAAATAGGAACATGAATAGTTATCTGACCTAAAGTATCTGTGATCTCATGTACGTGGTAATTACTTCACCTGAAGCTGCAAAGCTGCATCAGAGTCAGGATAAATCCGACGGGCCAATCCTTTATTCTCCAGTGCCATCCTCTCCAAGAAGCCGTAGTCAACACCACTGCCAAAGCCAAGATTGTATAAGGGGTATCTGCCATCAATGGCCTTCTTCACTGCTTTCTCAATCTCCTCAGTATCTGATACACCTGCATCAAACCAGGAAATGTTTGAGCTGTTTTCAAAATAGATAAAATGATCACAAAATCAAATGTGACCTGGCATGTTCAGATTTCTTAGGAGACATTACCAAAAGCTTGATTTAGTACTATGATGCTGGTATAGTAGGATTCAAATCATGAAAACATCCAGAAGTCAAAGATGAAGGTCATTTTTAACTAGCATTTTTTGCTAGTTAATGAACTATCTTTATTATTCCATCCAACACAAACTTACCTACATTTGGTTGGCCATCTGTTAACATGATAATTATAGAAGCGCTTCTCTTGGGCACAAGGTTTTCTTCATGAGCAGCATTCAGAATATCAATTCCTCTCATCAAACCACCATGTAAATTTGTCACTATGAGGTAGACATAGAAATTAGTGTGCAGCAAAGACTGTCAAAATAAAGGTCCATTTTTCACTGGGGTCTGAAAAGATTTCATTACAGTAAGTAAATGAAAGATTTGGATTTACAAGGAGGGGGATGTCTAGATAGAAAAGTACCTGGACTTTGGAAACATAAAGAGAAATAGATGTCATTTTCTGAGTAAAATTGAACTTCAGGAGTGCCTCATCAGCAATCTGAAACCCCAGCAAACTGTAGCATTGTGTTCACAGGATCAATCAATAAGTTAACTTACACAATGACCTATTGGCAAGGCCAGTCAAGTACTTACTGCCTTGAGCAGAAATGTGCTGAACAAACTTCCTCGCTTCATCCAAATTCTCAGGAGTGGCTTTGATTAATGTTTCTTTCCAGGTAGATATTTCACTATTGAATAATATGAAATTGAAGAAGTCATCTTCTTTCATGTCATCTAGGATTTTTAGCAGCGCGTGTTTTGTCTATAAGACAAAGAGATCTAAATATATGATTCAACATTTAACAGGATACATGCTTACAGATTTTACATCATTAATCTCTCAGCATTAGGGTATTTTTTACTCCTATACAGTATATAGTGCAAAAATTCTGAACTTGTTATGTTCTTGCCAGTCCATGTGTTAATTTCAGAGTAACTCTAGGAAAGTCAGCTACAATAGCATCTGGTAAATCTTTGTAGCTGAGATGAAAATCAGGTTTCCTGTCATGGTTGGCTGCTTACACTGAGATAAGCTGGCATGGCAAATGGGTAGCTACAGGTTAGTGGAGGAGCTCATAAACAAGCATGCCTGGATATTTTGATGAAGCACCAAAACCTGAAAATTCTGAACATTTAGCTCAGTTATAACTCTGAAAGAGCTGCTGCTTCCCAGATGCAGAATGAACAGAGAAAATGCACATAATCTGTATGCGTGGCTTATTTAGGGACTGTCAAGCACACATGACAGCACTTTCTGGAAATGTTGATATTTAGAGTTTTGTACTAATGATATTTATAAGTAAATACAGGCTAAATGTATAGATTTTTGTTCTACAGCAACACTGCAAACTAGCACATCTGTCACTGGGCATCAGAGAGGTCATCCCATCAAGCCACTTTGTACAGCTTGAGCAGCATGTGTGCACTGTAAGGCATCCCTCCCAGCACCATCTCCCTCCCAGCACTTTGTTCCAGCTCTTTCACTGGAACTCTATACTAATGTAATAACTCACTTGTGCAATTTCTCTTCCATACATTGAGCCACTAGTATCCAATACAAAAATTATATTCCTGGACAACTTCGGAAGATTTGTTGGTGCAAAGAAGTGTACAAAGTAGCCATTGACAATCTGAAAAAGAAAATGTTTGAAAAACCACACGCCACCACCAAAACGTTTGGTACATTATAAAGGTAAAACAGATAAAGGAGATATTACTCTAATTCAATGTCTAGCCTCTGAGTGGTCTAAAAGGTTTTAATGGCCCTGACCAGTACCACCTCTGTCCATGGGCCCAGGACTGTCATTTAAGTGCAAGACTGGGCCTTTAGTCCCTGCCTGAGCTACAGTGTCAGAACATCTGTCTCCAGCTGTGTCACAGCTATACCTGTTCCTATCCATGGACTCACTGTTTTGGATCTCACCCTGAAGACCAACTCCTGCTCACACTCAGCTGCCTGTCCCTCAGGAAACAGCTGGCCCTCGATGCTCCCTGACCTTTACTGTGCAAGTTAAACTGTTCAACAGTTCAGAATTTCAAGTTGTTACACTTACCTGCAAATTATCTGGAGTTGTTCTCTTCACATCATATCTTACAGTAAAATCCCCATCCAAGACAGACTGTGAGCAATTTGCACAGGTTCGCTGCTGATCGAGGGTTGGCTTGAAAGAGATATGGCCCTGGAAAGAAAAGCCTTCCTTAGATCTGAACCTTAATTGCTGCAAATCTTCTACAGAACACATCTGCATTTCTTTAAAGCCAGTATATTTACACAGACATAAGAATAACCTGTTTTATTGCGTTGGCTACTAGACTGTATGTATCCATATGTATTTAGAAATTTATTGGTGGTAACTGACACATGAAGGCTGCCATCCAGGGCTTTCTCCATATGCTTACTTCCCCATCTGCCTTGGGTCAGCTCTTCACTCTGAAAAACACCTTTGATAAAGCTGTTGTATGTTTTAGGAATTCTACCACCCCCATACAAGGGAAAACTACTTGTTAGTAATTCACTTTTGCTGTAAGAGATAATCTTACTGGTATCCTCCAGGTTTCCTCTTGCTGCCATTGCTAGCACTGAAATTATTTTTTCAGAATTATAACCATAATAAGTAAATCATGGAATGCAGTAATCAATGTACCTTTTTTCCTGAAAAAGTTTTTTTAATGGTATTTTGTAGCTCATTGGTGATGAATGTTCCTTCTGCTTCCAGCTCAGTGATACCCTGGGGCTCAAAGATATCTACTTCAATCTGAAATATTAATTGAAAATTTACTGTCATTGATTAAACCATAATACATCAACTCAGCCATTTACAGAAGGATCAGTAACTACAGATGTGAAAGAAGGCTTTTCATAAAAATGAAGACATTTACTTCTGTAATTCATAATGGCAATCCAAATCTACACTTGTGTGGGCACATCTTCAGCCAAAGAGGCCTTTTCAAACACAGAAGTTAAAAACAAAGCTAGAAAGAAGTAAACTTCAATAGAAATATGACTTGTTGGAAAGCTAGATAGTGGTATCCTATCAAGGCAGATAGGCACAAAAAGCTGCAGTACTCCAGAATGTGACATATGCATCACTGTGATTTAAAGATGGTGCTATTTAACAGTGGGGTGAGAAGGCTAGAGTTTATGCTATAAAGGTATATTCAACCTATAAAAGTATAAAGTATAAAGATATATACAACAATTACACCAAAGCATTGTAATGGCTTTTCCATGTTTTCATACAAGATTTCTTATGGAATGCTCAGTAGATGAGCAAATTTGTCAGGTTTATAAGTAAAAGCCTACATTAAAGCATACTGATGAGTGCTCCCCATGGGAATTATGAGAAATGCTATCATGGCCTTTAGCTCACCTGTAAACCAATGGGAATGACCATGGTACTCCACTTTCAACAGAATTGCATATCTCATAAATTACAGTCAAATTTGATCAGTTTGCCATTTACCTCAAAATCTTTGACAAGCTGCTTTGGTTTTACTTTGATGAACATTTCGTATTTTCCAAACTGTCGCTTCAGCAGTTCCTCATATGTGAGTTCAAAAGTGACTGTACTGGCTGCTTTAATGTTGACTGAGACAGTGAATTTTTCTGTTTTTCTTCCTGAAGCTCTGTATTTAAGTGGGTAGGAAAAAGATCTTTATCTTCTTTCACAATATTTACTTTTGGTGGCACATGATTTTCAAAAAGAAGTAAAACAAAGATGGGAATTTTGATATATTGCTAAAAATCATCAATCAATACTCAAAATCATACCCAACCTGTGGAATTTATTCAAGTTTCCCACTGAGCTTAATCCCAGGAATAGGTCACAGAAAGCCAGTGAAAGTTGCAGGAAACAGCCTTTCCATAGTTGCAGATAGTGCCTATGCAGTCAGAGGCTGTATTTCCTTTTCACAATTTGTGCTATTATAACTATAACTTAATGATTGTTCCTTTGTTCCTAAGCCAGAACACAGCTTTTCCAATCTCACAGTCTGCTATGGAGTGATGGTGTGGAAGCTACACAAGACATGATCCTTACTTGACAAGACCAGCAGTCTGTCCTCTTGAAACAGCCTTCTCATATTGCTTTTTTGCAGCTTCCTTTTCCTTTATAGTTCCGGGATAGGTGACACCATCAATTGTCCTGCAGATGAAAAGGTCCTAGTTCAGTGGAAGGTTACTACAGGAGTTCTCCCTTTATTGATTTGTTTGCTAATAACCACTTTCAGAGACCTGCTATTGCCAAGATTTGGGCTCTTTCACTGAAGCCAGGCTCCTCAGAGAATTTAGCTGGAATGAAGAGCTCTGTGCTCAGTATCATAAAAGAATCTAAACCAATTTTTACTTTGAATTAGATCAAAACTGGGCTACAGCAACACAACTTACACCTGCCATATTCCTAGACTTCAGCAGCTTCACCATCTCAGCTCATCTAATGGCAAACCAACTCTCTGGATGTGACTCACCATCCAGACATCATCATCTACAGAGGAGCATTTCATCCTTGAACTCCTTAGAGGATTAAGCAGCCATTTCTCATCACCTCATTCTACCAAAAAAGTTCTAGAATGCATTATGAGTGGTTGTGCCCTAAAGCTACTGCTCCTCTTCACTGGAGATAAAGCAGGCACAGTGTGATTAACAGAGATGGATGTGCTTAACTGAATCAAACCTCATCATGGTGGAGAACTGCACATGATTGCAACTGAAGGTACAAATGTAAAGGGATAATTCTACTTTCTGTCTTTCATTCAAATATGATTTTTAAATGAAGAGATAAATTAAGCTGTAATGCCATCAGGGAAATTAAGTAATGGAATTTTCCTGGTTTGATAATACCAGAGTAAGTAAGAGGCATTTCTGAAAAGGTGGATGAATCTGCAGGAAAGGTCCCCCATTCCCTAAGGTTCCCTTCTATTCATGATGATGAATAGAAATAATTGAAAATTAGTCATCTTTTCTACAGATGTACCAATGTTTGCCTTTCTCCACATATCTTGCATGTTAAGTTAATAGTACCAGAAAATTACCCAGGAGGTATTTAGAAATCTATTCAAATGGCAAAGTAAAAATGAACATTTGGGTTCCATTTCTCCCAGCTGAATTAGCACAGATTTTTAGTCTTCTTTAACAATACTGCAAAGATTACACACATGCTGAAGTTGGTAATGAAGGCTGTTTTAGGGAGTTCAACATCAAAGAAGACTTCTCTGGACACATTTCCACGATTGACAGCTCGACTGGTGATGACATTGTGGGCAAACCGGGAAGTTACTTTACTATCAATTTTCATGCTATAGATTTCCATCCCATTGACAACCTGTAGATTGAGAAATCAAAAAGACAAAAAGAGCACTAGCTGTTACACTCATGTGTGTGTTAATCAGTTGTAGAAACCACAGCAGAAACCACAGCAGGACATTGATAGCTCCAAAGCAAAAAGAAAGGAAGACCTAATATAAGAACTGGAGCACAGCTGTGTCTCCTCGGATATCTATTTCACTGACATGATGGTGCTATTCCACAAGTTATAACTGTAGACTTGAAAAAAATACTACCACCACAGCAAAAATACTGCATAAGCATAGGTTTTTTGTCTACTGAGAGAGTAACTTTTTATGGTTATTCAAAGAGCACAGCTGTTTACTGCTGCCTCACTATATTAGTGACTGTAGTTATCAGAGTGGATGACTCCTAGAGGAAGGATGTAAGTAATCTTCTTGTTTCAAAATAGACCAAATGCCTCCAAATTCCATTTTACGTTATTCTCAGCTTCCTCCCAGCTGTAGCTCAGTGTTTTTTAAACAAGGAAATGCACAAGACAATACTTATTTTCTTTGAATGTTCAAGTATAAGGTTTCTGGACACTAACTGAAAGCATGGGTAACAACAGATGTTCCCATTAGGAACTCCACAAGGTTTGCTTCTTGCAGCAAAACCAGCACTGGAAAGAACCTTGGGGTTTTTATGGTGGGTCTGATCTCTGCTGGTTGATTAAGAAGGTCCCCAATCAATCAAAGCATTTAAGCATTGCTGAAGGGGAATCCAGGTGCCAAGTGGAATCAGCCCCAGAGATGAGGTCTCTTGCCTTCCTTAGCAATAACTGCAACATAAAAGTAAAAACAAAACCAACACAGAACGAGTCTGTTAGAGGTACAGAGGTGACTTCAAAACAACTTTGGTATTTATTCAAATACAATGAGATTAAAAATAATTTGTTCATTCTCTTTCCTTGTCCAGGAGCATCCACCGGAGCTTTGAAAGAAACTGTCTAGTTAGTCCTACTGCCGAAAACAGGGAGCTCTGTGCTGTTTCCCTTGTCACACACTCAGAAATATCCATTTGCTCAGACTGGACTCACAAAAACATTTTGTGAACACGGTAAGAATATTCTTGTCACTATAAAATCTTGGTAGCCCAGACAAATCCAAGCTTTACTCACCAAGTCATTATCAGCATTTCGCTTCTGTAAAGAGAAAAAAAAGGGAAAAAATAATTACTTAGGTAGGAAAGCTGCATTTAGAAATAAATCTCTTAGCATCCATGTAGTTGTAACAAGTGAAAAGAAGTCCAGGAGAAGGAAGGCTTGAGAAAGGTCTTCATTAATAAACTGAAGTAAATTTGAGGGAAGAGCAAGTAAGGGATGTGAAGCAGGTTGTAGTTATTTTGCTTATAGCACTCCTGGCTTTAGTGAGTCTTTCGTTTTTCATTTGATGTTAGTGTACCTTAAATACCGTGGTTTTGAAAGGTAAGTTAAACTTCGAATGTGTCTCACTTTATATTTTGCTCATGTGACACAAAAAGTGTCTTCTTCCAGCTGAAAATAAACATGGACCCTTGAAATATGAGGGAGGATGAGAGGAAAAGAGGCTCCAATGCTCAGTGCCATTTATAATTAAATGTCATTGAGACTAAAGAACACACTAAAATCTGCTTAATAGGTCTTCCTTGAGTATGGGTTGGCTGTATGGTGACCTCAAGTAAAACCAAAATATCTTGTCCTCATAGCAACATCTTTTTCTTGAGAATTCCTAGATCTGGGTCCTGCAATACATATTTTCTTTTCAAACTTAGCCTGCTTTGGAAGAAATAAAAGGGTTGTATCAAAGCATAAGAACCCTTTTTGCACAATGTTTTTCCTGTCACAGAAATCCAAACTATCAGGCAGATGCAGCCTTACATTTTTTTCAGACTTCTAAATTTTTCCCATTTCAGCCCACCAGCCTCTCATCCTAACATGACCAGGTAGGAAGGTAATTCAGCAGGATTAGATAGGAGAGGCTGTCACTACAAAAAGCTGCATGGAGGGGGGAAAAATAAGCAGTTGAAATGGGGGGGGGGGTGTCCATATTTGCTCCCAGAGTAGGTGCAAATATCAGAACTCGTACTCTGTTCTGAAAGAGAGGACAGGCATTAAACAAACTTCCTGAGTGCTGTTAAAATAACAGCTTGTGTAACCCAATTCCCATCAGCTCAGCTGCAAACACCTTATCTGGTCTGGCTCCAAGAGCCTCGGGGGTCACATTTTGTGGGCTCGTGTTTACCTGCTCCAAATGCAGGGGTAAGGACACAACAAATCAGACTCACATCACAAGTACCCTTAAGGCTTTCAGTACCTTTCCCAGTTGGAAACTGAGACACAGAGGGTTATTTTTTGTTTATTTTGGGGTTCTTTTCAAGACACTATATTAAATCTATGGTAATGCAAGGTTTGAGGGAGGAGGCTTCTCTTCTGCTGTAAGAGTCTGGCAAAAAAAAAAGGCTGTGTGCATTTCTTTAGGTTCATCTTTCAAACTGCTACTGCCATCCAGACAATTTCTGTGTGTCCATCTCTCCTTTTCACAAGCATGTATGGATTCCTTTAATGCCTTTATAGAGTGTGCACCAACTCAAATCTGACCTTTCCAATATTGGAATTATCTTTTCTGTATCCATACTGTCATTACAGCTTGTAATTTCCCCTTACAAAACACAAACTGAGGTATGCACACTGGGAAATGAAAAGCTGGAACTCTGTGAAATGTCAGTTTGTTTGGTACAAACTTTTCCTTACAGTGGAATTACCAGGCAGTTTATAAATAAATAAAAAATAAATAAAAAAAACCCCAAACCTATAAAAACGTGTATAGCTACAAATTCTGCAATTCTGACTACTGCTTCCAAACTGAAAGATACTGTACCTGCATTTAAGTTTTACAAAATTGCTGTTGTGCACATTCCTTGTCAGAATCATGGCTTCAGCTGTAGTTCTGAAGGAGTTCTATTTTGATTCTGTAAATATTTTGAGGGGTACTCTGCAATTTCCATTGAAACTACAGAAAAATCTCTCTGTGAAAGGCACTACTTACTTTGCACTTGGGCTGATCTTCAGTGGAGATACTAAATCCAGCTGGACATCACCCAGCTACCTGCTCTAGCTGAGCCTGGTTTGCACAGAGGAGGGGATTACGTGACTCGAAGTCTGTGATTTTGTTCTGGTTTTTTTCATTTTTAATGATTCACTTGGGTGTAACTTGAGCCATCACTAACATCAAGGTCATTTTGAGCTATGTGGGCAAAAAGCAATAGTGTGCCAATCAAAATGATTATGCAATTCTAGACTAAAATGAGAATTAACATCCTCTACCACAGGTAATTGTTACTTGATAAAATGTTTCTATATTATTTTCACATATTTTCCAGGTGCACCAATTATTAGAATTTTATTCTTTTTCAGTTGTACAACAGCAACAACTTCTTCTTTTGTTTAATACTGTTTTGCTGCGGCAGCAGAAAAGAATAGAGGTGCAAAAAATCTACAGAAATTGGAAAGTAAAAGAGAAATTTGAACTCCCAAGAAAACAGAGAGGGAAAAGAGGACTCCATTACAGTACTTGCTGAAAGAAGCCCTGACTGTACAGCTTGGGAAACTAAACCACAGCACAACTAAAAGACTCAGCAACGACTGTACAGTTATCTTGAAGTGACCTCTGGGAATCCACAGCACTGAAGAAGGTATTTGCATATATCCCTAAATGCTACATAGGAAAACAAGGCAGGAGAATGATCTCTGAATCTACAGCAACACTGAAGATTTCATCACCCCAAGTGATGCTAATGGGGTGCCACAGAGAAGAGCCCATAATGCAGCTCATAGGAACAAGGTGTGCCAGCACACACAGGCAACTCTGATGTGGATTTTTGTTCCATTTTCAGCAGAATTGGGTCTGCCAACTGTGTCTACCTGGCTGTGGCTCCAAAAGCAGCTTTGACAGCTTAAAGGTCATCAGACAGCCAGAATTCCAGCCACACTTCAGCACTGGATACTGCTTGCTCAAAAGGGCCAAGACATATATGGGCACCTTCACCCTACAGAGCAATCTCGACTTCAATCAAATCACATTTGCATAAAGTACAGAACAAAACTGGGACAATCAACTGACTTTCCATAGTGCTCTGCATGTATGGATGGAGCATTGCACAGAGTTTTGGCAGTTTTCCATTTAGAAAGGCTTTAGCATTGTAAGACACATAGAGAACCACAGACACTGTGGTAATCAGGAGGAAAAAGCTACTGATAAATGATCTGATAAATGCTGATAAACGGCAAGAAATTAATCTCATAGGAGTGGGAGACCCACAACCCACACATGGTTGATTACTTACCTTGATGTTTCTGACATGTGTTAGCAAAAAGTCTGAGGATGCAAAACCGGGAACCAATACTAGAATACAAAGCAATAGATTATTTTCCATTTTGGAAAAAAAGTGAGGTTCCAATTGGAATGATATGCATAAATATCTAAAGCTTTGTTTACCAAGTGTTAATAAATAACCCAATGACAAAAGTGGGATTAAGCATTAGGCATTTGGGAAAAATCAGATGCTGAATTTTGAATTAGTGTAATCTACATAATGCTGTTAGAAAATCTGTTAAAGAATTTACAGAATATTTCAGCAATGTCTCTTCTATGTAATAGCTCCAAACTGAAATTCACAGCCATTTCTGTACTGGCAACTGAGATTAATCTCCACCCCAGACCCACTTTTTTCCCCAAATGAAAACTGTCATCTTTCTGATAGTTCCTTAAAGGCTTTCCCTGGCTCAAATTTACTGCAGCCATAACAGAGCTTGCAGTCTGTGAAATCCATTTAAGCTCTATTTCAAAAGCACCCCTGTAATCCTCCATATCACTCAGGTACCCGATTTAGGCATCGTTATTTGACATGTATCCTGTCTAGTCTAGAAACGTCCCATTACACGGGTTCCTATTCATCCTCACGGCTGGAACCAGGTCCGAGCTCCCAGGTCTGGCATCTGGCATGCTCCAGGCTCACCCAGCTGCAGTGCAGGGCCATTTCCCTGTGTTTGCTACCTTGGCACTGTTAACTCTCTCTTAAACTTTTTAGCGGGTTCATTTCACCCGTTAATGAAAGACTTTGAGGGCTGGGTGTTACATGCTCAGTGATAACAAAACACTTTGTTTTCTGGTTTTCCTGCAGTCAGTGTTATGACTACAGGTGCTCAGCCACGGGAGAGCTCCAGGAGCTCCTTTTTACCCAGCCTGGAGATTTTTTAAACCAATTCTCTATCCCATCCAAAGGGTTGGGATAGCTCTGCGGAGCTGCTGCGCCCTGCCAGGGCTCACGGCAGGTGGGGTGTTGTGGCACAGCCGTGTCCCGGCCGCCACCCTTCCCCCGTGCCCAGCGCAGGGATGTCTCGGAGCAGCGCGCCGGGGCCAGCACCGGGGCGGGGACAGCGCTGTCCCGGGGCCAGCACCGGGGCGGGCTCGCTCCCTCAGCCGCGCTGCCCGCTCTCAACATGGCCGCCGCGCCCGCTTCCAAAATGGCCGCCGCGGCTCCGCGCCCGCGCCGGGAAGCTGCGCGCCGGGCGCTCCATGGCCGCGGCAGCCCCGGGCATCTCTATGGCAGCGGGCGCTGCCCGGGCCCGGCGGCGGGAGGATGCCCCTGGCTGCCTACTGCTTCCTGCGGGCCGTGGGCAAGGGCAGCTACGGGGAGGTGAGCCTGGCGCGGCACCGCCAGGACCGCAAGCAGGTAGCGAGGGGCTGGGCCGCGGGGCACGGGCGCGGCGGCGGGCGCNGTCACCAAGTGTCAGAGTGTGGTTGTGACCGTCACCAAGTGTCGGGGTGGGGCTGCAGCCACCCGAGCTAGTGTTTCTGTTCTCTTCCCTTGTCTATAAGAACTTTTATTAAAGGTGTGGAGAAGACTTTTCCCGGGAAGGTTTTGGTTGTGTCTGAGTAGAAGCACAAGCATTTTTGTTGGAAAACTGAAATAATCTGTCTAGTCTGGCCAAAGCAGAGGTGTTTGATAGGGAATGTGAGAGGGCAAAGAACTGGGGATGGAGAACATTCAGGGAGCAGTGGCACAGGAACCTGCTGTGAGAGTTGTGCCCGGGATTTACTGGAGGTGACAGGAGGAGGGTTGTTCCCAGCAGGGACCAGAGGGTGTGCCCTTCCCGGATGAGGGCAGTTCCCTGCTCGGAATACCCAGGTGAACCCCTGTGACCCGGGGCTGCGATAGCAGTGATGGCAGGACTTGTTCCCTCCAGGCCAGCACCACGGTGCACAGTCCAGTGTCCTCAAAATAGTTGCTAACTTCATCCTAAAATAAACAATGCCCTGAGGTCACTTTCACTCGGATACAGTGAATTTCGTTGTAGTGCTGCTGGTCATTAACACTAGCAAGAGCCTTGCTTCCTCATTGTAGTTGCATGGGTGGTTTACTCTGACTTATCTTTTACCAACTTTTAGAAGCTTTCTTCTGTAGCACGATGATCAGGATTTTTTGTTGTGGCTTTGGCACAGTGCCACATGTTCTGTGAAAGAAATTGTGTCTTATTTAAGCATATTTGCTGTTAACTGGATGCTGGATTTTTGTGGAGAAGGTCAAGTAGCTTTAAGTGTTTAAAACAAAACAAAATGGAATTTGTACACAATTTGGTATCAAATAAGGTGGAAGAGCATTGCAGTAGACTTCAGTAGAGAATCTTGCCAGGAAAACATGCTCATTAAACTAAATATAATCGATGCCAAGGTAAAAGTAAGGCTAATATATGTGTTTTTTCATTTTGGTGTGTATTTTCTAAAAGATGCTGATATAAGCTTAAATGATTTCCATGTCCAAAGATAGAGTTGTAGTTGACTTGTCACATAGAACACAGCAGTTGCAGCATTTCTGTTTTATTTTGAAGTTAGATGATGCTGTACACAATTAGCTTTGTGATATTCCTCCTGGAAGCTTTGCAGCATCACAGGTTCTATCCAGCAGGCTTCTGAAACACAGAGTCAGGAGGTGCTGTGGATTTCCTGGGTAAGTGGTTCCCTTGGCATATAGGGGCATCTCCTCAGCACTAATTAAATGTGCTGGGCTAATTAATAGGTGCAGCGGAGAGCAGACAACCATCTCTGAGGATGCTAAAATTCAGCAAGTAAAAATATTTTTAAAGTTTTGATTTACAACCTCTCTGACAAGAGCAGGTTCAAGTGTAACCATGACAGGATTGTTCTGTTGAAAGCTGATGCCCTAAAGTGATGTCCTACAAAATTTTCATCAGGATAGGGCCAGGTCAGATCTAAATATTGGTGTTGTGGTTGGTGGAAGTGTTCTATGGATTTTATTGTCTTGTCTTCAGCTTCATGAATGTTTTTGCCGAAACCTGAAATTCCTTAGAATTACATTTAATGTAGTACATATTAAGGAAGTAGATAACAACTTTTGTATGTAGCTTGGAAAAATTCTTGACCTGTCTTAATAAAGAATAAAAGAAATTTAGGAATGAGCATAAGACCTTTTGTCTCTTTCAGGTGACTATTATCATTTGTTTGCATATGACTGCATTTTAATATATATTTAGGTTTAATATTAATGTGGCCTTTCTGAGAGTAACTGTGCTGCACAAACAGGTACTTCAGGCTTAAAAGATGAATGACAGACATTTAAAATGAGAGTGGGGAGAAAAAGAGAAATGTGAACATTAGTCAAAAGAAAGCAAAACACCACAAAATCCCTGAGCAGAGTTGTATTCAGGTGGATGAATGGAACACACTTGTTCCATTTTAATGGTGCAAGGGTAGAAAAGAAGAAATTCTGCATAACTTTCAGCCAAACTGCAGCCTCCATGTAGAATAATGAGTGGAGATTTCAAATACTGTATTTCCTTTAGGTCTGGGGAATTCCCTAGGGCTTCTGCAGTTTCTTTCATCTCTTACCATAACCTTGCCTTGTCTTTTACAGTATGTCATCAAAAAGTTAAACCTTAGAAGTGCTTCCAGCCGTGAGAGGAGAGCAGCAGAGCAGGAGGCACAGCTGCTGTCCCAGCTGAGACACCCCAACATTGTCACCTACAGAGAGTCCTGGCAGGGGGACGATGGCCACCTCTACATTGTGATGGGCTTCTGCGAGGGAGGAGACCTCTACCACAAACTCAAGGAGCAGAAGGGAAAACTCTTGCCTGAGAGTCAGGTGGTGGAGTGGTTTGTCCAGATTGCCATGGCACTGCAGGTACAATGAAGTGTAATTTTGTCACCTTCAGATATAAACTTAATTTGAATTTAAAAAAAAAATTAAAATTCCAGCTAAACTGCAGCCTTTGGATTCCTGTTTGGCTGGGTTAGCATCTAAATGCAATGGTTACTAGTACATTAAAAATGGATCATTGCAGTCAAATCAACAATTTTAAGTAAGAAATTGCTATAAGTAAACCTATTTTATGTCCGCACCTCTGTAGCACAGTAGACAGTGGTTGCCTTTGGGGTGTTTGCAACTCTTGTCTGAAATGCTTCTCTGGTTTGAAAGCAGCAGAAAGTGAGTTACAGTCTTAACTTTACATTTTTATTTCCTCTTTTCTGCTCATTTACAAGGGCCACACAGGGAAGTTTGGTTAAAGCAGGGCCAAGTTTTGGGCCCATGCTTGTATCAGTCATTTTTAATGTTATTTCACCAATACTGTCTTAGCAGATCACTCCTGACCTTGAGAGGGATTTATGTGTTTCTTCTGCTTTTGTGTTTTCTTTCTTTGACTTGTGTAATGAGATTTTACTTTTCAGTGTAAAAGAACCAATTAGGAGTTAATTAACCTTATTTATATGATTTTTTTCTCCCTAGTATTTACATGAGAAGCACATTCTGCACAGAGATCTTAAAACTCAGAATATTTTCCTGACACGGACAAATATAATCAAAGTGGGAGACCTGGGAATAGCCAGAGTGTTGGAAAACCAGTATGACATGGCCAGCACCCTCATAGGCACCCCGTACTATATGAGCCCTGAACTCTTTTCTAACAAACCCTACAACTACAAGGTACAGTATGAAAGTGTAATTTCTCTTTTCTTAGGAACCTTACTTTATTTGTCTGAGATCATTGCAATCTTACCCCTGTGGATTTTGGTTTCTTATTGCTTCCAAGTCTTTTTAATGTTCCCAAAGAGCAAACAAAAAAACTAAGGGAGAGATTTGTAGGAAGGTTTGTTTCTGGAACTGTGTTTAGGAATTCATAGCACGTGCTAAGTTATCACAGCTAAGGTGTTCAGCAGGCTGCCTGTACCTCTCACAGCTGGAGAGATAGAGAATGGGAACAGGAATACAGTCTGTATTAGAGGGATGCACTTTCTGAATTTATTATTTGCCAGACAGGAAGTTTTACACTCAAAAGTTGTATTAGACATAACAGCAGCATTAAAAAAAAAAACAGCCAAAAAAAACCAAAGGAAAAGGAAATTTTAATGAGAGGAATAAGCAGTGTTCTTGTGAATTGAAAATATAACAGAACAAAGCAGACATATTCAGCTCTTGCTGTAATGCTGTAAACCATACACACCATAAATATGAGTGTCTGTAATGAGCAAGAGCTGAGGGGAAACTTCTTCCAATGAAAAACAAGATTTTTTTATTTACAGTTAGGATGGATATTGTACTAAAAAAGGAAACAAGCAACTCTCCCCCTAAAGATAGCTAATTTCTACACTTCCTTTAGGAAGAAAAAGGGGATATTTTTAAGGAAGTAGTTGATGTGATCAAAATTAAAAGTGGAAGAGTGAGACTGAAGCCAGAAGTTTGCAATGGAATTTGGGCTTAATTAGCTTAGTGTCATTAAAAGCCTCTTTGAAAGGAGGTAACCAGTCCAAAGATAAAACTTGTACAACTAATAAGAAGTTCCCAAACATTTTCTCTTCTCCCTTTTTCAGTCTGATGTTTGGGCCTTGGGCTGCTGTGTTTATGAGATGGCCACACTGAAACACGCCTTCAATGCCAAGGACATGAACTCCTTGGCTTATCGAATTATTGAAGGGAAGGTAAAAACTCCTGAAATGTTTTATATGTGCTTGGATTTTCTGTCTAGAAATTGAGATTATCTTCTCTGATCAGAAATACTGCATGGAGTTAGAAATACTTGCATGTAACATATACCATCATATGTAAGACTGTTGTTTCATGGTGGTGGATGATGTGATACCAGACCAAGGGAGTTATTCCTTTGTAGATCTGGCTAGAGTTTCCTGTTACCTCTTCATTTAATGAATATACTGATTAATTTTCAAAGTTCTGCGATTACTTTCTTAATTTGCTTCTGGTTTTGCATAAACATTGCATAAAAATTAAATTACTGTGTGATGCCATTTTCCTGTTATGTAAGATTAGCTTAAGTGTCTTCTTGCTTTGGCATATAATTAAGTGAATATGGACTTATTTTATATAAATTTTTAAGCCTATTTACAGAACTTTCACTGTTCATATTAATAAAATTAGGAACAGTTCTTAGCCACACATTTGGAATTTCAATATTTTGTTTAAAATTAGGCAGTTGGGTAACTTTCAGCATTTGAACGAGTCTATTTTAATACATATTTTTTATGTAGCTGACCATAATGATCACACGTAGATGTTCTAGAAGTAGCCCCTGTTGATGAATATATTAAATAATATCAGGCTTCCATTTCCTTTCACAGCTGCCACCCATGCCAAAGGATTACAGCCCACAGCTGGTAGAAATAATACAAACTATGCTCAGTAAAAAACCTGAGGGAAGACCTAGTGTGAAAAGCATCCTGCGACAGCCGTATATCAAACAACAGATTTCTTTGTTTTTGGAAGCCACAAAGGCGTAAGACATTTTCATTTGAGTGATTCTGTGCAAAATATTCATGTTATTGTCGTCTTTTTTTTCACAACGTTTCCTGGGTTTTGTAGCAGGATAAAGTGAGTTTTGTTATGTGCAGCTGCCAAGCTTATGAATGTGGGTTTCTTTGAATTCTTTGAGAAATACGAGGGAGTTAGAGTGGAAAATATTTTTTTTTCTGCAAATGCAGAATAAAACTGTGTAGTTCTTAAAAATATAGAATTGGTAGAAAACACACACCTTCCCATATGGTTTTTGAGGTAATTTATCATCTGGGAGTTGAAAAACAAAGTTCCTTTTGATATACACTGATATAATTATTTTTCTTTGTCAGATTTAGTCAGTGATTTTACTGCTTCCAGATAGAATTGACCTTGGTGCTCTGCAGAACAAGTGTATATTGCTGGCAGAGTCTGAATCACGTTTTTAAGCTCCTTTTCTAGAATTGAAAATGAGGTTGTTGTGCACAGTCTATTGAAAAATCCCAGTATCTGCTGCTCTTTGTATGAAAGCTCTTTAGTGGAGTAAGGGGTTTTTTTTTAATTAGTATAATCAAAATAAACATTTTAAGACCTCGTTGATGGTGATTGAATGAGCAACTTTCATTTTCTTTACAGGAAAGCTGCTAGAAATCATAAGAAAACAGTGGATTCTAAACCTAAAGACCCTTGTTCTGTCATCTCAGCAAAGAAGGAATCTCACAGCAATGTTACGCATCAAAACCATGCCTCTGAGCAAGCCAGAAAATACCAAGTTGTAAGATACTGGGGTTTTTTACCTTAAAAAAAAAAGCCAAATCCCTCTTGCTTTTTCTAGATAAAAACTCAGTTTTATAAGAATTGCTTTAAGCATTCCTGAGAACATTAGATCTGAATCCCAGCAATGTGTAAAATTTCATAAAATTTCATAAAATTTCATATTAGGGAAGGAAATGTTTTTAGATAAGAGTGGAAGTAATTAAACACCTGTGGATCAATGAAGCTAATGCAAGATCTGTAAGATATTAACTAAACAACACCTGGTTTTATGTGAGTTACTCTTGGAGTATTTGGGGTCAAATGATTTTTCAAATATTTCATGACAAGTGGTAATAGTTTTTTCCAATCAAAAACATATATTTAAAAATTAATTATAGTCACAACCGAAATTGTTTATTGTTGAAATTCTTTCCAGTGGTTACAACAAACCTTTTGTAATGGTTAATCTTGTGCATGTTGTTTGTTTTCTGTAATAAGTCTTCTGTTTTGGGTTTGAGCTTTCAATGTTGAAATACTGAATATATGTGGTGGAGCACATCCTAAAAACTCTTGGTGCTTGTTCCTCCCTTAGGGAAGAGCCAAGTGAGTACCACTTTTCTTTCATGGTCCTGGTGAAAAGTAGGTGTACTCCATGTCTATAAACCAGTACCTGAAATAGGTAATTTAAAATTTGTATCTCTTTAAAAATGTGGATTTTGACTTTTTTGAGGCTCCTAATCTGTTATTGATCATAATTTGCTTTCAGTTTATGTGCTCTGGTATATTCTTGATTTTCCTTACTGCTTAGAGAATTCTTTTATATGTGTGTAAATCACAAAATATAATGACTTTTTTTGTTCTTCTTTTAATCCTAGGATGAAGAAGATTGCATCAGCAAATGTAAAGCCACCAAATTTTATCCCTCAGAGAAACCAGCTGTTGAGTTGGAAAGAAAAGCAAGCAAGACTGATCTGAACAGCTTTGGAGACTCCATAGCTACAGTCAGTGGAGTGAACATTGATGTCTCCCTGTCTGAAAGGATGAAGCATGGAAGTGAGAAGTGTAGCAGTGAGAGTATTCCAGAGAATAATAAAGCAAAGCATTTACATGTTCCAGGCCATTCTAAAATAGCATCTAAAAACGCACCAATTAAGGAAGATGGACAACAGCAAAGAGCAAAACAGGCTTTTAAGGCTGAAAGTGTTGAATCAAAGCCATCTTCTGTTGATTCTGTAGAAGATGAGGATGACACTTTGAAACTCCTGCAGCCTGTATCAAAAGACCAAAAGCAAACTGACCTGGTAATGCATTTATGCTTATTTGAAGTAGATTTAACCAGTGGTCAGCTCTTACAATTTAAAGAGCTGCTGCACATGTTTTTCTGTCAAAGTAGGATGTTGCTGATGCCATTATTGAGATTCTTAAGTAGTTAGGAGCCTCGGGTTCAGATTTGCAAAGGCAATATGTTAAAATAGTTTTGGGATTGCATCTATCTAGATGATTGGAATTCTGTTTTTACGGGGAAAAATTTTGCTTTTCCAGCTGAGAACAGAGGGTAAGAATAGTTTTGTAACTTTTGTTCTGTGTTGTAAATAGACCTGATAACCTTGATTTGGATTGGGGGGCTAATTGGTGGTGATTGTCTTTTCACTGCATTTTGGTCTACCATGAGATTTTTAAGGAGAAATCATTATTTGTTGTAGAGCTTGGATTCTACTGAAAAGCTGCTGGCACCCTTTGTTCCTGTTGTAATTCAAGTAAGTGTCCTTCTTTGAAGGCTTAGTAGCTAAAGGTGCTGGTACAGCAGTTATTTTATCTCTCAAATAAGAATTCATTGTGGCTGTACCTGTGCTATGTTAAGCTGGTTGCAGTCCAAATAGTAAAGGGGCCTGTTTTGATTTTTTTATTTTTCAGTGTGTTTGTATAAATCTGCAAATGACAGGTCTGCATTTTTTTTCAAAATGCTTTTACTTATTAGGATGATGTCAGTCATGGAGCTTCAGGAGATGCTCAGGGAAAAACGACCTTCCACGAGCAGCCTCACAGCCCTGTCAGTGAACCCTCTCTCTCACAGCAGCAGCAGAAGGGAGAGCGTCCTGAAGGCTGCTCAGAGAAGGTGCAGATACTTGAAAAATACTTCTCCTCTCTCCTTTAAGACTCCTGTGTTTTTCCTCTTTAAACGTGGGACCTATTTTCTAAAAAAGGGTGGGTGTTTTAATGCTGTTCTTGTTTCATATGTGTCTGTATAATTTCAGTGGTAACAAATGCAGATCACTGAAGGTGACTGTTAGAAGCAGCCTGAGTAAATCTTTGAAAATCCCCAGTACCTTACAGGGATGAGGTGGGTGTGCCAGATAGGCTGTGCCTTTACTGGGTTGCAGTGTTTCCTAGGAAATTCCATCAGGACTTCTCACTGTTTGTGACTACAAGTCAGTACCTTTGTGGATAAGGCTAGTTGTGGTGAGTAGTGGGTTAGTAGTGCTTTAGAACAGATGTGGAATGGCTGCCCTGAGCTTCTGAGTGCAAACTGTAGGAAGAAAATCTTGGCATGCACACAGGATAGAGCTCCTGTCAGTTCTTTGACACTGAGCAAGGAGGTTTCTTTGGGGAAAGGCACAAGGCTAGAGAAAAGGGTTATTGGTGATTGATAAGCTTAATTTCTTTATCTCTTTGGGTTCTGCTGTTTGGGGGTGGGGACAGTTGTTGCAAAGGCATTGGCTGAAAAATAGTCTGGAGGGGGGGGATAAGATGTAGGGTGGAAAGAAGGGGGAAACAGATGCAAGCAGAGGTGGGGAGAGGGAAGGATCAAGCTGGGAGATGTGAAAGAGGTTACAATAGGATTCAAAATCTCTGGCATCCAGCTTTATCATGCAAGAATGTCTTCCAGATTGCAGAGTACTTAAACGTTTAATAAATGAAATACAAATTCTTGCTCACTTCTCTGTCAAGTTCAGAGCAGTTTCTCCTCGGCCTCTACCTGTTCCTTCTGATGTGACCCCAAAGACAGCCCAGAAGGTTGTAGAGCATCCTGAGCCTGCAGATAGTGCCAAACCCAGCCAAACAGCCATTCCAAAGGTCAGTGATGAAACCTGTGTCTGCTTGTTTTTGTCTCATTCCTTCTGAGCAGTTTGTTCCATGAGTGTGTGCACAGTGAGTAAAGAAATGTGTAGCAGCTTCCTGCCTCATGGAAGCCCTGCTCAGTGTGGGATGAGCCCTGCTGGAAGGTCAGAAGCCCCTTTTCTAGAGTTCAGATTGGTCTCATTGAAGACAGTTTTGTAATAAATAATTAAGCATTAAATAATAGCTCCCTCTCCAATATCAGTTGAAAAAGATGTTTTGCTTAATAGGTGATTAGAAAACAAAAGCCATAATAGCGACTGCAAATTAAGATCAAATTAACTTCCTTTGAAGGAGCGGCCCTTGTCAGCAAGAGAACGAAGGAGGCTGAAACAGTCTCGGGAGATGCTTCCCTCTGGTAATTTTTATGTTTCTATGTTAACAGTTCATGTATAACTAGGCTAATAACTTCTTTGTGAAGAAATTATAACTTCTTGTCTGTTCTTCACTGCCATCTTCAGAATGGTGCACTAAGGGGCTAGTTCTGTATTAAAGAAAAAGTTCTGTTAACATATCTGTATTTTTCTGCTTTTTAGTTACGTCCAGTTGTGTTCTGTGTTGACAACTTGTCTTTGAAATGTACAGGAAATGTAGAATACTCAGTTTAAGACAGTAGCTTCAATGTTTTCTATTAGCAAACGTGCCTGCCTTCTGCTAGGTGATAGATTTTTTTTCTTGCATGAGCATGAAACTAATTCAGAATACACACAGCTTAATTGTAAATATTGTCAAAATGTCATCCTTCCAGTGGTTCCAGTGAGACAGTCATTAAATGGTGCAGCAGTTGAAGCAAAGTCACTTGTGGAAAATTGTGTTAAAGTTCCTCAGTCCTCATTGGATCCCAGTATTTCTCAGGTAAACTTTGTCAAAACTATTTCTTCCATGTAGGAACAGTAATTCATGCCATAGTGCTGAATTAATTTCAACATTAATTTATTAGAATTTTTGTTATTTATTCCCTCTTCCCTTAGAGAAAGAGAGAAGCCCCTTGCCTGTCTGATGATGAGCTAAGCTCTTCTACAAGCTCTACAGACAAGTCTGATGGTGATTCCAAGGAGAAGTAAGGATTTTGTTTAATACTGTGCAAGATTTTCACTGCTATACTGGACCTTGACTTGGAGTAGAAAAAAAATGGCTTTCACACTTTATGTCTGCATAGTGAGTGACTGAAGAAGTATGTGATGCATAGAGGAGAACAGCCCCATTGAATTATTGTCTCTCTGACTATACACTTTCTGGGCCGTGGGATTGTGGACTTCTGGTTTTGTGAACTGTAGATTCCCAGGAAATCAATCTTCCAGCACCAAAGGACATCTGCTGTCAGGATGCATTAAAAGCACAAGTTAAAAGGTGCCAATATGCTTCCTTTCCACTGTAAATGAAGCTGAATTTATCTCTGATTTTTGTCAGTGTAAGCAGCTTTCAAAAGCTGCAATTTGTTGCATTACCAGAGTCAGCAGTAGCCAGTAAGGTTGTGGGGTTTTGCAATGACCAGGCTCTGAGCCTTTGTTAAATGAAACAGTAACAGTTGCTATTGATAAAACTGCACCACAACAAGGAATTTAACATGGAATACTTACTAGGACCTCAATAAATTCATTGAAGCCCTTGGAATGCAAGTGGAAGTTGCATTATGATGGTGACTGAATTATTTCTTCCTTCTCTCCTAGGAAAAGCAGTGTGAATGAAATGAATGACTTGGTGCAGCTGATGACGTGGACACTGAAAATGGACTCCAAGGAGAACTCTGAGTGCTGTGTAACCTCAACCCCAGCCCCAGAGTTTAAACTTCATAGAAAGTATAGAGATACTTTGATTTTGCATGGAAAATCACCTGATGAATCAGAGGAATTAAAAATGGAAGAGATTCCTTCAGGTCTGTTGTTCTGAGATTCTGTGGCAACACTTAGAATTGTCCCATATTCTTCTGCAGAATATGAAAATTGTCTGTACTGAAAGTAATTACTACTGCACTGATTTTTTGATTGTATTTTACTTTTAATAGATATGTTATTGGTCCCTTACAAGATTAGGAGAATGGTTGAAATCCTGAGATCTGATGTGGTGCAAGGATTGGGAGTGAAACTTCTTGAGAAGGTGTACAGAATCATGGATGAAGATGATGAAGCTAAAAGAGAGGTGAATGTCTTCCATAATAAAATAGCTTAATTTCTTTATAAACCTAGATAAATGAGCAGGGTCGTTATGCTATTGAGATAGGGTAAACCTTGATTCCAGAAAGTCTTTATGTAGTCATGGGCAGGCAAGGACCTAAGTATATTGTAATTTTCACACAAGTTTGATTCTAGATGTAGACTATGTTCAACTGCTACTTCTTCAGAAACCATCAGAGCTTTAGAGTTTGGGGAAGGTGGGAGGGATGCAAATAATTTTATTCTGTGCTGTTTCTCCAATAATAATTTCTTCTGTCTCTCAAATGTTTGCCCTCACATTACTTGCCTTGTGCTCCTTATGTCCAGAATAAGAAATAATTTAACATCAATCCCCAATAGGGGTGAATAAGGAATACCTCCAGCTCCTTTGATTCAAAACTTTGTTACACTTACCCAGGCAGTATTTGATTTGTAACCTGATCTGTGAAGATCTTGTATTTTAAATTTTTGGTGGGATTTGAAAGTCTCTTGCTTTCAGACAAACCATAGTGTTCATTTTTCTTCTGTCTCATCTACATTGCCAAGCTTCACATGCTTCTTTCAGCTGAGTGCTTTGATATTTTTCTGTTAATATTTTGGTAGCTTCTGCTTTTTTTCAGTGCCAGTAAATGTGGGTTTTGTTCTGTGTGTGTTCTAAACAGCTGCAGTTGCGGGAGCACATGGGAGACAAGTACGTGAGTTACAGTGCCAAGGCTCGGCACCTGAAATTCCTTGAAGAAAATGTGAAGCTCTGACCAGAATCTTTTTCTTGGAGAAAAGAACTGTTTTCTAGCTCCTTTGATAGACTGGACCAGCTTACAAAGCATGTTCATCCATTGATCTCCTTTGCTGGAAATAAGGAGGTGAACTTGCAGAAAATGTTAGAGTTCATAGTAATATTTTTCATGTTAAAATGTGAACCAGGCTGTCACTTTCTCAGAAGAGAAACTGTTTAGTTTAGTTTTTATTCTCTTAAAAAGTTGCTTTTCATAGATGCAAATAGGAGTGGATACCAAGTTTTGTATACTAAGGAGTGTCAAAAAAGATTATGTTCTGGTTTGAATTTGTCATAGCAAAAGGTTTTTGGTATGGTCCCATACTAAATACAGTAACAAAATCTATGCCAAGGCTCTGATGTGATAAACTATAATCTATTACATCAGATAGTTGTGAAAATTTAGCATGAAGAGACAATTACTAATTTTTGTGGACCTCAAGGTCCTCAGGTTGTGTGAATTGCCAAGTCCAAGTGCTGAAGGGGGTGGCCGTCCTGCTTGTAAGGAGAGACCTTGCTCTTGTGTTTTGTTGCTGAGGCAGTCACCAACGTGGGGGAAAGCATCTGGTAACTGGATAAAATAAGTCTGAAAATGTTTGAAAGGAATGCAGCCATGGTTACCATGGTTCCAGCTGGAGAAATCCCTTTGCCTTACAAATACTAATTCCTTTTAGGAATGAAAGTGCCCAAGACCAGAATCTCTTAGGGAAAAGATAAAACACTTATTTGTCTTTGTTTGCATCCAGAGTGTCTTGCTACAGCCCCCAGGCATTGTTGTGTACCATACCTACAGGAAAAGCACATGTTTTTTAAATAATAAAGAAGTCAAATGGAATTGAATTTGTAAAATAAAATTATAAATTAAGAAACTGTCTCTTTTCCTGCCTGTAGGTGAAATACTGTAACCTCCAGCAGCTGTGAGGGAGCTTACTGATATGACAGTAGTAAAATAAAATGCCATACCTATCCTGGTGCCTCTTACACACTACATGCACAAGTTACAATGTTTCAAGACCTATTCTTGTTCTTCCCAGGGAAATTTATTTTAAACGAAAACTGGCCCTCTGCACCGTCCTATCCAAGAACAGTTATTTTCAGAACTGTGGGGATGTACCATTTCACAGTATTTGTTACAACGTGGCACTACTGACAGCTTGTTTTACACACAGGTAGAAATATTTCAGTAAAAGTCCAGCTGTTTATTAACCTTTTAGGCTACGGCAACAGCTTAACTAGAATTCATTTGATGCACTGTGTTCCTTTTTAGTGAAATACTCGAGATGTGACCTCCAGTAGCCTTCTGAAGTTAATCCCCCCATCCCTGTGTTCCCAGTGACTCCCCTGAAACTCCAGACCCAATTTCCAGCTTTCATGTTCCCTGCAGAGCTTGGCTGTATTCATGGTAATATACAAAGTACTAAGAAAAAACCCAAACACTAAGCCAGGAAGTATTTCTCAGTGGAAATTAATTTAACAGAATTTAACGAAGTAACAGCCTGGAAACCACAATTTTTAGCTTTTAGAATGTCTCTTTGGCTTCCTGTCTGCTGCCTTCTTCTCTTCTGTGCCCGACTCCTGGACAGGCAGCCACTTGAGGGGATTGCGGCGGTACATGGGCCACGGAGGGAGTGTCAGCTGAGGGCAGAGGAGGGGAGTCAGGACATGGACACTGAGATGCTGAAGAGCTCTTCTGTACAGCTTCTTAGGAAAGTCTTCATCCCTAACTAACTATCTATTAGTCCTAAAAAACTCATACCATTTCATATACATTCACAGTTTACATTGCAAAGTCATGCTTAAGTATGTGACTAAAGCACCCACCCTGAAGAAAAAAGGACTCCTGAGGTGACACCAGCATTCCCAGCACCTCCCACACTGCACTGAGACCCTCCCCTTGCCTGGCACCACGGGGAAGTAACTCAGGGATGTTTAAGTAAGTAAGGAGCAGATGGATGATCATGCCAGAGAATTACAGGGGCTTTTCAAAACAGTGGAATATGTGTGTGTGTCTTGAGTAGTGATTGGTCAAATTGTGTTTTATCTGAACACCTGAAAGGTGTAAGAACCACATATAAAACTGGATTGGAAGTGCCCCAATCAGAATGGGACACCTCTCATGCTTGGATAAGGAATTACTCCTGAAAATCCATATTCTGCCTCCTTGTCTCCTCAGGCAGCGGGGGACAGCTGCAAAATTGTCATGACAAGCTGCTACTGCACAGAAAGACTCCCTGTCCTTTCTGTTACTAATGCTGTCAGCTGGACTTAAGTCTAACTTTTAACTGAAATGAAAAATGAACTCAAAAGTGGTATTAAATTGCAAAAATTCTGCTAGTGTTTCAAAAAAGCCCTTAATGGGCTGCAAAGCATTTTATGTAGATCAAAGGAAGCACAAATATGTATTAATATATCTGAATTGCATAGCAAACAATAGTCTGTGCTGACAGCCCCTCAATTTAGCAATTATTCCAGATTAAACAGTGCATGTATTTTTTGGTTTGGGAGAAAAACATTCTTACCAAACACGATAAAGCAAATCCAGCCATAACTATGTAGACAGTCCATCCAAACTGTTCAGTGATGTATCCATAGATGAAACCAATTACCTGGAAAAACAAGCATTTTAAAAAATCAAACTTTAAATGAAGAAAAAACATTTCCCATTACATGATTAAGATGCAGGGGATGGATTTAGGTAGGAAAATACAGGTTTTTCAGATGCACAGTTCATACATCTTTGAAACTGCAGGCCAACAATGAAAGTAAAAGATGGGAAGAAAAGTTTTAATCCATGACAGCCCCTCTTTGTTTAAAGCTTTTAGGGACCCCAAACAATAAGAAAAATATTTATAAGAAAATAAAACAGTCCTTTATGTTCTCACCCACAGGTCTACTATACTTACTGCAGAGACAAGAATAATTCCTTGAAAAATCTGTTCTGCTAATTTTTGGCCCTTGTAGTCCTGTGGAAAGAGACACTTTTTAGTCAGTTATTCAAAACACAGACCTGCCCACTTAACTCTTTCAGGTTAGATCCTACAGTCTACCTGACCATGGGTTCTCAGCATTTTTGTTCAACTTTCAAACCAGATTGGAATTATTTTTCTTACAGTGGCTGAAAACAACTCCTCTGCAGGCTTGACCACATCACCTAGAAACAGAAGCAAGCACTGTCTGGTCAGGCTAAGTAATGCAAGTTCAAAATATCATTGTAGTCACTAACATCACTAAGTAAAAGCTGTATCACCACAGAGGAGGGTGTGCCCGAGAGGGCACGGTGTGTGTGGCACCTGTGTTTTGGAGAAGACTGACAGACAAATATCTCCAGGGTGGGTGCCAACAGGTGGGTGCCAACAGGATGGTCTTCAGTGGTGCCCAGCAACAGCATGAGGAGCAGTGGCCCTAAACTAAAACACACAAAGTTCTACCTCAACAGAAGGAAGAATTTTATGTTGAGGATGGCAGAGCACTGGGACAGGCTGACTAGAGTGGTCATAGATAGAGTCCCCTCTCTCTGGAGACGTTCCAAATCCACCTGGATTCATTCCTGCTCCAAGTGACCCTGCCTTGGCAGGGTTAGACCGGATGATCTCCAGTGGTTCCTTCCAAACCCAACTGATCTATGTTTGCCTGACGTTAGAAAACGTGGCTCGCTGGGAGCACACGCTGCCTTCTGTGGCAGAGGCAGGAAAGCACAGAGCGGCTTCCGTTACACAGCTGCCTAACACCTTCCTTTTACAGCACGGGAGTCCCAGCTCCCAGGTCAAAAACCGCAACTACACGGATTCATCCTGCATCCCCCAGCCGTGCCTCCTACACGGCTGCCAAGATCGCGCAGAGGACACTCAAACCCGCGCCCGGCCGTGTCGCCCGCAGCGCCCCGGTGCCGAGGCCCGGGCGGGCCCTACCATCTGCGTGGGGATGGAGCGGAACACGCTCAGCATGGCGGCGGCGCTTCTCCGGCTTCTTCTCGCTCCTCTTCGCAGCCGTCTCCGCGCTCCCGGACGGGGCCCTGCAGCTCGCGGCCTCTCCGCTGCTACCGGCGTTCGTCGCGGCGGAGCGGAAGGCGGCTGCTGAGCTGGCCGGAAACACGCCCCGTCCGCCCCGCCCAGAGCTCCGTCGGCCGGCGGTGCCGCCTCCAGCCCCTGCCATCGCCTCGGCGCTGCCGCCGCCGCTCCGGGGCTGCTCCGCTCCCGCTCCCCCCTGCCCGCCTGGCCGCATCTCCTCGGCAACGGCGCCTTCGCCCCGCAGGACCCCGACGGAGGCGCCCTCCCCGGCAGGTGCGAGGCGCCGCGGGGCCGCCTGTCGGCAACCCGCACTGATTCGGCATCCCGCNCGTGAGGGGCCGGGGCGGTGCGGGAGGGCCGGGCGCGGGCCCGCCGGCCACGGAGCGGGGCCGTGCCCGCAGAGCAGCCCGGGGAGCGCGCTGGGCGCTGCAGGGAACCGGCGGAGCGGCGCGGTGTGTGTTTGATTGTGCTCCGTGACCGTCCCTGTGCGGGGGACGTTCTGTCACTGTCCCAGCCCGGCTGCCGCGTGTCGCTGAGGCGCCGGCCGTGTCTTGGCGCCTCAGCCCTGGCGCTGGGAATTGCAGAGCGGGACGTGGCGTTGTGCTCCGTGTCCCGGCCCGTGGCAGCAGCGCGGTGATGCTGGAGACAGCTCAGGGCAGGGATTTGTTGGGCTCCGCTGATGTGTCTGCCCTGGGGGAGAAATGCAGCAGCGGGAAGGAAGTGGTTCTGATACATGTAACAGTCACAGCGCAGTCTGAGGTGTTTTAGTTTAGGGATTTCGCAAGTTTCTCACAGTTTCTGGAATTTTGCGTGTTGTTCAAGAGCTTTCTGTGTGTTACTTGACAGCTCCTTCACACGCCAGGACACACAGCTCTTGTTCTGATTTCACCCCGACCCTTAAATAATGAACAAGCATGTTTGAATTTCTTACCGAAATTGCATGGGTGTTGTGTTTCTACCCCCTTCTATAACATGATGCTGCTGCCTTCTTTCCCACTTCTGTGATCTGTTCTGTGTGATGACAGTTCAGCTGAAACTCTGATATGTATTTTACATAGAGAATGTAATGGTTTTTAAAGCACATAATGCTTTTCTTGACGGTCCCTTCCAACCCAACCCATCCTGTGATTCTGTGGTTGTAGTTAGGTACTTCTTGATACCATACTCACTTTTTAAAATGTGACATATAGTCTTATGTATGTGATAAAACTGACAGAGGGAAACACTCACTGCCTTTGACACTAAAACCGTTGTGACACTCCTGGTGATAGTGTGCTGTGCCTCATGGAAGAATGCACTGGCAGTGACTGCTGTATTTTTTTCTTGCAGGTTTGCAAGAACCTTATGCTAATAAAATAAGAATAGAAAAATGACATTAAGGAAGGGTATGTGGATATGTGCTTGTCTAATTTTTTTATATCTTTTGTATCCAAGTTCCTCAGTTGTTCTCTGGTTATATTGATAAAGATTTTTCTTCTTAATTTTCAGTGAACATTTCCATTCTTATAGTGGCTGTTGTCATATTTTTGCTAGTTATTCATCATAACTTCCTAAGCCTCAGTGACTTCTTGAGACGGGAATTGTCAGGTATGTTGGGTTTTATTTTAATTTTAAATATATATATATATATGTATATATATATATTTAAGATTTGGTGGGAAAACACCTGCTCTGGCCAGACAGAACCTACCACGTGGTTTGGGTGAATGGGAGGGGGAAATTAATGAGGTTATAGGTGTGGCAGAGGGGACCAAAGGCAAGTGCAGACTGCTGTAGCTCAGCCTTGTAATACCTTGTGCTGTGTGTGAATATGTGTGGTTAAATGTGTGCAGTTTTCTGTAAGTGTGGTGTTATTCTATTCGTTAGCATCTCAGATTCTCAAAAGCTGATGCTCTGAGTGTTTGATACTGGCTCACTGTAATCCACACCTCAGCTCAGACATCCAAGTGTATAGCAGAAATGATTGAAGTGTTGGGAATTTTAGTGTGGTAATAATAATCTATAATAATAAAAACAGGTGTGTCATTTTTATTCCACAGATCCAAGTCCCTTAGGACTTCAGCCTATAGATTTCATTCCTGCAGCTCCCCAGAGGCTGACAGATGAGAGCAATGACAAGGAGATTTCTGTGGTCATTGCTGCCTCGGATGAGAGGCTGGGAGGTGCAATTGCAGCCATGAACAGCATTTACCAGAACACCAGATCCAACGTGGTTTTCCACATTGTTACTTTGAATGATACTGTGGATCACTTGAGGTAATGATCTTTTCATTGGATTCTCACAACACTGTGAACTTCTGTATTTCTGAGAGGAGAGCAAGCTGCCTTTCCCTGGAGCTGCACTCCCCTGACTCCCAGTCCCATCTCCTGCTGCTTATAGCAGCTTTTTGACAGGGCTGCTGTGGGAGTCACACCATTCCTCCTGGTCAGGTTTCAGGGATGGAAAAGAAACATCTTTTCCAATGGGCTCATATCCAACCAGTGAGGTTGGAGTTTGTTGGTGGAAGGGTTGTAAAAGGTACTTCTACATTTCATCTAAATAATTCAAATGCTGGCAATCATGTTTCTCCATTTTTGTAGATTGCTCTTTGATCCTGTTATTCTAGTCCCCTTCTGTCCACACTGATGGCTTTGGGAAGGGCCTGTGACAACAGGACTGTGTATTTCTGATAAAACAAGAAGTGACCTTGTACCTCTGACATACCCCAGGTGTGCAGTTGCTGACCCTGGACTTGCCCCTATGGCCACACAGAACAGCACCAAGATCAGCAATGATTACATCCCAGATGTGTTTGTTGGGCAGGGAAGTGAGTGGCCACATCAAGATCAGTGTCACTGTTAGCTGGATTTCCTGCTTTTCCCTTGACTTTATCTCATCTAACAAGATCTGTGCCTTTCTCCTGCTTGCAGGATGTGGCTGAGGAGCCCTCCTCTGAAAAACATGAGATACCGAATTTTGGATTTTGACCCTCGAGTCTTAGAAGGCAAAGTACAAGTGGATCCCCAAAAGGCAGACACCTTCAAACCAGTGAGGATGATGCTGATTACTTTTTGCAATTTGTAGTTAATAACAATATATTTTGATGTTGGCTTTTGAACCCAGCTGGAGATCAAAATCAAGTCTGTTAGCATAGAAGCAATCTTTCATCATAAAATTCCTAAATTTCAGTAAAACTAAATATCTAGATAGTGAGAGATGGATTTGAATATCTACAATGCATGCCTAGGATAATTTTTTGCTGCTAGCCACAGTGAAACACTGCAGCTGGCATGTCAGCCATGCCAACACCTCAGAGATACTGCAAATCTATGTGGAGAAATAAGAAATTCTTTTATAGACCAGTTTTAAAGTTAGTTTATCAATGCATACATTCATGGTAAACCAAGAATTGATGGAACCTATTTATTTTTAATTACTTGTAGGATATTGCTGCCTATTTTACTTCCTCAATAGAAGTTGTCTTGGACATTAATGCCATAGATAAGTGCCAGAAAAATCAGTCAATTTCACATTTATTTGGACAATTTTTTCATTTCATTCTTCTCTTCTCTTGCTTTGCTGTTCTCACAGTTAACTTTTGCAAGATTCTACTTGCCCAACTTGGTACCTCATGCAGAGAAGGTCATATATGTGGATGATGATGTAATAGTGCAAGGTATGGGACCTTTGTTAGCTGCCACTGGCCTTATGCTGAGGTCAGTATCTTAATCTCTCACAGAACCCAAACATTTCTGTACAAACTTTGTAAATATGAGTGAATTGGGTTAAAATGAGTAGCTTTATCTGCTGTAACAATGGACTGAACAAAGCCTAACTTGGCAATTAATCAGGATTGCTTTTGATTTTCCTGTGCTTGCTTCCATTTTCCAGATGATATTGTTGAACTTTACAACACTCCATTGAAACCTGGACATGCAGCTGCATTTTCAGATGACTGTGACTCAACCAGTAGTAAAGTTGCTGTCCGTGGAGCAGGCAATCAGGTTAGTTTTAGTCTTGTTCAGTGATAACAGTGCTGTAGATCTCAGGCATTTGGGAATGTTCCAAATGCTGAAACCTAAATATGTGACTGTCCGTGCCCAAACCAGTTTTACAAATGGGACCTGCAGTTTCTGTTCAGGCACAGTAAATTACCTGGAATTTTTGCTGTGCTTTACAATGAGAGCAGTTCTCGTTGTGGAAGACCAGGAGGTCTGAGAACATCAAAGGGACCATTTTTCATTTCTGAATGTATAAAAAATACTTTATCTGAGACTGGTACCATATTAATAATATGGTATTATTAAGACCATGCAGCATTCCTTAAAATATGTATATATAATCATATTTTTTAAATGTTACACCTTGTAAGCTTTCTTTCTCTCACTTTAAAGGAAGGGATATTTACTCTTAACAACTTCAACTTACACCTGTCTGTTGTGAGTTGTGCAGAATTTTTCTTTAGGAATTTCCCCATATATTTTAAGCTAATTTCTACTCTCTTTTTTCCCCCCAGTATAATTACATTGGGTTTTTAGATTACAAAAAAGAAACCATCCGAAAGCTTGCCATGAAAGCCAACACCTGCTCTTTCAATCCTGGAGTTTTCGTTGCCAATTTGACTGAGTGGAAATTGCAGAACATCACTAAACAACTGGAGAAGTGGATGGCACTTAATGTGGTGTAAGTACCCCAGGCTAGGGGTGCCAGCAGCTCAGGGCTTGGCTTCTGCTGCTGGCATTTCCCTCTTGAATGGAGGGCTGTGTGTGTATCTCTGCTGCAAGTGAAGAATCAACTGATCAGCATCCTTTCAACTTCCAGAGAGGAACTCTACAGTAAGACTCTGGCTGGCAGCATCACAACACCTCCAATGCTGATTGTATTTTACAAGCAACATTCCAGCATTGATCCCATGTGGAACGTCAGGCATCTTGGTACGTATGAAGTGTTTGTGGTGCTGCTCCCCCAGGGTGCTTTTCCAGGTCTGTAGCTGGACACCTTGTTGATAATGTAGCAAAGTCAGCTTTTATTCCCCTATTCTGTCCTTTGTTCTTTAGGAAAAACAGCTTTGCAATTCCATCTTGGGGCTTGTGGGCCTGAGTCTTTCCCAAACTTCTGGGGGTTAGTTCTTGAACTGACTTACTCACAAAATCCTTCTCATTTTCCACAAATGTATTTTATCTGATGTGATCCAAATTTCTTCCAAAACTGTTGAGAAGGGCAGACGTTCATGTCTGTTCTACTGGTGAAACCCCAGTGCTGGGAGAGCTTTTTCAAGTTATATGTCTGATGAACAATACGTAGGCTGCTGAATTCATCTGGGTGTTAAGCGGGTTTTAAAGAACTTGGAAGTTAAGGCAGTGTATGAAAATAGACACAGAGAGATCAAAGTGACATTTAGTTGCACCTGATTGGTTTTCACTTTGCCCTTATTTCTGCCTCCCCTATTACCTCCTTTCTCCATAAATTATAAGATTTCCTTTGTTAAATCCTTTGTTTTGAAGTTAACATTTTGCACGTTGGTGTTTCTGCTGCCTTTATTTCAAACACTAATGCTTCTTTTTCAATTGAAGGGTCTAGTGCTGGGAAAAGGTACTCTCCTCAATTTGTGGAAGCTGCCAAGCTGCTCCATTGGAATGGACATTTCAAGCCCTGGGGAAGAACAGCTTCCTATGCTGAAGTCTGGGAGAAGTGGTATGTCCCTGACCCTGCAGGCAAGTTCAACCTGATCCGCAGACACTCGGAAGCCTACGAAGCAAAGTAGAGTCCATTTGAGTAAATGGTAACGTTTTCTCAGGAAACTTCTGGAGCCAAGCAGAACATCTTTCTTTTAGCCAACTTGTATTAGAGCCGACCTTGCCTTCTGGAGCACAAGGTGATGCACTTATTCAGGTGCAGTTCTGAAATGCACAGGTCCAAAGGAGGCTCATGTCACCTGTGTGACACAGGATGCTACTCTAGCAGCACTACAGAAAACAAGGGAAGATCTCCACAAACGAGCACTTTTGTTTATGTCATTTCAGTTGTGTTCTCCTGCTCTTTACTACAACTCTTCTAGCAGGGGATCATTTTGGCAATTACAGAAACAAAGTTTCTAAGAACAAGATACAAATTCAGCTGGTGCTTGCACCAGCAATCTTGCACAGCAATGTACTGTAATTAAGAGCTGCCTGGGTGTTGTTTTGTTGTTTGTTTTGTTATCCTGTGAAATAATTCCCTCAACAACCCTTTCTTGCATGAAATCTCCTCCCTACCATTTTTGTTTAAGTCTTTCTTACAGAATTCTGCAAAATTGAATCTTTTTTGAAAGATGAATCCTTCAAGTATTATTTCACTATGCAAAATGGTTTTAACTGCCAGTGAACACTAAACCATTTTTTTTGTAAAGTGGTGGGTGAAATTTTGTTCAAAAATAAAGCTAATTGTAACATGCTGACTCCAGCCTCAGGTAAATGGCAAGCTAATTCCAGTCTTGATATAGGAGGTGTTTCCTTTGTACACAGTAGCAAGTGATTAAAGCCAAAGTGAATTGATCTGGTCTTTGTGAAAGCAATCTAATTCTAAAATAGTATAAACTACTATTTTGGGGACCAGGCTGTAATAATTACAGATTAATTTTGTTATTGTTGAGTTCCTCAGTTCTCTCGAGTGAGCTACGCTCTGGTATAGTTTTTCCTGCTGTGACTTTCCCCATCTGGGAACTCATCAGATGAGATGCCTGTGCCCTCTGCAGCCAGCTGCCCACCACCTGTGCTACAGGTAAGTTGGTTTGTTTTTATAGTTGTATTGTTGAGTGATAGCTATTATTAGCTGATAGATCCCAGCAGTCACTGTGCCAACTACTCCATTTAATAGAGGTTTGCACTCAGGCTTGTGAAGAGCCCTCGGTGGAGGATGTCCAGACAAAGGCTTTGTGTTCATGCAATGACAGCTGAGTCTGCCTGGTCTGAAACACAGGGCAGCAGAGGTAAAGGACTCCTTCATGACTCTGAATACGGTTTTAAAGGATTTCAAACTGCTGCTGTCATTGTAGTCACTGCCTATAGTTCTGTTTCTGTCATGGATACCCCGATCTGGTTTGTTACCTGTTGTTTCTTTTCCTGGGTTTTGATAAACCATTAGAAGAAGAACCATTCTTGTCCTTGAAGCAGTTAGGAGGAATGAAGTAAATTCACTTACCAACTTTGAGAGATTTTACTTGGATTAGCTGACACCAATGTAATTCAGCTGAGCAGGCTGAATTAACATCTTCTTAAGCTGCCCATGAGAATCGATGCCTCAGCATACACTGAGGGAAAACACATTTATCAAAGAACACAGAAATCATACTTTTCAGTTAATAGGAAGAAAACAGATGCACAGGAGATATTTAGTGTCAGACATTTACTGTAAACACTTAATTCTTTGGGCAGCTGCAGGGCCTCTTGGCAATTCTCTTGCTATCCCACTTCTGCTACAGGCGAAGCACAGCAGCACATCCTTATTGCACAGGGCAGTATTTTCCTTTATATTGGCCAGTTATTGCCACGTGTAACAGGTGCCCTCAGGAAACAATACTCTTGTGCAAGAGCACTGTAAGATCAATCAACTTGTTCCCCAGTAGAGATGGATTACTAATAAAATCACATTTACCATTTCCAGTGATGGTTCAGAACCTAAAACTGTTTGGGTGAAGTACCTTATATCTAGCTGAAATAAGGAGCATTTTCTAGCCAACCTTTACATGTGAAAATTCTACAAGCTTTGCAAAAATGTACTGAAAAGTCACTGTCTGAAGTCATGCTCTAAGGGTAAAATCTTTGTAATCCTCTAGGAAAACTTAGATTTGTTGTTTGAACATGACTAAAATGAAACATTTATCATTTATTTTTCAAAGACAAAAGGTTTATCTCTTGAAAGGTATTTTTATAAGGCAAAATAAACAGACTAAGCGAGTATATTAGGAATTTTTAAAATAGGCTTTAATATAGGAAATCAACTTTATGACAAGGCTGAATAACAATCAGTTTCCTAGACCTGTATAAAATTTGGAACTATCAAGGGAGATGCACTATTATGTACATTATCTGACACACCAACAACTGAGTCTTTGCACCAGCTCTGGTTCTGCAGCACTCTCCAGCTTCTGCTGCAACCCCAGTCTTCCTGACTGTTCTGAAAACCAGCAGTAGCTCTCAAAAATAGTGCCTTCCCACCTGATTTGCTACACATAGTCTGTATTAAAATCATAGGCATCATCTTCATCTGCTGGTTTATCTAAGCTGAAGGACAGTGATCTGGAACGTTCATTTCCTGACAAGACAAAATCATGTTGTTAGTGAAACCAGTGCAAATCCTGGAGGTACCAGAGCCCATCCTTAAGCCAGGGTTCTGAATACACACCTGCCCTCTGCTCTTTGGAATTTGTAGGATTTGTCTGGCGTTTTCCAGGCTTTGTTTTTCTGGTGACCTGAACTTGGCTTCCCTACAAGTCAGAGGTCAGACATTATTTAAACATCATTAATGAAATCTCCCATGCAAATGAAACCTAACAGAGCCTGGGGAAAGTGTGGATGTCCCCTTAATTCAGGCAAAAAGCCCAACCCTAGTGAAACCCTCATTTACCTCTTTGACATCATCATCATCATCATCATCTTCTTCCACATCATCTTCATCATCATCACTTTCTGTGAATTCCTCTTCATCCTGCTCTTCTTCCTCCTCCTTGCTTGTTTCCATGTTTCCCCACTCTGATCCTTCCTCTATCACTTGATTTTCCTCTATTGTGCCATTTGTCATTCCAGCTGACTGAAAAGCAATGCTGCTTGCTGGACTGGGGTGCTTTAAGCCTGCAGAAAACACAGCAAGTGTCTGTTCAGTCCCTGTCATTCAGCACAGGTGTAATGCCCAGCCCCAGAGTGGGAACACTGCAGTTCTGCCCCTTCCCTGCCACAGACAGGGCTCCCATACAGGGTTCTGCCACCAAGGCAAGGAAATTCTCTGAGAAAAGCT
Organism: Leptocoma aspasia; assembly: GCA_013399835.1. Classification (NCBI taxonomy): domain Eukaryota; kingdom Metazoa; phylum Chordata; class Aves; order Passeriformes; family Nectariniidae; genus Leptocoma; species Leptocoma aspasia. The sequence continues at coordinate 63,313 of VXAX01003951.1, forward strand.
TTCCCTGAGGCATCTACAGAAAACTCCTAGGTGCTGGAAAACCTGGATTTGAGTGTAGGTAAGTTTACCTAAGTGGGTTTAGATTAGATAGCAGGAAAAAATTCTTTACTGTGAGGATGGTGAGGACCTGGCACAGGTTTCCCAGAGCAGCTGTGGCTGCCCTATCCCTGGAAGTGTTTGAGGCCAGGCTGGAGGGGGCTCTGAATAATCTGGTGTGAGTGAAAGGTGGCCCTGCCCATAGCAGGGGGTTTGGAACCAGATGGTCTTTAAGGCCCCTTCCAACCCAGGCCAATTTGTGACTCTATGGTTAATGGCAGTCTATTACAGCAACAGTCCTACCTTGAACAGTGTTGCTGTTTTCTTGTTCTAGGTTATTTAAATTAAAGCCTTCCTGCATTTCAGCTATTTTTTCTTCTGTAAGATAGGGTGGTGGTTTCTGAAATCCTGGAGGTTGTGAGTAGTACTTTATTCTGGCTCTGAGAAAATAAAAAATCAGCATTAAAAAACAACTAAAGATAACACAGTTAAATCACTGTATTTAAAAATAAAACCCAGAGCACAAAGCTCTCAAACTAATAACTGTTTAACAGCAGTTCAATAGACATTAAAGTTTGACTCTGAAGTTGTCAACAGTATTAAGGGGATAGCCCACTCCTAAGAGGAAAACACAATGGCACTTTGTCACCACAGATCACCTGCCTGTAAAACCAGAAGCTGTAAAAGCAGCTGAGTCACTTGAGCAAGGGAGATAGTCAGTCAATTACTGAATCTGAGTTACATTTATTCCTCAGAATATACCAACCACCCTAAATTTCCACAGAAAGTTTGCCACATCCTTTCCTGTCTAGAAGAGGATAACATGGACTTGGTATTTGAGAGGAAAGCAGATTTCCGTTACAGAAACTGTCCATGGAGTAATGTGCACCAGGCTTTGACTCCTCTCGTGTATCCTTCACTACTTCAGAAAATTATCTGTGGATGGCATTCTCTCAGTCTGTTGGACAATCCAGCTCTTTACCCAAGTGAAATGTGAGAATGGAAGGGAAAAAAGCAGCCTCTCCTTTTTAAGTACTTTGCTGGACTCGATAGTTCTGCTGTGCTGGATTAACAGTGAGAGCACAGTGAGCAGCATAGAACAAAGCTCACAGCATACATACCCTGTCCAGTCACAAAGCACTAATTTAGCCATATTTTCTATGTCAGGAACACCTCCCTTTTTCAGCATGCCCCTCTTCTGAGCCAGTAAAGATAAAAACTCTTCAGGGTCCCTGAAATCTGGGATATTATAGTGCATCATTACCTAAGGTAAAAGAAAATGGCACATTTAGAAAGAGATGCCCATATTTCTCATAGTTTTAAGAGTAAAAGAGCAAATGAAGTTGGATAACAGTGAGGACAGAATAAGAGAAAAGCTGTTTTTCTCACGCATGTGGGAGTAAACATTACACAGCAAAATGCCTTCTTCATCAACAAACTCATCTGCCATTCACCCAGACTGTGGGTGTACAGAGACAGCACACTGGTCTGTGAAAACACTTCTCCCAGCACTGAAAGGCAATTAAGCTTAGGTTAATTTGCTTGAAACTAGAGTGAAATCAGAGTTGGATCTGAGGTCTTCACTGTAAGCATAGGACACAGAAAATATCATCATTTTTCACTCTCTGATTGTGTGGTGATGAGGTCTTAAAAGAAGTGTTGTTTACTGTGGCTGTTGGGGTTGTGACACGCTGTTCTGCCTTCTGTTTGTAAGGATGAAGGATCACACTTGGCACTGCCACTTTGCATGGTTAGGGAAAGCAGTTCAAAAACTCTCAGAATTAGCTACAGCAAAATAAATTTTCATTATTGGGCCTAACAAACCTCCAGAGAAGTCTGATGCAGTGAGAGATGTAGAAAAAATGATGGAGCTCACCTGCTGCTTACTGCAGTGATTTATGATGGCATTTACTCCTTCAAGCACAACTGCTGAGTCTGATCCTTCAGGGTCTATGATGCTTCTCAAGGCCAGAGCCAGGGCACTGTTGGAAGGATCTGCAATTATACTTGGACTGTCCAGCATCTTTGTCTGCTTATCAAGGTGCACAGCTTGCATGGACCTGTTCAGACAGAAATGCACTGTGAGCAGGTAATTGGTGAAGGACTGGTAATGGTGAGGGATGCAAGACACAAAGCTCAGTGTTGGATTGAATGTACTTCATACAGTCAGTTTCAGTGTTTTGTCATCATGTGCTTTGTGTAGGATAGAAGTTTAAACAAACAAAACATCAAGTTTACACACTGTATCCCCTGAAGAGAGTGTGCATCACACATATCAATACCTTTCATCTTGCAAATTTTAATGTGCATTTAAAACTGCACACTGGTGTGCTTTGCCCCTAATGGATTGAAACACAAACTCATGGTAACTGAAACACAACAAACAAACAAAGGAACAGCTTTTATCAGACTGAGCTTACTTGGTAACACCTCTTGCCAGGCCAACATTACAAGCACGCTTTCCCTTGAGACTGTTGATTATGCTGCTCTTTCCCACATTAGGGAAACCTGAGGAAAAATCACATAAATCCTTGTAAATTACATAAGAAAACAGCTTTTTAACACTGATCAAAACAGCTTCTTCCAGGTATCTTTGCTAAGGTAAGGATCAGTGTGAGATCAGCGTTGGATCTGAAGTCTTCACTACAGAAGTAAGACAAAGAATGTATCCTCATTTCTCACACTTGTAGGATTTGTGGTGCTACATTCCATGGGATTTTTGTCAGGCATGAGGAAGGCAGTGCCAGTGGAGCACATATCCTGCCTTCCTTGTGCTCCCACAGATCCCCATGCTACACATGGAAGTGCACCATGGATCACTGGCAGCTGAAGTACAACACTGAGAGCCTTAAAGAACAATGACTAGAAAGCTCATCAGCAAACCAGGTGTTAGCAGTTTTACCCAGTCTGTAATACTGGAGCCCAAAGCTTTATGGGAGAAGGAAACTCCTCCTGTTTCTCCAAACACTTACCTACTACTCCAACCTGAATGGCTTTGTCTTGGGTCTTGCCATACCCTTGAAGAAGCTTTAAAAGGCATTTGCTTCCAAAATACTGAGAGGTTTCTGAGAAATCAACACGTGCATGTCTTTTTGTGACCTGTTCCTGCTACAGGATTCAAAGGAAAAAAAACCTCACGGTCAGGAGCTATTAAGGAAGATAAAATATGGATACTTAGATTTATTCATCTACTGTAATTTCAGTGGCAAGAACTCCCCTGCTGTACTGCAAAGCTCAGTCAAAGTGTAAAGGCACATCCATCAGTCACAATCAAACCATCCATCAGTGCAGTCAAACCAGGGGAAAAGGAATTTTAAAGATATTTCAACATGTATGACTGCAAACACATGACTTTCCAATGGGACAGCCTGCAGTGCTCTTACCATAGTCTTGTCCTTCATCATCGTTGCTGACTTAAAAGCAACGGTTGGAAACTCCTTCTTCAAATAATTCAACCATTTCTCTACGTTGTCTTTTGGCACTAAATCTGGAAAGAAGAGCAGTTCTTTCACTCCTTAATCTTATCATGACAAATCCCATTTGGCTGAGAACTCTAGTATGAAGTACTGGATACATTCCCCAAAGGCACACAGAGTCTCTTTTTCTGCCTTAGAAGAACACATCACAATCACATTTCTGGCCTCTGTATTAGGTTTTTAATGCTGGGGTCTTGCTAGAAGACTTTGTATGGTACAGAATGATCTTCTGTGAAGGATTATCCCACAATCCTTGCAAAGGTTACTCTACCACAAAGTTCCCTTTGCTCTTGTTGTTGCTCTTGGTATTTTATTTTCTTTATTTAGCTGCTGGTAACTCGGTAATTTCCAGCCTTTTTTAGCGAGCTCAGAGTTGGATCTTATGACTTCAAATGGAATCTCAGATTCCTTTAAAATCTTCACAGCTCACCTACCACAGAACCACAGTGCCAGTAACACTTTGAGAAAACCTGTGTTTCTTACCAATTTTGTTCAGAACCAACAGCAGCTTTTTGTTCCCCCCAGAGGAAGTGACAGCTTGCTCCAGCTGAGGACACCTGCAGCCCATTGGATCTCTGGCATCCAAAACCTCCAGAACCACATCTGAGGCCTCAAGCACCTGGGTCAGAAAAAAGACAAGAATCAAGTAAGACATCACAGACCAGATGACAACTCTGGTATAGCTGTGGCTTCCAAAAATCGTTGTGAACACCTTCTGTTGTAAAATCCCTTACTTCAGTGTTCTAGTTTATCACAGACAAACTTTGTGTTCTAAACAGTAACACAAAAAAAAAAAAAAAAAGGAAAATAACAAGTGATCTTATTGCTGATTCTCATCTAATGATATAAAAATAGTTAAAACATTTCACCTTCATAAGCTCCCTGCAGAATGATTTCTTAGAATTTTTATTCAGCAGCTTTTTAGCCTTTCCTTTAGATTTGCCAGAGGATTCCTGAAGCAAATAAAAACAAAAGGAAATTATTTAAATGAGAATTAGTGTCTAATACTCATGTACATATTCAGCCTGAAAATGTAACATGTAACATGCTGCTTAAGAAGGTGCAGTTTCAGGATGACTTTTACAGGTTCAATGAATCAAAATCATACAGGACTTCTACCTTTCCCTCTGCTTTCTCCTTGATTGTGGCTGCATTCTTTTTAGCTTCCAGCTTCCTCTTCTTTTCATGTTCCTTCTGTCTGTTGAGCTTCTGCTTTTGTTTCAGTTCTTCAAGCTGATTGCAAACAAAAACCCATGCCAGATAAAACATCTTTTAAGGCAGTAAGGAATAATGTTCTTTCTCCCCATTCCTGACCCAAGCTCCTGAGCCAGCTCAGTTAGAAGTCCTGACTATCCGAGTGACTCTGGGGACTCTTTTTTTACATCCTACCCAGAGGCAGCCATCCATTAGCTTGATCCCAGAACAGCAGCTCTGCAGCCGCCACTACAGCTGACAAATGTCACATTAGTCCACACTGTAGACAGCAGATCCCTAATTTCTGTGTAATCACACAATGCCATGATTTAACTCCCAGCACTCTGATGGGACACTTCCCAGCACCACAGGGAATTCTGACTGCATTAGAAATGACACTTCCAGCATGTTCACATGCACAGTGAGGAAACGAAGGTTAAAAATAAAAGAGCAAATCGTTGCACACTGTACAAGGCTGGAAATAAATGTATCATTTTTCCAAAGCACGAGTCTACCGGAACCATCTGCCATGCCTGCTCCTCTGAGAGCAGACTTATGCACAGAAAACTTCCTTAAAGAAAGGGCCGGTCTCAGTTCTTGTCCTCTTTACCGCAAACCGTGTTTTACCCTCTGCTTTCCTTGCCTTGTGTCCTTAAAACACACAAACCGTGTTTTACCCTCTGCTTTCCTTGCCTTGTGTCCTTAAAACACACAAACCGTGTTTTACCCTCTGCTTTCCTTGCCTTGTGTCCTTAAAACACACAAACCGTGTTTTACCCTCTGCTTTCTCTGCTCCGCTTCCCGCAGAAGCTCTTCCTTAAACGGCGCAGCATTGGGAATTCCGGGGTCTTTCTTGGGCTTTTTGTGTCCGCGTTTCTTGGCCTCCTTCCGGACTTTCCGGTGGTGTTCTCGGATCTGAAGGCAGGCACAAGAAAACTTTCTCAGTCTAAGGCCAAAAACCTCACAGCAGCGGCCCCAAACCCGCCAAACCCAGCGCTGGGCCGGGCCTCACCTTCTTCTGGATCTTGTACCGCTTGTGGCAGCTCAGCCTCTTGCTCGCCTTCCTCAGCTCTGCAACGCACCGCGCCCGTCAGCGCCGGTACCGACACACGCGTCCCCGCCACCGAGCTCCCGCCGCCGCCGTTCGCCCGAGCCC
>VXAX01003951.1:69213-130720 GCA_013399835.1 Leptocoma aspasia
GAGCGCCGCCTGCCCCTGTCACCTGCCCCGGGCCCGGCCCGTGTCGCCGTCCCGGTCCCCGGCCGCGGGCCCGGGTGCGCCTCAGCCCTTGTTGCCCTGTTCCCGCCGTGTTCCCCGGGCCGGGCCCGCGGGGTGACAGCGGCCGCTCCCGGGGCGGGCCCGGGGACAGCCGCGGGTCCTGCCCGCTGTGGCGGCAGCGCGGGGCGGGCCCGGGACGCGGTCCTGTCCGCCCGGTGCCGGCAAAGGGCTTTTCTTTGTTTCCTGCCGGGAACAGCGCCTCACCTCCCGGGCAGGGCTCCGGCGCTTCGGGGCAGTCACGGATTTGGTATCTTTGTTTCTTGTCCCGGTGTTGATAAAACGATGGTTGTGTTGTCCCTCTCGGTTTTTCGCCAGCTTTGCGCTTTTACAGTGCCTGGATGCTTTCAGCCACCTCTTCCCATCCCGTAGCAGCTTTCAATGGGATCGGTAACCGGGGGAAATTCTGGCTGCGTTTCCCTCCCTTGTTCCCTTTGCTAAATTTACCGTGTTTCTGGTGAAACGTGGGAGATCCTGATAGCAATAACTACTACCCTGGTATCTATTGGTTTTTAGCTCTCCTCTGCCTGGAGGCAGAAAATGAACCGTGTGCTAGAGTGCATTGTTTCATTTTAAGCGTATTATGCCCGATGTGTGTAAAACCTGTTCGTGTAGGGAGTGGGTGACACTTGTGGTCCTTCTGTACAGCTTTTGGGAGAGACAGCCTTCCCCCCGTTGTGTATACACGTGAATTAGTAATGGCCAAAGCATTTCTTGCTGTGGTTTTGTGACATTTGTATGGCTGATGGGGGAATTACCGAGCAGATGCTCAAGCTCCTGTTGCATTGGAGGTGGCTCATTGGTAGCGGTGGAGATTCTTGGTGTGACTGTTGAGAGACTGGTGAGCCAGCAGTGCAACTGCAGAAGAAACTCTGGGAGAGAGATTCTTCGGTAAAACTGTGTTTCTGTGCACAGCTGAGTTCTCTGTGCTTAGGAGTGTGGCAATTTAGAAGTTTGTGTTTTGGAGCCTCACTTTCAGTGAGAGTGTTACATCAGCAGGTCTCTCACTGAGTGTTTGTGATGTTGTCCAGGCTGTTACGTGTTTTGCATGGTTATTAGAGGAGAAAAACGTGTTTTGGAGGCTGTGTATGAGTGGTGAGGGTGTCTTGATCAAAGCAGTGTCAGAGTATGGCTGAGAGCCACAGCATTCTGCCTGGGGCAGTGGGCATGGAGCAGCTGATGGGCAGTTTGCAGGCATGTGCTGGCTGGGAGGTTCCCAAATCGTTATTTCAGGATGGGACTGGACTGAGTGTACTCTTGGGTTCCTGCTTAAGCAGAATTATTGATTCTGGTAGTCCCTCCTGCCTTTCTTCCACAACCAAGGGCTTGTGTTTCCCAGCACATGCCTGCTGGAGCCACTCCAGACTGTAGCCCTCAGATGGAAGTTGGAGGCAAAGTTCCAAAGCATGAGGCCGTTGTCAGTTCCCAAAATGAATTGCCTGCTGATAAACCACAGAGCTTCTCTGCATGTCTGTGTTATGAAAATGTCCAGAGTGCTGAACAGGAAAAGAATCTCTCTGGGCTTTGATTAAAGGCAGGAGTTGGAAGAACTACATAGGAGCAAACATTTTGCCATAAAATGGTTCTGTATATTTCACATGGAATTTCTGTGACAAAAATCTGACTTGGAGGCTGCTTAGAAATTGAAAGAATGCTTTTTTAGTGTATGGCTGCATACTTATTGCTTACTTCTGAGTATAAAAATCTACTCTGAAGAGTGATGGAGGTCCATCATCTTAGAGTTTATTAAGTGTTTGTTGACCTTAAGATTATGTTGTTATAAGCACTGTATTGCTTTGCATTCTGTAACTTTTACAGCTTTCTGGTTTGTACTCTCAGGTCAGGTATCACTTCTGTTTACTTTCTGCTTGCTTGATGAATCATTCTCTAGCAAGTGGCTGTGAAATCTGTAATGCATATTCAGGAATGTAAGAGAAATGTATTTTTACTGTGACAATGACAGAAGTGTCTAGCATTCTGTGTACAAAATTACTTCATAGAGTTTCTGCTGGGCTAAAAAAAGTTGCCTTCTGTTTCTTGCTTTTTCCTCTGTCACTGTAATTATCCACTTTATTCTTTGATTTTATTCTTTATCTACCTACTCTAAATTTTCTTTCCTCTCTCTTTCCTTTTTCTTGTCTTCCAGCTGTGGCTGTACTAACACCATTACTGGTTTGCCACTCTTAGAGTGTCCCCTTCTCGCAGTATCTGTGCTTGCCCATCAGACACTATGAGGAGATTGGCTTTTCGAGGTGCTGGTTCTACTCTGGTAAATCTGGTAAATTATTGATTGTATCTCCATCCCTCTGCCTTGGCCTTTTGCTTTTCTTTTTCCTAACTGTAAAATATTCCTACCTTTTTCATCTCATGTGTGTGCCTGAAGTTTTCTCTGTCTCCAACAAAAATGCTTTAATGCAGTTACATTGTGCTGCCATACCTTGTCAATCATCTGAGTGCCTCCTAAAAGAAGTTCCTGGATTTGGTTGGAAAATGGGGATAGGCTGGGATAGATGCATCTGTTCTGTCCTCAGCCTTTGAGATAGCCACAAATAAAGATACTTTTCTGATGCTGTCACTGGAAGTTGGGAAAGAGCCAACAACTTGTTCCATAAATTACCATAGTTGTTGGATGGTGGTTATTCATTTGTCACTGCTTGTGTTGGTAAATACAAAACTATGGCCAAAAGAGGAGGGGGCCTTTTCTGCTTCTCCATGGTTGAGCCGTTCATCCCACACATAAAGTGGGAGTGGAAGGTCCCACAGTGATCCAGACCTTTTTTTCACTTGAATATAACACAAGGTATTCTGTGGCCCTTTTCATTTGGAATTTGTTTTGGTTGGTTGTTTGGTTTTTTCTTTGTTGGTCTGTTTTCTGTGGTTTTTTAGTTTGACATGGAATGAAGTGTTTTTATACCAGAACTGAGCATGTGTCTCTGTACAGCTTTTCTGTCGAAAACAGTGGTTCTTGCTTAGTTGTCATGCATGGGATGGGGTATGAAAATGTAGAGTTTAAGAATATATTCTACAAAGAGCTGCTAAATTTACCTCCATCATTGTCAGCTTGGGGGTTTCTGGCCTTGCTGTCATTGGTGACTATAAAACTGTAGGAGCATTTCAATTTCCCTCTACTCTTGGGAATTTCCACAAAGTTGGAGTTTACAGAAATAGTTTAACTGACCTGTAGCATTTGGCAAATGTATCATCAGAAGCTTTGCTGGCTCTGTAGGTAGCTCTGAGCAGAGGGTTTGGATGCAATGCCAGGGCTTTAAGGACATTTCTGTTCATTATAGAAGAAGTTGGATTCCATGGGTTCCAAGAGGCGAAGAGCTACCTCTCCTTCCAGCAGCGTCAGCGGCGGAGACTTCGATGATGCCCATCACTCCACCAACACACCAGGCCCAAGCAGGAAGAGGAGGAGACTTTCCAATCTCCCAACTGTAGATCCTGTTAGTACCTTCTTACTGATTGCACCTTTTTTCTTGGGGATACTGTATCCCTGTCTGGAATATGCTGGACTATAAAATTAATGACCATATATAGCACATGTACACTGGTCCTGAATCTGTTCCTGCCTTGGCTGAACTTTGTTTAGGACCTCATTCAGCTTTGGTTTTGGCTTGGTCCTGGCTCACCACTTTCATATTTTATTTTGCTGTTTTGTTTTTGCTGCTTTTCTCTTTTTGCTGATGATTTTAGCAGATGGAAGGATGTTGGAGAATGAGCTGAAATCATAATGTGCAGAAGTTGAGAGCTGTGTCTGCATAGCAAATGAAGAGGGATGAGTGGGGAATGGCACAGGCAGTGATTGCTGAAGTGTACAATGCCTCTGCTATGCCTTTGCATGAGCAGTCTAATGTTAATTAACTGCAGGGCAGAAGAACCCCTGTTGTTATTGTAGATGCCTGTAACTTGGAGAGAATTGCACTGAATTAATTACATTTTGGGTGTTTTACTTAGAATTAGCATTGAAATAAATCTCCCTGTGTTCAAAAAATAAATGAAAATCCTGCACTACCTGGCACACTTGTCAGGTATCCTATAAAGTGTGAGGTGCTCCAATTGCTTCTCACTCCTGCTTTAGGGCATGCTGTGGATTGGCAGCTTATCCTTCCCTTTGTAAGCAGGCTTTTGTTTGTTACCTCCTTAAAATTCTCTCCCTTTTCCTTATTTCATTGTTCTTGCCTTTCAGATTGCTGTCTGCCATGAGCTCTACAACACCATCAGAGACTACAAAGATGAGCAGGGCAGGCTCCTTTGTGAGCTCTTCATCAGGGCACCCAAGAGAAGGTCTGGTTAAACCTTGAACCTTAGATTTAATCAGGGAGAAGTGGAAATTGAGAAATACTTCAGCAATAATTTGTGAAAAATCTAAGCTACATTTGTCATTGTTTCCCATCAGTGTTTGACCCAAGTGTTTGATGTAATTACATTAGTGGGATGTGCTTACATTGGTGCTCTTTTTCAGGGGAAAAAAAAAAAGGATACACTGAATTAATTTAAAATGTTTCTTGTGACAACTGCCTAAAGCATCTATGTCTTTGATTATAAGATATTCTGCATAAGTGATGTGATGTAATACTGGGGACACAGCTTGAGAAGGTTAATAGAAGTCACCCTTGAAAATGCAGTAGCTAAGTAAGAGGCTGAATTTTCTCTTAAACTCAGAAAATTCAGGACAGTAACAGAACATACATGAAGTGAGCTGACTCACTTAGAGCACTGGCCAGATCTTCTAGCTGTAACAAAAATGTATTGGAACTTTCTTTGGTTTATTTAGTCATAAACATGCACAAGCTTTAGTTGTGTGGTTTGAGTTTTAGTGCTTGGAATATGATGCCTGTTTTTTGTCATTGCAACAGAAATCAGCCAGATTATTATGAAGTGGTTTCTCAGCCAATTGATTTAATGAAAATCCAACAAAAGCTGAAGATGGAGGAATATGATGATGTGAATGTGCTGACTGCTGATTTCCAGCTTCTCTTTAACAATGCAAAGGCTTACTATAAGGTGAGCAAACTACATGTAAAGGCTCAAATCCATTGTAAAAGGAGAAGAGATGTTCAAATTCTGCCTTGGTTTGGCCAAAACCTCTTCACTTTTTAGCCTGAAGTATTATTGGTAAGAGAACAGTGCATATTGCAGTTATTTGCATATATATCTGTAATGTTGAGTGTATCTTTCTAAGATGTCCTACTATAGCAATTTTTCTGTGGAAAATTGTAAAATAATGTGGGGATGATCTTCATGTAGTTTTCCAAAGGAGATCAAAAGCAAAAATGGAGATATAAACTGAGAAAAATATTCCTCTGTCAAAGCCTTACCATTTTACAACACCCTCTGTGTAACCCTTTGAAATGGAGAAAGATCTCTTTTTTTTTTCTTCCCAGAAGGAAATGTTTATGCTAACAGCAAGTTTATGGTAGGAGTGTTGAATCTTTCTCTTCCATTTGCCACTTAATAAAATGAAAAAAAGGCACATTGACTGTCATGGTTAGTGATGATACATGTGAATGTAATGTCATCAAGACAACCCCCATGGCAATTCCCCCAAACTGGGTGTGTGTTTTATTATGGGGATATTAATCGGTTTTATTGCAGTTTTCTTAAGGAAGCAGGGAAAAAATTGGATTGATTATGTTTAATGAAAGGTTGTGTTAAATCCATAAACCAGTTAAATTGTATGTGGTGAATGAGATGATACAGCAAATCTTAAACCTGCTAATCGTGCCTTTCACATATCTTTGACTTTGGAGATGATCCAAATGAGTGCTTTCTGAGTAACCCAGCTGGGGTAGCCAGGTACATCCAAAAAGGCAGTGTTTTTACTACACACACAATTTTACTTGTGTGTGTAGTAGCTTCTTGAAAACAATCAGATTTATGGGGTAATGCATTTGCACATTCTGCTTCCAGGAGGAAAAGTACAAAGATTTCCAAATCCATTTTGTACTCCTGGAGCTTTGCAAGGCACTCAGTGTGAAAACCCCAACATTAATGGGTTTTACATGAGGGAAAAGGACTTGATGGCAGGAAAGAATGATTGGGGTTTTACAGAACCTTTGCCTATAGAATTGTGGGCTCAACATTTAACTGTGTCATAAAGATCTTGCATTAGACTAAAAATAGGTATCCATTATTCCAGGATGAAGGAATGTTGGCATTTCCAGATAATTATGGAGGTGTGGTACACAAACTTAACCTCTTCTTCTTTTCACCTTTTACCTTTCCCAGGCAGCTCCATGGCATGGACAAAGCAGGGACAGTGACTGATTGTCAAGGTCTTTATTCCAGCAGATGTTTTATTGGCAGTGCTCCAGTAGAACAGCAGCCTTGGGGTTTTTTTGTATTTCTGGTCACGTCTCTCAATCCTGAGCATCTTGCATTAATACAGAAGGAAGCAGATTTGTGGAGCAGGGTACCCTTTAAAAATCTGCTCTTCATAAGCAACACCTGGTCTAATGTGCTGAGAATATTTAAGCCTAATAAGGCAAGATAAGGAACAGTTCTCGTGTTGGTTTCTCATTTGTATTACAAGCTGTCAGAGGTTGAGAGAGTGAAGTAAGAAGAGTGCAATCAGCAGTAATAAGGTGACATTATCAGCAGGAATACCTGAAATAGAGCCTAAATGACAGAGGAAAGGGAAAGAAAAATACATGAGTGGAAAAGCTGTCTTTGTTCTGGGTAGTGTTAATAGGCACGTGTTTGTCTGCCACTACCAGCTCTGTATTTTTTAAAGTTAATTTTCTAACTAATGCTTCTACGTCTTCTAGAAGATGTATCTAGAGGGGTACCCAGGTGGTAGGATGTTGTCAGATTCTTTGGAATTTCCCAGTTAATGCTGAGTGTAAACCATTGCAGCACTTTCAAAGATATTTATTGGCATTCTTCTATAGAAGTTAATTTTCAAGTGCCACACAATGACAGCAGTATTGGCTTAAATCAAATTTCTGGCATGCTGAAATTTAGTCTGTTTTAAATGCTGGTGGTGTACTTCAACAAAACCCAGTGATATCTCCAGATTCATCTAGTTGGCTTGTCCAAGCCTCAACCCAGCTAATTTTTTTGCTAAGTTTTCTGAAAGACTTGGATGCTTTTGAGTGATCCGGGTTATATTTTCTAATGCTTATTGTGATTCTTAACTCCTCTGTCAAAGAACAAATAAAGCAGGAAATTCCCAATTCAAGTTTTCTGTTACTCGTTTAATGTATTTAATAACTTCCAGCTGATAACTTACAAATTTCCTCCAGATGAGAATGCCCTGAATTTTGACTGGAATGTTTGATTTGTTTTTGCAGCCAGATTCTCCTGAATATAAAGCTGCCTGCAAACTATGGGAGCTGTATTTGCGCACAAAAAATGAATTTGTTCAGAAAGGTGACGCTGAGGAGGACGATGATGATGAGGAAGGACATGACAATCAAGCAAATTCTGAATTAGTAAGTGTGGGCAAGACACCTGTAGAAGTGACAGTCTGTCACTGTGGATGTCATCTGACTCTGAGAGGGTGAAAAATAGAGTAATATTTTCATAATATAATAATTGCTAAATTATGCCCCAAAGGGTATTTCTTATGCAAATGTATTAGTTAATCACTTCACAGCATTGTATGTGTGTTTCACTTTTGCCTAGCAAAAAAAAGCTGTGAGGGTTTCTGGTATGGGTAAAGCATGGCTCTGGTTTAGTTGAAATGTTATGAAGTGTGCTTGAATTCTTGCCAACATGGAGGTTTGTTGCAAGCAAGATTTGTGTCTAATGACATCAGTTATCAGCAAGTGCCCCATTCAGTCAGTGCAGCTGTTCCTGGAGTGTTATGAGAGGAAATCTGGGCTAGCCTAGTTTTTGTGATGTTGGGATGCACATTTTCAGTAACTGTGATGTGTGTCTGACAGTCTGCAGTGAAAAGCTGAAATTAGAGTTTTTTAGTATACCTTTACCTACATAAACAAATTGTCTTCAAAAGTTGTATCTGTATTTTGTAGCTGATTTTTTCTGCCTTTGAAGTGTAAATTCCTAAATGTCAGTGCAACTTGAAGCACTCCTCTCTGACTGCTATTAAAACTTCTGATGATTTTGTTCCCTACCTTAGTCATCTCCAGGTTACCTGAAGGAAATTCTGGAACAGCTTCTTGAAGCTGTAGCTGTTGCCACAAACCCCTCAGGACGACTCATAAGTGAACTGTTTCAGAAACTTCCTTCTAAAGTGGTGAGTATTTTAGTAGTGTAGTTGTGTTCTAAGTTGAAAGCCTGGACATTTCTGTGACTGATGTTACAGGCTGTGATGGCCATGCTCAGGGTGCAGTTCTCTGTTTCTGCCTCATCAGTGGCAAACTCCACTTGTTTTTACTGCTCTGTTTCAGAACAGTGGTGTTCTGTTTTTGTGGTGAAAGTTTTAACCAGCAGAATAAATATTCTGAAAACCATCACCATGGATTTGATTTTCAATCAGAACTGGTCCCTTATGTCAGTTCATTGGTGAATTCCTTGTATCTGGCTTGTCCAAGTTGAAGCCTAGTGCCATATTTTGAGGCTTACACTTGTTCTTATTTTCAATTCATTTAACGGCTTGTTCTGTTAGCTGTTAGAACTAAAGCTTTGTGACTGTTTATAGTAATACATAAATTATTTCTGTTTTCCAGCAATATCCAGATTATTATGCAATAATAAAGGAACCCATAGATCTTAAAACTATTGCCCAAAGGATACAGGTATGAACATATTAATGTGTCAAGGTACAGCCTTTTTTAACAGTAAGCATTCCAGAATTGTTAGAAGTCAGGATTTATGGTGGCAGGAAAGGCAATGTGTTTTCCCCCTGCTATTTAAAAACCTGCAGACTGTTGTGATTCAATGTTCTGTGCTGGGTTAGTGCTGCAGAAGTAGCTGTGTGGAAGATCAAGCTTTGTGAGCTGTGGAGTGCTGGCTCTGAGCCAGAGTATCTCGGGTTCCTTGATGTTTAATGGCTTGAAGCAGTTCCTTGACAAGTGCTGCTCATGTAAAACATTGGAACACTGAGGCTTGGTTGTGCATTATCATCACCTGCTTCTGTTCTGGGGCTCTAAATAGGGGTTTTGTACTGATGCATTTTTTCATCTTACTTCTCCAGTAATTTGAAATATTGTTCTGTAATTGTAACATTTTGTATAGTAGGGAGGGATGGGATATAGACTGATTGAACTAGGGAATAAAGTTAAAACAGCATTTTGTCAGAACTCTTCAAAATAAAGGTAGCATGATCTATTAAGTGTTTTTTTCATTCTTAGCATTCATGAGCTTTTCAAAGACTTAACATATGTGTATGTTACTGTCTTTCTCTGATTGCTTTTTCCAGATGCTTATCTGTTGTCTTTACAAATAAGTTATTTTTCTATGAACATTCCCTTTATTGAATATGAATTCCTTTGCTTTTCACTATTGGCTTAGTTCTCGTGCTGTCTTAAGGTTGCCACTTTAACCAGTTCTGCTTCTTGTTGTGTAGAATGGAACTTATAAAAGCATTCATGCCATGGCCAAGGACATAGATCTTCTGGCAAAGAATGCCAAAACCTACAATGAGCCTGGATCCCAAGTATTCAAGGTTAGTTTCAGTTGTTCATAGTGTGATTTGAGTTCAGATTTTCTTGACTACTTTTTATGCTGGTTGATCCTTAAAAAAATCTTGAGCATAATGCTCTCAAGACCCTGTTTGCATTTTTTAAAAATAGCTTTTAATGGGCTTTTCTTTTTTTATATTGCTTTTAGTAGAATTGGGGGACAAAAATTACAAAAAATGAGCTTGAAGCTGCTCAGGTCTTCTATTCAGTTTTTTCAGGCCACTGTAAAAATACTGTGTGGGAGTATTTCAGGCAGACTTTGTTCCATGCTTCATTTCTCATGCAAAATAGTTTTATATCTAAATGTAAAAACACCTTAATTTTTGTTTTAGATAGCTGGATATATCTGATTACAATATTATTCACTTTCAACATTAAACAAAAAAAATCTTTTCATTTACAGGATGCAAATGCTATTAAAAAGATATTTAATATGAAAAAGGCTGAAATTGAACACAGTGAGTTGGCCAAGTCAAGTCTTCGAATCAGGTACTGCAAATAGAGTTCTTTCTATAATCTCATATAAAAACCTCTACTGACATTCCCTTAATTGTGCTGTGGAGAGTATAGTGGGAAATAATGGCTTGAAAACTTGGATTAATGTTGTTTTAAAAGTTGTACATTGGTTAAAATAGTTTTTGAAAGAAAGCTTTTTTCATTGAAATATTTCTGTGGTGAAATATTTTTGTGATGTACTTGATTATGAAAAATAGTGTCAGTGGATCTTTAATAAGTTACGGCCAACTTCCACCATGTGTTTATAAGTCAATAACAGAAAATCAATAGTGAGGAACAAGATACTTTGTTTTATTGAAAAGTGCTGGATATTCTTGAACCTTGTTAGGAACTGAAACCAAAGGGCTCACAGTTAGGTGGGGGCAGAAACAAAGGAATAGAACCTTGGGCAAAAGATACTTAGAGGGAAGTCTGCTCTTGTTTGAAAAGCAATTTTAGCTGTGAAAAGAGGCACAGGAACCTGAAAATCTGGATTTATTAATCACTGAAGCAGAGATTTGGCCCTGAATATGCAGGTATAAACCTCTTGATGAGAGTTGATAGCTCTATTTGTTTCATGGAATGATTTTACTTAGGAAACAGCATTTTGTTCCTGTGAAAATCCATAGTGTACAGGGAAGTGATGCAGTCATTTTAAATGTTTCTTAACTGAAATACAACTAAATTTCTTCTCATATAAACAGTTTACTTGTGAGTAACACTCAAAAGAAGTTTTAGATATTATTTGCCAATGTAAGCTGTGTCATTTATCCCAAAAGAAAATAAGCTATGTCCTGCAAGCCATTCAAGGAGTTGGGAAACTCTGACAAGGTGGAATCTCTTTATATATTAGAGCTGTTTACTGGTATTTGGTGCTGGGAAACCACTGTTGTCATTTCCTGCAAAGGTTTGTATGGTACAACCAGAAACACTGTCACTGCCTTACTTAACTGAAAGGTAGTTTAATTTTTTCTGTGTATGTGGTGTCAGTATTAAGAGTGTTGCCTAGGATCATTGTGTGAAAGCAGTGGAAGTTGCCTGGTTGATTTTTACTGTTTGGTGTTTTGAGAAGTGGTTTTTCTGGTTGGTTTGTTCAGCATCAGCATCCTTCCCATGGTTGGGTGAATCATTGTTGGGGCATATAAAAATGAAAAGCAGAAATACTCTTTAAGGAGTAATTCCTGACACATAGGTGAATAATTTTCCTTTGTAAAAGTATGTGTAGTGCCAGAAGACTTTGATTCTACAGACACTGAACATCCATATGTGTTTGCTTTGCAGTAACTAGAATTACACAGAAGCATAGAGGTTTTCTATTTAAATTGTGATTGTATTTTATTTTTCTCACTGTGTTGACTGTTGATGAAGCTCAGGACGTCAGGGTGTGTGTCGTATTTATTTCTGAGGCTCAAGGGTTTTTCTTTAAAATAAAGCTGATTGTGTAAGAAGGGATGACAGATAAATCACACTGATATTTGTTAGCTGAATTCCTCTCTTGCACTGCCAACCCATTTCCACTTCTCAGCTGCCTTATTCTAGATGTTCTCTTGTGTATTGTGTTCTCAACAGACCTTCAAATCCTGAAGTAACCTATCAGAATGATTCACAGCTCTCTTCTTTGTTTCTCTAACTTGGGGGAAAAAAATAATGCCTGAAGCAGGCTACAATAATATTGGGCTGAACGCAGAAAAAATTGGGATAAGAGAAGAAGTGTCATGAAAACCAAACCTTTCACCTGCTATTGTGTCTTTCACTGGTGGCTTTTTCTATTGAACCATTATTCTTTTTGTTTGTTTCTTTCTTTCTTTCTCAAGAATCTGCTTCATAGAATCATTATTTTTATTTAAATTTCTAAATGTTTAATTGTCTTAAAGGGGAGTTCTTTACCTATGGCTGATTTGGGTGAAATTCCCTCATAAGTTCACTTCCAAGTGCATATTCTATATTTTTGTTCTGACTTTACATCTGTTGTTCTTTGTCATTGATGGCTCAAACTCAAATCATCATAATGCTACTAACCTAAACTTTATATGTTGCCCCTGTGTCAAAAATCCTGTTTTTTATTGCAGAGCTCATTGTCTCCTTTGCCATACTAAACTGCTCTTTGTGGGTGCATTTAACTGTCCTCCCTTAAAGTGGCACAATTGAATTGCTTGATAAGATGCACTGTCAACCAACTTGACAGTGACTTTAAGTGTTGATAAAACATGACTGGACCTGTATGATTGACTTTATCTGGATGCTGAGGAACATTTTGTTGGCTGCTTTCACTGCTATTTAGGCTGAGCTGTGTGTACAGCTATCAATGCTTGAGCTAAACATTACTTTCCTCTGACTTTATAAACAAAATCCACATAAATGCTGGAGCACTGAAAGGATCTCAGTATTACTTATCTTTTAGCTTCCAAACATCTGTCTCTGAACCTTTTGGCTGATCTATCAAAGTGATTCTGTAAAAAGCTTTTTTTCTTGCTGCATCTTTTCATGGGTTTAAGGTGGGCCTGTTTTTTTTCCTCCCCCTTTCCTTGGCTTGCCTCTCCTGCCTTAAGGACTGCATCAAATTTGGCTGCTTCCAAGCTGACAGGTCCTTCCTCACAGGGTAAAGGCAGTGTTGGGGATGAGAGAAATTCTTCTAACAAATATTATCGGTAAGTAAATTGTGCCCTTGGAGGAAAAGCTGGGTTGTCATTGGATGGAAATGCTAAATTTTGTTTGATTTTCTTCCTCATACCTGCTGTGCTGCTGGGCTTTGGGTTATGATGAGATTAGTGCTGATAACACACTGATAGTGTAGTTATTGCTGAAGTGTGTGCAGTCCTTCATGCTGGCTGATGGACGGTGGCAGTGCTCTGTAGGGGTGGCTACAGTGGCTGACACTGGCAGCACAGGGTTAAAGCCACCTGGGCTGCTCAGCTGTGGCTGGAAGGTGCTGCTCAGGTAGAGAACCTGGTTGTGAAAGTGCTCATGAACATAAGAGCTGGGCCACTGAACAACAGCAGAGCAGCCAGGGCTGGGTCAGGATGCTGAGGCTGGAGTGGCTCAAGTGGATCTGCACTGGCAGTGGGAGGTGAATTACAGCTCCAGAGGGACCCGTGGCACCTCAGGCCATCAGGGAACAGGTGCTACAAATGCATGTGCTCATAATCCAGGTGTGGATTGCACACCTTGCCAGTGGTATTGCAATAAAAATGACCCAGGTGAATGAAGGTTTTTTGGTGAAAAGAGGCACAGCACAGCAAGGACAGAACCAGAAGTGACATCATCAGGCAACAGCCCAGCACCACATACCAGCACTGCTGCCCTGGAGGACTGCAGGGACAGATGGAACCCAGAGTCATGGACTAAAGGAACTCAATGGATGTTTTAGAGGGATGGCTCGCACACTAAGGGAATTATATCTGTGTGTTTATATCAAAAGGCAGGAAAGGATGTATGGGAAAGTGTAGGGCCCAGACATGCCCTCAGCCCATCTGCTTTTTCCCAGTCTTCACTTGGCTCCTGCAGCACAAGTCTAAGCCCATTTCTGGAGGTGCCTGAAGAGCTGATCTTGTAAAAAGGCAGAGAATGTCAGGCATAGCTTATATAGTGTGGTATGAAATCCTGTGCCCCAGGTTTGGGACAAAAGAGGGATGCTGAGGAATTCTTGGTCAGACCGTAGCCAGTGTGGATGCCAGTTTACTCCACGTAAGAAGCACAGCAGGCTGCTTCATGTGCAGGCACTGTGTGTGCTGAAAATGCCAAAGGTGGGAATGAGGGAATGGGAGGAGATAGAATATACAGCTTTTAGTGTGTTGAATTCCTTCCTGTAGACAAATCCCAATAAAACAGGATCAAATAATAAAATTATTAATTGGGAGAGACTTCTTGTCATTCCCCTTCTCTTGCAATTAATCAAATACTCAAGTATACAAAACAGGACAAAAGATAGGAGACTGGAGCTCAGTTTTCTGACTGTGTTGGATGGACCAGCTCATGAAATAGAGGCAGACTCATGGCTTGGTAAGAATTTCTCCTGTTTCAGGCTCCAGCCTTCTTTAGTCACAGCTGTGTTCCTGCTTATGGAGTCATGAGCTTCACTTGTTTGCTCACACACTCTGGGTGACTGTTAATGGTTAATGTGATAACCCTTTCCTTTTTTTTTTTTTTTTCATTTTCTCTTTTTTTTGTTTTTTTTAATTTTTAAAATTTCTTTACTTTTTCTCTTTCATAGTAACAAAAGCTTTTGCCAAGGGGATCGTTTATCAGCAATAACCATGGCATTACAATATGGATCAGAAAGTGATGAGGATGCAGCTTTGGCTGGTAGGAACTGAAATGCAGTTTCTCTAATTCCTTTCATTAAAATGTTCACAATGAGCAAATCTGTAGAGCTCCTGATAAACTCAGATACATTTATTTCAAAAATATTTTGATTTCAGTGTGTAATTCATTTGAATCTTACAGCTAGTGAGATAGGGTAGGCCAAACTTGCTGGCATACTTTGCGTTTTCTGTGTGTTTCCAAGTATATTTACCCAAACTTTAGGGAGCTGTTGCTTGGTTTTATTCCTTCTAAAATGGAACAGAAGAGGAGATACTGGAGAAGACATTGGGTGCTCCATGCAGCAGAAGAGATTGGTAGTGCTGGAATTGTTTTTGTTTAATTTTCTGTTTACATTATTTCTTCATTGATGCTAAAGTATGCATCTATTCAGTACGTTTTATTGGGGCATTTATTTCTTACTCAGTAATTGAACTGTACTCTACACAGTTTTCTAGTGGGTGGGTATGCAGAATTTTTTGGATTTTAGCTCTTGCTGTAAGCAAAAGCATTTTGATTCCTGGTTAGCTTCAGAGCAGCTGTTTTCTGGGAGGTGTGGGGATTATTTATTTGCTGGGTTTTGCTTTGCTAGCTGTTATTTTTTCCAAGTAGCAGTGCTGTAAAAATGTGTAGCTTTTTATGTTTTAGTGATTTAAATTCTTGCACTGATTGAACCACTTCCAGGTGCCACCTTTTCTATGGACATTATTGTAATTTTCATGGGACCTCTGTGTGTGTGTCTGTGTGAGGCTTTTGCCTTCCTGCTGTTGAAGCTCTCCTATCTTTGTTGCATTCACCTAAGAGGCAATGTTATTTTTTTTGGCAGACCTGTCACCCCCTAAGATTTTCTGTCCTTCCAGTGTACTACTTGGACAACCCTATGCTGTCAGTCTCTGGGTGACAAGGATTTTTCTTTAAACCAAGTGGTATTTTTATTATTTGCTCTCCTGTCTCATTTTTTTTCATTCCTCTAACGCTTGTTAAAATAAATGAGAACAAGGCTGCATGACTGAACATTAATAGAACTCTCCTTGAAACAGAGAACTGAATCTTTATGAGCTTCTTTGGTTGTAGCTGTTGCCTAAGCAATGAACAATATCAATTTCCAGCTGAGAGTTTATCCTGACAGCTGCAGATGGTGTTTTGATGTGGTGGAGCTTGTAGAACATTTCCAGCTCCAGTGTACAAGGTTGTGAGCAGCATCAGCAGCTCCCTTGCTCCTCATTGTAAGTCTACAGAGGCAGGCATAGCTGGTCATTATGTATTACTTGCATGTATTTAATTTTGTAAACAAGGGTGTTTAGTTTTTACTGTGTCATTTAGAGACAGTTTAAGACTGGATGCTGCTTTTGGTTTTACTGGCAACCATCTTCAGTTGGACATTGAGCATTCATTTTTGGTTTTGGGACCACAAAGGAGACAGTGGGGTTTTTTGTGCTATCTGCAAACTGTGGTTGTGGTAACAGCAGCACAAAAGGGCAATAACTGCCTGTCCCTCTCCTCTGCCAGTGCTTGCTGGGGATATGGGACCTGGTGCTACTGCACATTAAACAATGTACAGTCTTGCATTAGATTGTTTGCTCTATAAGAGCAAAAATATTATTGCAAAAATAAGAATTTTTCTATCTTCTAGTCTGAATAATACATTCTTTTTTGGCTCTTAATAGAGCAGATTTCATATTAGGAGATCAGTATAATTTTCTAGATATGTAAGAATATATGATCTTTACACATCACATTTAAAGAACATGAACATCATAATGAAAATGTTTATAGCTGTATATTATGTAAATATAAAAATTCAATAAAACTAATACATAAATGCTTTCATTTTAGTACATTTTAAAATTACTAATTAATATCTGATTTACTTAGATTTCTGTTTAGGGAATGCCTACTTACAACGTAAAGAAAGTATATTTCTTATTTAGGGTATTGAACTGTTTTGTTGCTGGCTCACACATATCAGAGAACAGCAAATACTTGACTAATCCCTTTGTGTTTTCCCTTTCATAGAAACAAGTTATTCTGCTTTTTCAGTTTGTTTCATACTCTTTGGTAGAGTACTCACAACTGAACAATTTGAGTAAACAGAACCAAACTGTTTGAGTAAACTAAACCATAATCTATTTTTGAAACTTCACCTGATTTCAGTGATAGCTCCAGTGGTTTGTTTCTACCTGAGTTATTCTGTCCAGCTCCTGCCTTGCTGGCTGTGGTGTAGTAGATACTGGGTCATTAAGTGATGCTGATTGGCATCATTAGGATAATTTTGAGTGTCTCCCCAAATCAGTAATGAACATCGTCATTGCATGTTTGCACACTTGCTGATGCCTGGCTGTGTTTTAGCTTTGCTTCTGACCCTGGTAGGTCCCACACGCTGATGTAGAGCTGGTGTCAGGCTGCAGAGGAGCAGTGACAGCACTGTGTTGTTAGAGTCTGAGTGTCCCCTGGCTTTGTCACCATTTCTATATGATTTTACTGAGTGTGGATAGAGAGCTTGAAGCTGTGCCAGCCTCCTCTGAGCAGTAATGGAAATGCCAGCTGGAAACCTGGTGTTAGAGAACTGTCTTTTGTGTAGCTGAATTACTCAATGTGTCATCTGCCAGGCTGTCCTTCAGACTCAGAGGGGGAAAGGGGTGAATAATTTAACTCTAGCATGTGCAAAGCCATGTAGGTTTATGTTATGTCTGTCTGCAAGGTACAAAGTGCACTGTTTATGTGACTTAGAAGTGTAGAAAGAGTGGACATTATTGCTTCCTGTCCTGTGTTTCCAGTACCAGTGTTTTCTCATTCCTTTAGTCTTTCTGTCATTCATGTAATGTTTCTTCTAATTTTATCTGCAGTAAGTGTTAGCTCTTCATAGCTTTTCTTCCATTCATCTTAATCCTGAAACAAGATAACCAGAAAAGTTTGCTATGAAATTTTTAAATACCTACTTTGAATTTTTTAGGCTTATTACATAATCATTGTCAAACATCTATTTCTTTTTCATTTGCTGTATATATTAGAGGGGCATCATCAGGCTTTAGTGTCAATTTTTTCTGCTAAGCTTCACAATTTTGTATTGAGCTGTGAATAATATTGTCTAAAGGATTGCAATAAAGTGCTTTTTTTGTTAGCTTGAGGCTCATTAGATATCTGTTGCGTCATTTTCTGAGGTGTGAATCTGACTGCCAGAGAGGGGTGTCCTTTTCTTCTGCTTTAGACATTTATCCACCAGAAAACCCACTCTGAGTTGTCCTGCTGAGTTTCCTGTTTTTCTTTTCTCTCTGTGCAGCTGCTGCTCGTTATGAGGAGGGAGAGTCTGAAGCTGAGAGCATTACCTCCTTCATGGACACCTCCAATCCTCTTTACCAGCTTTATGACACAGTTAGAAGTTGCCGAAATAACCAGGGCCAGCTCATCTCTGAACCCTTTTTCCACTTGCCCTCCAAGAAAAAGTATCCTGATTATTATCAGCAAATTAAAACACCTATTTCATTGCAGCAGATCAGGTAAGAAAACAGAATGCAAACTACATCTGGTATGAAACTATTCAAGGGTTTCTTTTACTCCTAGAATTTTCTCTTATGGTCAAGCTGTTGGTACCTAATGCAATTTGTGCCATCTCTCCTCTACATCTGATTGCTGCTTGTTTCAGCTCAGTCTGCATCAGTCTTTAGATCATCTGTGATACATGGCTGGTGTTGGGTTTATTTTTCATTTAATTTCATTTGTAATGTGCCTGAAAATGTGCCATATGAATAATTCTGATGGCTAGGTGTGCAGCAGAGATGGAACTTTTTGCAGAACTCCATTTTTCTTTTTCCCTGACTGTGATGGCTTGATTACCCCTTACTGCCATGTTTTTTAAGTTAAAAGTCTTCAGTGTGAATTGTAGGAAGATGGTTGCAATTACGATACTCCTGTCTAGGTCACCGTGTAACTGTGGAGAATATTTATTTTCATGATGATGTAGCTGGTCTGCACTGAAGCCAGCAGTTCACCATTTACAAATCTGTGAGCCATGAAAGGTCCATGAGCTGCCAGAGTGCAGTTGTCAGATTAAAGACCTGAGTGAAGTGAGCAGTGTCTTTCTTTAGTGGCTCAAGATAAGCCAGTATGATGGGAGCATTAAGAGGCTTTAATGGTGCTGCCCAGCCTCAGGGAGCCCAGGCCTCCTGCCCAGTGGCCACTGGAGCTCCAGGCCCTGCCCAAGCCACACCCTGGGAGTACCAGTCCTTCAGCTTCAGTGGGGGAGCACTGGGACCTCCCTGTGCTCATCCCTTTGTAATCCACTCTGATGCACAGGTCTGTACATTTTAGTTATACCACGATACAATCTGTCAGACTTGATGTAATTGTTGAATGAGCAGTGTCTTTGTTAAATCAGAAGCTAATAAAGCTGCTTTTTGGTTTTTTTATCTTGTCAGAGGATGTTTTGCATGTGCTGGGGAATAAAAGAGGCCACACTGGTTATCTCTCCATCAGTGGCTTTAAAGCATTTTCTCTTATGTCTTAGTACAGCTGTAATAGTGGCAAAGAAAGTGTCTCGCCTTGAACGAAGCACAAAATGTACTTGATGAAAAAAAACAGTGAAATTGAGAAGAATCATTGACAGTTTGTGCCTGAATGTACCTAAAAGTACTGGCTCAGATTATGTATAAAGAGATATGTTTGGGAGATATTTTTCATTAAAAATACCCTTGATATCACTTATAGAAGAAATAACTTGCCATAGAGAGGCAGCTGCATTTCTGCTTTCCTTACAGCATAGGCAGGTTGCATCTGGCTGTGTGAGCAGCATAGAAGTTTCATACAAGTGTATGAAGAACTGTAGAAAAAAGTAACTTGACTTACTGTCTAGGGGCTTAGAAAATAAAAAAAGGAACAGCCAGGCTTTTTTTTTTTTTAAGAAATAATGTTTGAGGCTCACAAATTAAAGTGCAATGTTGGTAGAATCTAACTTCCTGCAAATTCTGAAATTCAGCTGTCTTTTAAATTACCATGTAATCTTCACTTCTTACTGTACCTGAAAAGCCTTGAAGTCATGCATATGTACACTTAATTGATGGGTTTTAGGGAAAACTGAAGCATCATGGCTTGGCTGATACTGCTGATATGTGTTTAGGTCATATGCCACTCATTAGGGGTGGAGATTGATTGTGGGGTTTTGGGTGTTTGGTTTTCTGTGGGGTTTTTTCCCTTCTTTTCTTGTGGTGGAGGTTTTTTTTTTTTGGTGTTTGGTGGTTTGGGGATTTTTTTGAGATGTACATAAATAGAGCATATCTTCTGTTCCCAGATGGGGACAGAAAAGTTTAGTGTCCCAGTGAAAAGCTGAAGGAGGTGGAGTGAAGCCTGCCATTCCTGTTTCATGTCTGTTTGGCTCTGGCATCTGGCTGCCTCAGCTGTCCTGCCAGAGTGAACTGTGAAATGTGTGGCTGTTGCAAATTTTATAGCTAGTCATGTATTTCAGGGGAGTTTGTGTGTGCTAAATGCAGGAAAAGTCTTTAAAATAATACATGATTTCCAGAGGGAGTGTGTGAGTGTGTTTTGGTTTAATGAGATTTTACCTATCCCAGCCTCTCAGTCACTTTGAGTGTTGTGAACCTCAATCATTTGAGCTGAGTGCTGATCCTGAGCTGTTCCTGGATGTGGGAGGTAATCATGCTGATGGCTTTTAGTTGTCTCCTAATTTCCTCCTGGCTTGCTGCTCACAGAAGTACAGAATAGCTGAGGCTGGGAGGGAGAGCATCCTGCCCAAGCCCTGGCTATGGCAGGGTCACCCAGAGCCTCGTGTCCAGGACTGTGTCCAGTCAGGATTTGATGATCTCCACAGATGGAGACTCCACATCCTCCCAGGGCAACCAGTGCCAGTGTTTGACCACCCTCACAGGAAAAAACATTTGTGTTCAGCTGAAATTTCGTGTGTTTCCATTTGTTCCACTCACCTCTTGCCCATCAGTGGACACAGCTGAGATGACCCTGGCTGCCCCTTCATTCCCTCCCACCAGAGGGAGAATTCCCTGCCTCACAGAGGGCAAAGCTCAGAGCTGGAGAACAAGAAAATCCTATTTAAAAAGAAAGGCATGATGCTGTCAAGGCTATGACTTTTGACATGTGGTGAAAGTGCCTAATTCAAAGTTGCCATTGCTGGGGAAGAGTCATTCTGTTAATTACTAATAACCACAGGAACAGTCAGGAAATGATGCAGGAGAATGTGTTCAGTTACCAAGTGCATAAGTGTTAGATCCTGGCAAGCTTACAAGAACACTGTTCCTTATTAAATTTTACAGTGTTGAGAAGTATGATCCCCTAGGCAAGTGGGTCAGGCTGTTTTATACCAGAGGAGGAAGGCATGCCAGGGAATTCCCTGTCAGCAGCTCTCTCTAAAACATGTGGGAGTACAGGCACTGAAATTGGTATCTTCACGACACACCCTGGTGTCTTGTGCTCCTGGGGTTGCAGCTGAGGTTTAAAACTGTGTGGGGGATCTGGTGTAAAACACTCTTGGGTTTGTGTGATAGCTGCTTTTTGGGGAATTCAGTTGAATTTTTCTTATGAGTGTGACCTTTTTTGGACAATGCTCTGTGACACAAGAATTTAAATATTGCATTTATGTGATGTGTTGAGGTTCTCTTGAATTTTGTGGTGGCTCTTTGTGGTTTTGGGTTAGTTATAAATGGTTTGAGTGGAGCTTATAGTAAATGTAATCACCTGGTCAAGCATATTTTGCCATATAACTTCAGGAGTCTTAGCAATATGGCAAATAAAAGAGTGGAACTAATTTTGAAGTATTAGAGACTGGTGCCTGGGCTAAAGTTTGAAAGGTTTATGGAGAACTTCTGTGGTTTTGTTTGCTTGATTGATGAATGAGTCAATTGGGAAAAGAAAATGATGTCTCTAATATTTTGAGTACATTGTAAATTTTCACTTTATCTGAGATTTAGGAGTTCTTTCATTCCTTTTGTCACTTACTATAACTTATTATTTGGTGAATATTTTATATTTTTGAAATCTTCTGTTTGTGTAACCTGTTTTCCTACCTTAGCAAGTACTTTCCGTGCGTGCTGTAAGACCTGTATAAAATCACAAGTAAAGAAGGTTCTCAATATATTTTAGAAGAAGACTGTCATCTTCAATAGGACATTTGTCAAATGCATCTCTTGATCCCACTCATTCTTTGTTAGTGGGTTGTTTTTCCCTGAAGAGGCAAGACTAGCACTTCACAATTTCTGAACAAAAGAAAATAAGTTGCATAACTGATCTTATCCTGATGTTTGAATATTTTCAGTAGGAAATTTTTAGGCTGTTTGTCTAATAAATGGATCTTTTGGTTATATGGAAAGAGTATGTCTCACCTTGAGTCCTTGCAGATATTCCACCAGAATGGATAATGAGTTTGCAGTAGACATTTTAGGGAGTCGAGTGCCAACTTACAGTATTCTTTTAATTAATATTCTAATTTCAACCAAATTAAATGTCATGCCAGTGTTGTTTTGGGCTTAGTGGTCTTATGAAACTGTAGCCTTACTTTTAAACTTTTTTTCCTCATTTTGCAAAGGTCATTTTGTTTAAAAGGAAATTCTTTCTAGTTTTACTCATTCTTTCAGGTACAGTTATATCCCTGTCAATAATTTTCACAGATATTTCTTATAGTTTCTAGTATATAATTTGTGTTATGTTGGCAGTGGCCTTCTGTAGAGCCATAAGTTTGGTTAGTTTCAGCCTCACTTTGTGAAATAAACGTATGTTTATAAAATCCTTTCTTCCCAAGATTGGTGAGATGGCTTGTTAAAAATTTATTGTGAAGCTGCACTACATCCTCTAAATCCAAACAAGTCATGATGCTTGAGTTCTGCTGAGTTTGAGTGTAATTAAATCTGTTCAAAGTACTTATGTAAATAACTTACCTAATTAATCATCCTATTGTTTGCTGGCAGCAGTACAGAGAATGGTAGGAGAGGAGGTTCTTTGCAGGCTAGAACAGGATCACTTCTGTGCCTGTACATTTTTCATTCCTCCTGTCTCTGGTTGGAAGTTGTCACTTTCCAAACCATTCAGTCTAAGTCTGGGTTTTTACTTTTGCTTTTACATCAGGCCTTTGAACACAGCTGTGAATGTAAATTGGTTGCTTAAAATCAGATGGCCTGCACCTTGATTGTTGGGTAGTGGATAAGGAAATGGTGGTAGGAGCAAACTTGGGACTGAAAGGTTTTATATTAAATGTATTTTATGGTAGTGATAATGCTCCAATGTCCCCAAGCAGGGACACATTCAGCCAGGTGCTGCAGAAACCAGACTGGGTTTACAGGGAGCGTGTGACTGGTGAATGTGTCAGGCAGGAGGGTGAGGAAGCTGTGACAGGCTTTGGGGTTTGTGTTACTGCAGATTAATATTTTCTGCTGTGTGTAATGAGGTATTGGCAGGTTTAAAAATGTTAGCTAGAAGTTTCAGCATTGTGCAAGAAAACACATGGAGCTGAGCATTAACTCATGTTAATTCATGTGTTTAGCATATCAAAAATGACTTTTTTGTTGTTTTTACTCCTCTTGTGACTGTTTTCACATGAAGTGCACTTTGCACATATCACCAATCAACAACCTGATGTTTTTTTAAGAGAAGGCACTAATTGGAGGGTTTAACATAAGAGGTGCTGGGTGCTTCTGGCTCTCACTGAAGATGAGTGGAATTGATGGAGGGAAGGCAGCGTGTGGGGCTGTGCAGAGCTGGCCTGGCCTGAGATCAGGGCTCAGGGACCACTGCAGCAGTCTCAGCAGGCTGTGCTGCTGCCTCACCTGAGTATGAAAACAGGAGTTCAGTCTCCACAACTTCCAAAATCCATTCTTTGAGGAGGTATCCTCAAAGATATTTCCCTAATATAGTTACAAGTGGAAGATGTTACTAGAGAATCAAAAAGTAAGTCCCATTTCTGTAGTTAGAGCTCTTTGACTATTGATTTGTCATGAAAATGAGGATATTAAAGAACTGTTTTGCACTGTGTAACTAGTGAAATAGCTGACTGGTATTTCTCTTTTGCAGAACCAAGCTGAAGAACCATGAGTACGAAACTTTAGATCAGTTGGAGGCTGATCTGAATTTGATGTTTGAAAATGCCAAGCGCTACAATGTCCCCAATTCTGCCATCTATAAAAGGGTGCTGAAAATGCAGCAGGTTATGCAGGTATGTGGAGGAGAACAAGCAAAAGGATCTAACTTTACTTGTAAATTTATTTCCCTAATGGATCTTTTTCCAAAATAATTTTGAACTAGACCTGTATTTGCAGAAGTATTTTCTTGCTTAGGGGGAAGTATGGGAATGGAGAGCATCGTGAAGTGATTTTTCCTCAGCACACTTGCTGCCTTCTGTGATTTCTCTTGGTCACTTTATTCCTTACTGTGACTCCTAACCTAATCAAATTGTGAGAAAATTGATGATGTAGGGTTTTTTTAGAGTTTGCTTGTTATTGAATAAGGCTAAAACCTTTCAGATTTCATTAAGTGCTCCAGCTAAGTGCTGTCGTCTGAAATGGCATTGTTTTCAAGTTGGTTCCTCAAAAGTTGTTCTGTCAGTTAGAAAGAACTATACTGCTCTTTATTCTGTTCTGGAACTGTCCAGCTGTGAGTTTGGCTTCAGGGATTTGTTCTCTTTTCAGGCAAAGAAGAAGGAGCTTGCTAGGAGAGATGACATTGAGGATGGGGACAGCATGATTTCTTCTGCTACATCCGATACTGGAAGCTCAAAAAGGAAAAGGTATCTGCTTCTGTAGTTCCTGCAGGCCATAACATTACTGCATCCCTTTTTGTTAGAGCATTAAACCATGGTTTTTAGCATTTGTGTAAGGATTTGTAATTCTGAAACATCATTAACTGTTGATTCTAGTTAATTCAAAACTATTTGCTGACTATTATTTCCCTATTTTGGTCTATTAGTTGGCAGTTGTCAATATCAGTTCAGTAAGTATAATGGGCACTGAATTGCACTGAATTAGGTGATTTTGTCAGTGGATTTCAGGCTTTTTTGGGGAGAGTTGTTTTATTTTAGGCTGACAAATAGATAAACTCATTAGAAGAGGTTGATTACTCAAGGTCCTGTAACATAAATCAAATTTCCTGTAATTTGCAATAGACTCTTCTTTTGAGCATAATGATGGCTTATGGAAGGTATTCTTTACAGTGATAGCTGTTTTGTAATTAATGCTAGTGGTGCATTTCACTCCAGCAAGGGGTAGTTTCTCTAGTCTGCCTTATGGTGTCACTTGAAGTAAAGTGCAGCTCAGATAATATTGTTGCACTGGTAGCAACAGCCAGTGTAAAATTTCAATTCAGCATCTTTAGTGTTGCTTATGAACATTGGCTTCCTGGATATTTGTTTCTTGTTTTGTCAAAGGAACAACAGTTGTGTGGGGAGGAAGGGAATGGAGTAGAGCATCAGCAGAGAGTCTCTGAAGAACAGTCAAATAAGTGCAAAAATGTACACTCATTAAAAATCTTCAGAGAGAAAATATGAACATGGATTTAGGAGGTGGTGCAGTCTAGGGATGCTGGGAAGAAGAAATGCAGTGGAAAGGAAAGGCAGACCACAGAACCAAGTAATCAAGAAAGAACAAATTGCAAAAATCGTTAGCTTTGTGATCTTGAGATTCAAAAAGAAGTACTAAGCTAATCAAGCAAGTCAAATTGTCATCAGTGTCCTTTTAACCCTATGTTGCTTTTGATCATCTTGTGCC
This sequence comes from Leptocoma aspasia, assembly GCA_013399835.1. Taxonomy (NCBI): domain Eukaryota; kingdom Metazoa; phylum Chordata; class Aves; order Passeriformes; family Nectariniidae; genus Leptocoma; species Leptocoma aspasia. The sequence goes on from VXAX01003951.1 coordinate 94,385, forward strand.
ACACACTACTGAAATGCTTAAAAGGAAAAAATCCGTCAGGCCCTGTCATCTAAGAACAATAAAAGAGGAAAGGGAACAAGGGATTTCCCGTGTTCGTAGGCAAAGGAGATGAGAATGATGCCTGAAGAGCACCTGAAAATGCTTTTGATGTTGTCAGTTCAATACTTGTTATCCATTCACTTGCTGAATGATAGCAAGGAGGAGAAGATCATTAGTTCTGCTGATCATAGAAGTGAAGTAATGAGAGGAATTCCAAAACGTTGCTGGAAAAGGAAACCAATAACCCATGCAGAATTCATCCTATTGGGAAAATAACAGTTGTTTGAATGTCCCCTTTTATGTATCAGATGCATGACATGAACCTTGAGTATTGGCAGGCCTTTTGCTATTTCTGCTTTGGTTTTGCTTTGCCTACATCTGTTGAAATGAGTGAGAAAACCTGGAAACTCTTTAAATAGGGAATCTGGCAGCATGTCTGTATTCTGGCATTGCTCACCTGCTAGTGGGAACAGCTAACCAACATTTGCCAACAGTGGTAATGTTTAGCTTATAGAACATATATTTTGAGTTTTCTTTGTTGTTAGTTTTCTTTAGTTATTCTGCTGATCTCACCAAGGACTAAGAGATATCTGAGGCATGAGACTATGCTGAATTAGGTATATTTTAAATGTGTAATGAAAAGATCCACATAATCTGTGATGAATCTGAAATCTGTGTTGCAGTTTGGTTTTTAATAAGTGGTACTGGGATATTTTGCACATTCTGCAATTGAAGGTAGTTTTTGTGGTGGTTGTTGTCTTTTCAGATAATGTCATAGTCAAAGTTTTAACTACCTGAGTAAGTTTTAAGGAGATTGCAGATTGGAAGCCTGTTTACAAGTTCTTTGTAGTGCGTGTATTGCTGAGTGCCACAGTATCTGAGCTGAGACTACACATTATTGACATAAATTTTCTTCTCCCTTATTTGATTTGCTTATAGGCCATGTACTATATGTGCAGGGAGCCATGTACTTTTTTGTGATAAGATGTGTTTGGTTGTGCTGTCAAATTTCTTGAGACAATCATAACAGCTCACACTGTAGCATTTGTGGGGATAGCATGTACCATTTTCTGCCTGGGTTTGCAGTCTTGGTGAGCTTTATTGACTTCAGATTTCATTTGGATTGACAGATGTTTAAGCAATTCTTTCTACTACATCTTTGATGTCCTTACTTGGTACTGAAGAATATACAAAATTACTCTAGGATAAATAGCCCATGTCTTTGATGTTCTGTGTTCACCAGAAGTAATCATGAAGGTACTGACTGGAGGTTTTCACCCTGTTCACTCTGGATCTTGAGCTCTTGGATTCAGATGCCTGATCCTGACTGGTCTGTTTTCTCTGCATCTGGATAGTGCTCCAAGCTCCTTTTGGCCTTTGCAGTTTGAAAAATGAGTTAGTTGGTTTCTTTTGTAGAACATTTGAACTCAGGGTCAATAAGAGAACAGTCATCTTGAATAGCTGTTTCCTGTTTCTGTGTCAGGTTCCTGGTTATAATACTGTTGTCATTTGCAAATTCTAGTGCACCATGTTAATGTTGAACTTCTTGTATGTGTTTAGGTGCTTCTGGTTGTCTCTCCATGGTAGAGGATAATATCATTTTGATATTAGTGTTGGAAGTAGGGATAAGAGCCCCTGACATTTATTCTTTTCTTTGTGTTCTCCTTAACCGGGCAGTAAAAAGAACATACGGAAGCAGCGGATGAAGATCTTGTACAACGCGGTCCTGGAAGCTCGCGAGCCCGGCACAGGCAGGCGGCTCTGTGATCTCTTCATGGTTAAGCCATCCAAAAAGGACTATCCAGACTATTACAAAATTATCCTGGAGCCAATGGACTTGAAGATGATAGAGCACAACATCCGCAACGATAAGTACGTGGCGGAGGAGGCCATGATTGAGGACATGAAGCTCATGTTCCGCAACGCCAGGCATTACAACGAGGAAGGCTCCCAGGTACTCACTGGGGGCAGCAGCCACGCTTCTCTCTGCTGCTTTGCAGGCATTAACTGCTCTTAGCATGGTTTCACTTCGACTACTGCACGTATTATTTATTGTAATTGTTTACTGAACTAAAGTAGAAATTCTCAGAACTGCTGAGAAAGGATGTGTTAGAAGGAAAACAGCTTTGTTTTCATGGAAGTGGAGAGTGGAGGAGATCAGACTAGAAGACATGACTTGTTTAGCTTAGCAAAATGAGTCTGAAGGGGATATGGTTTCATTTACAAGCATGTTGTTGAGTGTGTCAATATTGTGATGTTTCTCAGGCAGCAGGAATGATGTGAAACAGGGTGGTGGTAAGAAACCTGCAGCTGTTTCTAGTAAGGAATTTAGTCAGCTACTGCACTTCATCACCAGCATTGGGTTTGAAGACCCAGGACTGTTCTAGTCCTTTGTGCCTTGATGGAATCTCAGTGGTTCAAGGGATGTTTCATTGCTCAGCAGAAGGGTTTGAGGAGGATGTTGATAACATAGCTGCCTCTTGCCATTTTGTAGTCTTTGGAACAGAAATGCAGCTTAATTGGATACTTTTTTCAACATTTGTAGCTCCCTGATTTAGATGGTGTCATCAGTTGTGCTTACCTGTGTAAGTCAGTTAAAAAGAAAGGCTTATTTATCAAAGGTACACCTTAAATAAAATACTCTGTTTTGCTTTCAGCTTTTCCAAACTAACATTTAAGTGTTTCTTAGGAGCTAGTTCTGAACTAGGCTAAACACAGTAAACCTTGTTTTGGTTGGATTTTGATTACTTTACTGATTAATAGGTGTACAATGATGCCCATATGCTGGAAAAGATCCTTAAAGAAAAAAGGAAAGAACTGGGACCCTTGGCTGAAGATGATGATGTTGCATCCCCTAAACTAAAGCTAAGTAAGACAACCTTGTGCATTGCTTTGTCTCATTTCAGTACTTACAATATGATACAGGTGAACAGATCTTCCTTTTAGAATAGACATGTTCTGCACAGTTGTTAACACTGACAAAGTAGAATCATATTTTCAAAATCTTTATAGCAGTGGCATGTCTATATTATACAGTAGAATTAAGTTGTTGCATGTGTTGTTTTCTAAGAAGAGTAACTTAGAGTGAAGAAAAAAGACTTGGGAATTGGTGGAAGGATTAAGATTTAGTCATACAGTGTTATCCAAATGTTAGATGGTGCATTACGTGCTCAGTCAAGTAAAGGGCTTTTCAAATTGAGCAAATCTCTTAATTTCACTGGTTAAATGTCTGAGATTTCCACAGAATGATAAAAAAAGTGAACTCGGTTTGGCAGATTATTGAAAGCCATGAAAAACGTGGAAGTGAAGCTCCTCGAGCTGTTGGCCTTACAAACTTGCTACTACTCAAATCTTATGTTCTCTTAATATATGTTCAGAACTGAGCAAACTGAGATGGATAAAATTGCACAAAAACCTTAAAGAAAATAACTTCACACAGTCCTCTTGCAAATTAAATGTGCAACTCCTAGGAAAAGTACATGTGTAGAGTACAGGTGTAGACTCAGGCAGAGTCTGTGCAGTGCAGTAACAGTGATCCTGAATTAATCAAAAAGCCAACCTGATAATCCCATGGGAGGCCTTAATTTACATTTTACTTATAATAATCCTTTCTAATTTGGCAAAAACATGTCATAAAGGAATCTGATAGTATTTTGAATACTTAATTTTTGTGATAGCAAAACCCCTGTGATGACAGGATTTTTAACTGCTGCAGAGACAATTTCATGGAGAGCTGTAAGACCAAAATGAGTTTAGAGGAGTTTGTTAATGCTGTTAGGTAGGAAAAGATGTTTTCCATGCTGAAGCCTGAGGAAGCCTTTGCTGGGTGGAGCATGGAGCAACATACTCTGTGTTTGCCAGAAAGAACATTAAAAAAAATTCATTGAATTATGAAAAATAAAGGAAGCTGCAGCCTGGAACAGGCTCTGTGTTGTGAGGCTTCTGCTCACACCATGAACTGCTTCTTCCATGGACAATTATCCGGCAGAAACTAGAGATGGACAAAGAAATGACAAGCCGAGGACTTGCACATTTTAACTTCTTTTTTGTTTTTGTCGTGCTAGGTAGGAAAAGTGGCATTTCCCCCAAGAAGTCCAAGTACATGACTCCCATGCAGCAGAAGCTGAACGAGGTGTACGAGGCCGTGAAGAACTACACGGACAAGCGCGGGCGGCGGCTGAGCGCCATCTTCCTGCGCCTGCCCTCCCGCTCCGAGCTCCCCGACTACTACGTCACCATCAAAAAGCCCGTGGACATGGAGAAGATCAGGAGCCACATGATGGCAAATAAATACCAGGACATCGACTCCATGGTGGAGGACTTTGTCATGATGTTCAATAACGCTTGCACGTACAATGAGCCGGAGTCTTTGATTTATAAAGATGCCCTGGTCCTCCACAAAGTTCTGCTTGAAACTCGGAGAGAAATAGAAGGAGATGAGGATTCTCATGTGCCCAATGTCACTTTGCTGATTCAGGAACTTATCCATAACCTCTTTGTATCCGTTATGAGCCACCAGGATGATGAGGGCAGATGCTACAGTGACTCCTTAGCTGAGATTCCTGCTGTTGATCCCAACTTCCCAAACAAACCTCCTCTGACTTTTGATATTATCCGAAAAAATGTTGAAAATAATCGGTATAGAAGACTGGACTTGTTCCAGGAGAACATGTTTGAGGTGCTGGAGAGGGCACGGAGAATGAACAGGTGAGCAAACCCTTATTTTTCAGATACCTTTATCATGAGTTTTGCATTTAATGTTAGACAAAGGCTGAAGTTTTTTAAGGTGTTTGTTTTCCTTGATATGGGTGTTTTATGGGGAAAACTAAATCTCAAAAGGTCTATCAGGTCTTCAGTGGAACATTTGCTTTGATATGAAAACAAGGAAGAAGTTAGTTTTCTGCTAAGAGATCATTTTGACAATAATCTTCCAATGGAGCACCTTAGGACAAAAAGGTTCCTGCTAACTTTCAAATTGAAAAAGTGAAGAGAGCTGTTCTCTAACTGATAAAATAGTGAATTACTCTTTTGGAGCAATCACACTTGGGTGAGTTATGGTAACACTGTGCAAAAACTATGAATGCTTGCAACTTCCTTTAGTGTTTTGCTTGAATTCAGTAGCCTTTTTGGGAATGTGCAGGTGAGAGCTTGACTGTGAAGAGAGGAGGTAAAAAGTTATCTTAAAACATCAACTAAGAGGAGTATGCATAATTAAAATATGTCAGTTTTGTTAATAGTACTCCTATTACTCAAGTTTTCAGAAGTTAACAGATTGTAGAGGTCCAGTGACAAGTAGCCTTGGTCACAACTAGTTACCTTTATTTTCCTGGCATTTCAGGACTGGTGTATACCAAAATACTGTTGTGGGTAAACTATAATGCAAATTGACAGGGGACTGACAGGTGAAGCATCCCTTAGTGCTTCATGACTTCAAGTGAGTCTCTGCTGCTGCTTATGAGTAAGCACAGAAATCTGTTGGCAGAGTGAAGCTTTCAGTTGATCACAAAGAGTGGTGATTGATGGGTGTGTTTAGGCTCCTGTTTGACCCTGCACAAACTGTATTTTTACCGTGTTGCTTTTGTTTTTGTACAGGACTGATTCAGAGATCTATGAGGATGCAGTGGAACTTCAGCAGTTCTTTATTAAAATTAGAGATGAGCTTTGTAAAAATGGAGAGATTCTGCTGTCACCTGCTCTCAGCTACACCACCAAGCATCTTCACAACGATGTAGAAAAGGAAAAGAAGGAAAAACTGCCCAAAGAAATAGAGGAGGATAAGCTCAAAAGGGAGGAGGAGAAAAGAGGTAGCTACTTTTGTTTGATTACTTTTTAATGTACCAAATGAAAAATGTACCCACACATATGTGGGTGTTGCTGCAGCTTCGCCTGCTGAAAGGACCTCAATAGTCTGCTTGTCCCCCAGTCTTTTATTTTCAAGTTATGAGAGATTTATTTTATTTTGGGCTTTATCAGCTAGGCCAGAGGGCTTTTAAGAAAGAGATGTAGGTAGATACTAACCCTGTGTGAATTCTTTAATCAGAATACATTGGGGTACCAGTATTATTTCAAGGATATTAAAAAAGAATAGTTTTTTACTTTAGCTTTCTGCTGATAATAAACTTAACAATGAACATTCCCATTAACCTTTTAGTAATTTTCTTCTTGACAGATACTGATGGTGTTGTCTATGATCATGCTTTTAACACTGCTAAAGAACTGAGGTGTGATAAGCTTTTTGTGTTTTAGCTACTGTGGATGTGAAGAGGAGTGGGCTTGCACTATTTTGTAGGGCATGAAGCGTACCCTGAAGGTCCTTTATTTCACAGTTCCTGGCTGTTTCTGTCTGTGCTCCATTGTGCACCATGTTTAAAGGAATAAACAAGCTCTCCAATTGCAGCTTTCCACAGACAGGAGCAGAGCTGTTGGCAATTTTGTCTATGGATCATCTTTCTAATATGGTTCATCTTCCCTCATAGATGACAGCAGCAGTAAAGCCTGGTTACCCCAGGCTCAGAGTGAGGCACTGACATCAAGAATCTTGGCTAATATGGAAATGTGACATTACTAACATCTGTTTTTCCCTTTTTGAAACAAGAAGCTGAAAAGAGTGAAGATTCCTCTGGATCAGCTGGGCTGTCAAGTTTGCATAGGACCTACAGCCAGGACTGCAGCTTCAAGAACAGCATGTACCATGTGGGGGATTATGTGTATGTGGAGCCTGCAGAGGCCAACTTGCAGCCTCACATCGTCTGCATCGAGAGGCTGTGGGAAGATTCAGCTGGTAAGGGTGTCCTTACTGCAGGAAATACACTAGGGTGAAACTTATTATTACTATTTTAAGCTTCCAATTTTATTTTTTTTTCCTGTGTAGATGCTACTTATTTTATTTGCAGAACTGTTAGAACCAATGAGTATTTTTTGGTGTTGTGTCTGAGTTGCTTTTTTCTAAAGGATATTACAAATAGAAAATTCTTGGGACAGCATAGGCTTTTTTTGGTGTTCATTTCTGTCTACCCTCAAATTGTAAGCCTTGCAGGGACGGGATTCTTAGTGGGATGGACTCCTTGTAATTTAGGTGCAGAAGAACACTGTTTTTCTGTGCTGAGAAATCTGAACCAAAGATGGACACAGGTTTCCTTTGATTTAGTACATATTTGTAAGTTCTTCACAAATCATTGTTATCAATTTGAGTTTGTCATCACGTAATTTGTCATCACAGCATAAAATGAAAGTAATAGTTCTTAAAAAACTTAAAAACAGTTACCTGAGATTCCTTAAATAAGCAGGTGATTGTTGTGTGGACTTCAAAGCCATTTCAAGGCCTGAAAGTCGAGATCTATAAATAAGAATGAATTTCTCCTTTATTTTGCGGAGTCAGGTTTTACCGGAGAAATAACAATTGGCAGGCTTTTCAAAAAAAACTTGTTTTCCTTTTCTGAAAAGTTGAATATTGCCCTGTTTGGAAGCAGATTGCTCTTAATATAAATGGTGACATGGTTATTTGGTTAATCAGTCAATTGCTAATTTTTCTTATTTGGCTTATGCACTAGAGAATGTCATTTTACATTTTTTTCTTTCTATCTCCCTTCTCTTTTTTTTTGTTGTTTCCTATTTTAAAGGAGAGAAATGGCTCTATGGCTGCTGGTTTTATCGACCAAATGAAACTTTTCATCTTGCAACACGAAAATTCCTGGAGAAAGAAGTTTTTAAAAGTGATTATTACAATAAAGTTCCTGTTAGCAAAATATTAGGCAAATGTGTGGTCATGTTTGTCAAGGTGAGAGACTATTCAGACTAATTTATAAAACAAGTAATGCTTTCTGCTGTTTGCTGTAGACCTGTAGGGACTCTAGCACAGAGACATTCCACTAATACCTAAATAAAATAGGACTTGTTTCTGTGGGCTGTTTGGATCTTCCTTTGCTTCCTGAGATACGTGGTTCACCTGGTGATGGAGTTTCCCTCTGCTGGTTGATTTGTGTTTATGGTCACCCCTGCTTTGGTGAATATGTCCTTTTTCCAAGTCAAAGCTCAGAAATCTTGTGAAGGTGATTTCAGGCTGCAGGTCTTGTACTTGTTAATGCACTGGATTGGTAAATGAATAAAAACTAACTCTTCTCACATGCCAACCTGTACTGATTTAGCTCCTTCTCCAAAAGTGGGATTTCTTGTTGTAATTCTTAGTAAAACTTGGACGTCAAACTGGAAGAAGAGAGCTCAGCAAAAAGGCTTCTGACAGAAGCATAGAAAAAACTGAAGCCATGAGAGGGAGTTCACTGTTTGTCTGTGGGGTGTGGGTGTTGCTGAAATATTTCATATTTTTTCCTTCAATCTGCAGGAATATTTTAAATTGTGCCCTGAAAACTTCAGAGATGAGGATGTCTACGTGTGCGAGTCGCGCTATTCTGCAAAGACAAAGTCTTTTAAAAAGATTAAACTGTGGACTATGCCTGTGAGCTCTGTCAGATTTGTCCCACGAGATGTGCCCCTGCCCGTGGTCAGAGTTGCTTCTGTGTTTGCCAATACAGACAAACTAGATGAGGAGAAACACAGTGAAACACTGGAGGACAGTAAGGTGGGAGAAAGTATCCTTCATCTTGAAAAGGTATGCAAGGGGAACCTTGTTGTATTTGACAGATAGAGAATGACAAAATATTAGCCCTCATGGATTGGGTTTCACTACATCCAGACACAATAAAATATAAATGAATATAATTTTTCTGTTACAAATTATATTACAGATATTTGCAAACACAAACAAAATATAAATAGACATAACTATAAATAGACAGAAAATAATAAACTGTGTAAATATTTGTTACAAACATCTTTCTTGTGATCATGTGATGGGGTTAGTTTGGGTTTTTTACCACTCCAGAAAATTACACTTTTACTGTAAAGCCTGCCCTAAGCCTAAAGAACCAGTAGAACTAGAAGTCTAATTTTAGTTCGTGGCAGTGCTGAAATGCTTTGTTGTGTAGCATTTCAGTAAAACAGTCAGTAGCTAGGCAGCAGTAAGTAATACAAAACATTCTATTGTGTGTGTCCTGTTTGTGGTTGATAACTAAGTAGTTTATTGTCAAAATGCTTCAGAATATTTCTGTCCAATGTAGTGGATAAAATGGTTCATTTATTGTACCTAGAGTAAGAAAACAAATAAATTTAGGAAGTATATTAAAATCAGTTAAATTTAATTAGTTTTGTCTGAAATAAATTCAGAGCCATGAAAAAAGAGATTCATAAAATATCATAAATCACTAAAAAAACACATGAAAAATCCACTTTGCATTTTCTAACAGAACCTGAGAACACAGTGCCCAGCACACCCATTGTCAGCTTTTGTCAGACACCTAGTGTGTATTGGTATATTTATTGACATCATGACAAAAGATGGAATTAATTCTACTGAGAGAATGAAAACTCATAGGATCTTTTCCTTCCATGCCTTGGTGAGACAGCCTGTGTTTACTTGGCTTTCTGGAATCCCAGGCTGAAAGATGAAATGAGGCACAATTTGAGATTTTACTAAAAAGTAAGAAATTAAATAGGGCAGATGGTATGAATTTGTAAGCAATACATGGAGTGTTTGTATTATTGTATAAGAAAATTGACTCATATTTCTGTGTCTGTTAGCTTGGCCATATATTCAGTTCTTGCTTCCTAAGCACATTACTGGGCTTTAAACCATCAAAGCTGACAAGGCTTGGCTTGGCCAGTTTACTTTGAAGCACTAGAACAAAAAAAGGACCTGTAAATTACTATTCTGGTAAAATTAGAGCTTTGTGAAATAGGAAAGCTTGTGACAGACATGGAGGGTATCTTTGGCTTTGCAGGTTTAATTCAGGAAACGTTTACACACACATCTCTGCTTAGTGCTTACCTATTGTTAACATAAAGACAGAGCAAAGACTTTCACTGGTACCTGACATCTCTTTATTTCTGTGCTTGGTTTTCCTCCTTCCTCAAGTTTCTAAATGTTTCTTCTGCAGGACAAAGAAGATGTTCCAGTAGAAATGTCCAATGGGGAGCCTGGTTGCCATTACTTTGAGCAGCTCTGCTACAATGACATGTGGCTGAAGGTTGGGGACTGTGTCTTCATCAAATCACACGGGCTGGTGCGGCCTCGAGTAGGAAGGTAGGGGCAGCTTCTTTATTTGCAGTTTACAGCTGTAAAAATAACTTGGATAAAAGGGGGGTGGTTGCAAAAAGGTATAAAAGAGGATGGGAGAAAATGCAAGTGAAGTGTTTCAGGGTCTTGATAGACTGAGGTGGAATTTTAGCTGCCTAATAAAAACCTGGTCCAGCTGTACAGTTGGAATTGGCTGTTCTGTATTCATCTTCCACTGATGGTCTTCCTGATCATCTGCTGCCTCATTTGGGAGAAATGGCCTTTCACTTATGTTGCTGGTTTGGTTTCTTTGCAGAATTGAGAAGATGTGGGTGCGAGATGGAGCCGCATATTTCTTTGGTCCAATCTTTATACATCCTGAAGAAACTGAGCATGAGCCAACTAAAATGTTCTACAAGAAGGAGGTGTTTTTGAGTAACTTGGAGGAGACCTGCCCCATGACTTGCATTTTGGGTAATTATTGACAGCTTTAATCTGATGGACATCTTCTTTTCCTACACAATCTGAAGTGATTGAAGGCTATGTGTAGGCTTGATTCCAAGCATTGTCTTTTTCATTGAAGGAGGGAGGAGATATTATTCAGTGACTTTCTAATATGCATTCCTGCCTGTGGGACCTGTGGTGAGAATTCACTATAAGGAAGCTTTTTTACAATAAGGGAAATACATGTATGATATGAAAGTGAACACTGTTTGCAGCTAGAGAGCATAAAACTCCATTATTCTTGCATATTAATATAATTACTCCAGTACATATTACCTGCAAAGTTGACAGGAGGAGTAGGAGGTTGAAATTTGATTTGTTGCAGAAGATGATGGCTGGGTACTTTGTTTTGGAGTTATGATGCTGTGATAAATACAGTAACTGACAGTGATCATGGGGGCTTGTGATTTTGTGGGTTCTCTAGTTCTTTAAAAGAAATCCAAAAGCTGCATTAAGTTGCTGTAGGTTTCTTGTGAGTGGCATTATTTGATTGGAATATCAATTGATGTATTTTCCGTAGTTGCACCAAATGCCAGGAATCTTCCAGACTTATGAGACAGGCGAAAAAATGGACTTTCCACACTTTTAAAAAAAAGTCTGCAAGTGTGGCTGCCTTCTTACCCAGCTCTTTCATTTCTGCAGGAAAGTGTGTCGTTCTGTCATTCAAAGACTTCCTCTCCTGCAGACCAACAGAAATCTCCGAAAACGATGTTTTTCTTTGCGAGAGCCGCTACAACGAAAGCGACAAGCAAATGAAGAAATTCAAAGGGTTGAAGAGGTTTTCACTGTCTGCGAAAGTTGTAGATGATGAAATATACTATTTTAGGTAAAAATGTGAGGGGAGTGAGGGGGTCACCTGAGCACTCTCCTGGATTGTGGTGGACTGGCAGCTTAAGCCCCCACCCAGCCTCTTGGTCGCTGCCCCACAGGGGAATAGGGGAGAGAATCGGAAGGGCAGAAGGAAGAAAAACTCCTGGTTCAAGTTAAAAACAGTTGGAAAAGTGAAGCAAAGCTACATGCACAAACAGAGCAAGATAAGGAATTAATTCCTTACTTTTCATCAGCAGGCAGATGTTTACCTGTTTCCTGGAAAGCAGGGCCTTGGCACATGTGATTGTTGCTGGGAGAGACAAATGCCATAACCCTGAATGTGCGCTGTCCTCTCCTTCTCCTCATATTTTATTGCTGAGCACAGTGTCAGAGTATGGAATATCCCCTTGGTTGGTTTGGCTTAGCTGTCCTGGTTGTCTCCCCTCCCAAATCACTGCCCAGCCCCAGCCTGCTGGGGCACAGAGTGGGGAGAAGGAAAAGCCTTGATGCTGAGCTGTTGAGCACTAATTACAGCAGGATGTGTTATCCACACTACTGTGTCACAGCTCCAAAACGTGGCACCTCTCTGCTGTTGTGCAGGGAATTAACACCATCCCAGCCTGACCCAGGGCATCCACAGAAGTCAGAGGTGTAATTTCAGATAACCACATTCTTGGGAGCAAATCCAGATAGCATCAGTCTTTTTATGGTCTTAATACCAATGGATGTTTTCTTTTTCTTCCTCTGACTTCAAGAAAAGTCATTACTTTATCAGATTGGTACATTCTCTTGGATATTGTGAAAATACTGAAGTTCTCATAATGAGTAAGAAAAATCTTTTGGTGAACCTTCATATTAATAAAGTAAAAATATTAAGTTCTAACTTAAGTAAAATGTGAAATCTAAGGAAGCTGTGGTGTTAACTGCCTTCTATTGTAGAAATTAAGTACTTGTGTTGAAATCCCCTTCTAACTCACAAAAAGTCCTCCTAACAAGTGACTGAAATGAACACTGGCCATAGACAAAAAATTAGTTCTGCTCAGGGTTCTGAAAGGAAGCATAGGCACATCTCAAGTCACCATTGTTTCTATGCTGTTCAATCAGAAATTAAGAAAAGCTGATTTTCTCCTTGAAAACAGTTCTTTCTCCTGTAAGGTATGAGTCTGTTCTCAGCTGCTTTTTGTCTTCTTCCACCTTCCAGAAAACCCATAGTTCCTCAGAAAGAGCCATCTCCTCTACTGGAAAAGAAGATTCAGCAGCTGGAAGCAAAATTTGCTGAGTTGGAAGGAGGTGATGAGGACATGGAAGAGATGGGAGAAGAGGAAGGTGATATGTCTGAAACACCTTCTATGCCTCAGCTTCAGGCCCCCTTAGCCAGTGATTTGGATATAATGCCTTATACTCCACCACAGGTAAGGACTTCCCTTCAGGAACCCTTAAACCTTTATATTCTGTGTTCTTTTCCTAATCCAAATGAAGAAAGTAGCATTTTATCACATACAAACAAAGTATTTAAATGACACAAAACAATGTTGGCAAGTCCAACATCATATCCAGGTGATTGTGTTTCATTCCATTAAAATATTTTTAAAGGAAATCATTCAGCTGAGGAAAACCCAGGGTACATTTTTATGTATTAATGTTGTTTCTAATAATGAGGTTTTCTGTGACACTTGTTCAGAAGTATCAGGTCTTTATATAAAATTCAAATATAAATTTTCTTACACAAGGCCTGGAATTTGTGTAACTGAGTGTGGAAGCAGAGTGAGGAACTGCTTTAGCTGGAAATTCAACTAACCAAAAGAGTTGGTTTGCATCTGGATTAAACCCTTTATCTGTGTCACCATACTCCCACATCCAAGCTAATGCCAGCCTTAAAGAGGCAATGAGAATGATCTGCTGGGAACAGGAGGGAGTTCCAGACACTTTTGTGACCAGCAATGTGGATTTCTGCTGCGTTACATTGAAAGGATGTGACCCCGGGGTAGAAATGTCTTTGGATGTTGTGGAAGAGTTGCTGAAGTTGAAAGCTTTTGGCTGGTTTGAGTCTGATGTTTTGCCATGTGGACAACCACCAAATGCATTTTCCCTTGCAAGGTTGTTCACTGCTCTTGTTTCACATGCTGAATTTTATAAGCAGCTTGAAAATTCTTGAAGAGTATTCCAACAGAAGTGGAATTTTATCTAACAACTATTAAACCCCAGAACTTTTAAACTTTTTTTTTCTTCTGCCAACAAAGAAGCTCTTATAACACCTAAGTATAAGAGGAGACAAGACAAGTGAATATGTGGTATTGTGGTGCTTGGCAGATAGGTGGGTGATGCTTTCCTGCTGCAGTTTGCTGTGGATTGAGTCAAAATACTTAAAAAAAGATGTGCAGTTTCATTCTTTGCTTCAGCAATATGGCTGAGAAAAGGCATGAAAGGGGGTCCTGGTTGGTTTCTTCTTTTAACAAGTCTGAAAGAAAATATGCAGTTACCTGGCTCCAGTGGAAAAGACTGTTCATTTAAAAATGTGTGTATGGGAGATGGAAAAGAACAGAGAATGCAAGAACCAAGTCTGGAATTCTTAAGATTTCTCCAAGTTCTGTTTGCCTTTCCAAACTGGCGGGGAGGGTTTTACATTAGATTACTGTTTTCAAAACTGTTGCAAGAGCTATATAGGCTAGAACAGCTGGTAAATTTGTAGCTCTCTATTTGCAGATGTATCAGAGGCCAAATATATAATTAGATTTCCCTCTTTTTGGTTTGAGATCTCTCCATTTGCCAGTGTGGGCTTGCCCAAGAAGCCAGGATGGAGTTGTATGTGCCCTATGTATCATCCCAAACCCTGTGTGGAGTTTTCTTCACTTCCTTCAGACAAGTTGTCTTTAGGTTCATAATGAAAACTTCAAAGGTGGATTGCAAGTTAGTACAGTGAAGCTTAGAATCCCATTTAAATGGGCCTCAGTTCATCTTGCTTAAATTGATAAGCAAGACTTTTTAAGCATCTTGGTATTATTAAAACTTTGTTTTTAGCTGAGAGGAGAGTGTTGAACTGTGGGGTCAAAGCAGCAAGCAGGAGGAGTCAGTAACATTGTTTCCTTAAAGAATTTCAGGAGAGGAAGGAAACAGTTGAATATATTTTTGTTTCCTTTTTTGCCTCCACCAGGTACTTGGAAACAATGGCACTTTTCAAGATGTGACAGATTTGTAATGTTTGGTGTATGAGAGAGGCTATCAGAGGGTTTTGATGTGATTATATGTTTATGGGTCTTACTGGTCAGAGTATGGATGAATTATGGTCTCCTGTGACAAATCTAGGTGGAAGGGCCTTCAAAAAGGGGCTCCAGCTGTGGTATCTCAGTATAGAGATGTCAGAATAGGTAAATGTTTTGGTGCCTGAAAACATCAATGAGCTCTCACTGGGGGCATCCATAGTAGGAAAAGCAAAGGAGCAGAATTTTTGTTACTCGTCAACATAAGAGTGTGATGTGAATCTGTGGTGCAGGTGAAGTGATCAACAAAACTAGGCTTTGGTTTTTCAGGGAGAAATGGCTACTTATGTAATGAGAAGTGAACACTAGAGAGAAAGGAAGGTCTGGCAGGCAAAATAACATTTAGAAGGTGGAATCAGGGAGAGTAGGGATTGTAAAGGCCAAGGAGGCAGTGGGGATGCATTTTCCTAAAATGTGCAATGGCAAATAAAATATTTTACTCAACTTGTGTTGGCAATGTCTCTGAACAGCTCAATGGATAAAATCTGTGACACGACACAACTCCTTTTGTTCTCTTCTGGCCTTCTCTTTTGTACACTTGTGGTCATAACTGCTTTTTCTCACAGTCCACTCCCAAGTCTGTTAAGGGCAGCACCAAGAAGGAGGGATCAAAAAGGAAGATCAACATGAGTGGGTACATCTTGTTTAGCAGTGAGATGAGAGCTGTGATTAAAGCTCAGCACCCAGACTACTCCTTTGGAGAGCTCAGCAGACTTGTAGGAACTGAATGGAGAAACTTGGAAGCAACAAAGAAAGCAGAATATGAAGGTAAGTAAAAGCTGAGATGCTGAACTCTTTTCTGCCTTTTTCTTTCTCAACACTTTCTGTTGTTCAGATGACAGTTTTAATAAAAGAAAATATTTATGTTTGTGTTCTGGACGTACCTTAAAGAGAAGTTCATACTGAGAGATGACTGAAGAGGAGCAAAGAGCATGTTTCAGTTATGTAGAGCACAACTGATAATTTAAATGTCTTTGCCACAAATAACCAAATTAACAAAGACCAAGAAAATGGGGACGAATTAGAAGTAAAGGGGTATGGAGCTCCTGGGCTAGAAGTCAGTTGGAAAAATACTTTATCAATGTTTCCTTAAAGAAGGACTGAGGGGTATTTTGGACAAGAAGTTCTTGAGAGCTGTAGCAGCAGGTAAGAAAGGCTTACAGGGGAGTGGGGAAACGTTCATTATTAACAGTACTTAGAGTCCTACGAGGCTTTGTACTGTACTGTAAATATGACGTGTTGTTCAGTACAGTATTAATCAACTGTTGTAACTGATTTTGTCAAGAGATTTCATATCCTGAAGTAAGCCTAGGAATATTTCATAATCATGAGATACTTTAGACCTATCTTTCTCCCCTTTCCTCCCTTCTTTTCCTCAATTCCTTCCCTCCTTTCCTTTCTTTGCCTTCCTCCTTTTCTTCCCTCCCTCCTTTCCTTCCATTCCTTCCCTCCCTTCTGATAAATAGTCACTGTGTTCTTTTGATTAAAATAAAATACAGCTGATCTTTAACAGCCAGCCCTTACCCAAGCCAGATACATGGGTTTAACATCCATATTTACTTCTCTAGTTAATAGCATGGCAACACTATTAACTACTGTATTGATGCAACTTTACTGAAAAAAAATATGCTCCTTTGGATAGGAACATTTCAACACCCGGGAGAGTTATGGCCCAATTCAGTTATAACTTTGAAAATGAGATTTGATAGATTTTCTGCACACTCATAACTTAAAGGCAGCTTTGATCTTGAGGCTGGAAGCTTGCATGCTGTCACTGTCCACTCTCAGCCACCTCAGTCCTCTCTGAATTTTCAGTAGCACCTCTTTGCAGCTCTGGAGGGTAACACAGCACCCTTTGCTCTGTGCAAGTTTGCTTTGCAAATGCTGAGAAGGGAAACAGTAACGCTCTTTCTTTCTGAGAGTGCTGGGGCCTTACTTTGTTCTGTAGTTGTTTCCTTTTACACCCTTGTAGGTGCATGTGTGATCTTTTTATTGGCAGATCCCTCCTTACAGCCTCATCCTTCAGCAAGAGGATGGCTGGCATGTTACTGCTTCCTTGCTTAGAGCAGCTTCAAGTCCTGCACTTCTGCAGGAGAGCTCTGTTTGTCCACTGTGTTAATGATTGTCTGTGTGCTTCCATTTTAATCTTCCTTCTCAGTTAAAGTTTTCCAAAGCTTTTGGGGTTTGAGCTGCGCTTTCCCTGGCTTGGTGTCTGCCCTGAACCAGACTTACTTTTACTTGGTTTTGAGGGGTTGGGATGGGGTAACAAAGTGTCCAAACTGTGTTTGCTTACCATGTGTGAAAGGAGAGAAACTCCACTCCTTCCACTGTGAGGAGTCAGAATTCATGTGTTCCCTAGTGTGGATGTGAATCAGGGAGCAGGGAGTGGGCATGGTTTGACATCTCAGTGAAAAAAAGGGCACTGCCATTTTCTGGTGAGAAGTAGTTTACATTTCAGATCCATTTTGACCCATTACAAATTTTGTTTGGTTTATGTGCAGGGTATTAATTGGTTTTTTAGCAATAATTGGGTAGAGAATAGGCTGTGTTGGAAGTACCTGCATGGCTAAATAAAGTACAATAAAAAGGATTGAAGGAAAGGCCTCTTGTAAGGAAAAACTCTATTCAAAGCAGAAGGTCTCTTCCCTGTCTCTTGAGATGTGTTGGAAATGTTTGAATGATCTCGAGTCCTGGCCTATGTGATTTGGGTTTATTGTTGAGTATTAGGGTGAATGGTTTAGGCTGAACTTTCAGATACCTCCTGCAGTTCCCTTTGGCAGTGTTATTCCATTTGTTACTTCTGTGGCAGTCAGGGCATGGATAGGGGCTAGGTAATACTTGAGTACTGTCCTACATCAGGTCCTTCTTCAAACCTCAGCACTCTGAAGTCTGATAAAGCCCAACACTTAGCAGTAAATTCTCATTCATCAGAGTGTCTCTTTTGCTTTTGTCTGACCATTTTTTGTTTTTTAGCTGGCCAAAAGTAGGTGAGAGTCAGAACAACTGCTTCATCTTTTCCCGAAGTACTTGCTGTGCTCTGGAGAGGAGTTTCTCATTTTTCTACTTCAGGATCTACCTTTAAATATCTTGTGTATTTTGTGCTCAACTACATCTCAGTTGCCTGTATAAATGTAGGCGTTTCTCTGCGTCGTCATCACTGCCTGAAATTGCAGAAGTGGGAAGAAGGAAGGAAATGCCTTTGGAAATGAAATGGTCTTTGAGTATATGGAAGTAGTGCTAGAAGCTGCACAAACAGGTTCTAGAGAGTCAAAAGTGTGATAGATGTTCAAGGTGATGTCCTAGAGGAAGCAAGTAACACTGGCAGGATACACAATTTAATCTCCTTGATGAACTTCTTCTTAGCCTTCGTTTGACTGAGGACCTTGATTGCTGGTTTAGTGGCAGTTTCCATCTTTCACCAACTGCAAGAGAGAACTCAGCCCTGCATTCACCGTTGTTAAAAATTGCTGGAGACTTATCCTGCATCCATTTATTCTTCCTTGTTCCTCATTGTGCCAGTCAGACACAACGTTCAGAGTAAACAAAGCAGGAACTTGCATGCCCCTGAAGCACCTGGAGTGGGCATTCAGTATTTCTTCTTTTTTGTTTGCTTGGGTTTTGTTTTTTTTCTTTCTTCTTCCCATGACCCTTTGCCCTTCCCTTAATATAAAATTGTCCTCTGGTCAGATTACCCTGCAGTAGATCTTTTGTTCTTGCAGTCACAGTGAGAGACTTGATTGAGATAATGACCAGATTCATCGTACAAAGGACACACATGACCTCCAGTGAGCAGCACAATGTGAGTTAGACATCTTCAGAAAAAAAAAAAAAAACCTCATAGGGGACCAAACGGGGACATGACAGAAAGAGGCAGAGAAAAGTATTTTTGGTTTATCAAACTGCTGCTTGTTACGTTCCAAAAGCTAAGGACCAATCTGCACTAGGGAAACTTTACAATGCTCCCCTATTTTGCCACCACTTTTCAGCTGCATCAGTAATAAATATATGGGGAGCCCAGAAATGACTGTGCCACCAGCTGGCACTGCTCTCTGCTCTTTGCAGCATTCTTTAGGGCACCTGGCAGAAGCGGGGCTTCAATTCCCACAGCAGCTGGTAGAGGATCCACCCAAGACCTGCTGGCCTTGGCTGCAGCTGGTTTGGCTGAGCCAGTGGTGTCAAAACAGGGAATGTTTTGCCGTGTCCTAGTGCGGACCGAGCCTAGTGCTGGACTGCTGCTTCATGTTGGTAACACTGGTGTTATTATCATCAAATTTGTTCTTTTAATTNTTTGTGGAATATTTTTCATTAAAGGTTCTCTAAAAGTCTTAGCTGCAGCCACATGAAATCAAATCATATGCTGTATAAAAAAGATTCATCTGTTCTACTTTATATTTGACTAAACTATGCCAGTGTCTGACTAGTCCTTTTTAATGAACAGATAATATTTTGAAAGTCTGGGTTACAAAACAGAACTGAAAATCTAAAATACTTTTACAGAGCGGGCAGCTAAAGTTGCTGAGCAGCAGGAGAGAGAGCGAGCAGCACAGCAGCAGAATTCCTCCCCCCGGGCAGGCACTCCTGTCGGGGCTCTTATGGGGGTGGTGCCGCCACCAACACCAATGGGAATGCTCAATCAGCAGTTGACACCCGTTGCAGGTAAAACGTAGGAGCTATGACCATTTTTTCCTCATCCACTTTATCAACCCCCTTCATAACTCTGAACACTCTCTTGGGTCACGTTGGAAGCAAAAGCTCAAACTCTTCAGTCCTTCTTCATGATGAACGTGCCTAGTGCAGCGGTGGCGTGGTGGCCAGCGTCACTTGCTGCAGTGGAGAGTAGCCTGTGGAAAATGCAGGGAAGCAGGGTCCTCCTCGTGCAGTGCTCCTGTTCTGGTGGTGTGCAGTCCTGTTGATTCACTCTGCCTCGCAGAGTTCACCTTTAGCCCTGCTGTGGCAGGAGGGCAGCAGCTAAAGAGTCTTCTAGTGCATGCAGCATCTGTGGCAGTGGTAAAGCAGGAGGGAAATTGTTGGGGGTTTAATTGTCAGGGATGTGAGAGGCCAACAGAGTCTAACCCAGATTTTAAATCCAAGCAAAAGCTTTGTAGAATTGCCTCTTAGGCACTGGTAAGCAGAGCAGACCAGGATCTAGAGCCGTTGCAGAAACAAAGACAAAATGACAACATTGCTGGTTTTATCAGGTTATTTTTCAGAATAGAACTGAGCTTGGAGAACTCTTCCACGAGGTCCCTGTTGCTGGGTGTTGAGCTCGTTACCAGTTGTAATCCGGCTTGATTTCATAGGGAGTATGCTCGGAGTAAGTATTTTCAGGATCAGATCTGAAGACAATGTAGTCCACTGAAGATTCTTGTATGGAAATCAGCCATACATGGGTGAGAAAATTAATTAGGTGTGACCTGATAGGTTGTTTTCCTTCCCCAGTTTCTAATTAAAATAAGAATTCAATTGCTTCAGTCACGGTCAAAATAGTGCCGAGTAGATAAAAATGAGTATTTGGAGGGTTTTTGGTTTGAGTTTCAGGGTCTTTTTAACTTTCCCTTAAGACATTCCAATTATTCCATTTATTCTTTTGTCATTTTTCTTTTTCTTTCTCATCTCACAGGCTGTAGCCTTCTTTGAGCTGACAGCCTGAAGTGTTTTTCATCACAATCTCTAAATCCCCTCTCAGTAAATAGGCTGCATGGATGTTTAACTGAAGGCACATTCCTTAGTTGGTTCATGATCTCCAGGTTACAAAGCATTTGTTTACACTGAGTTGCATTTTTCTTTTGGCTTTTTTTTTCACTCTGTTCATGGTAATTTCCCTCTGAACTGTTTGCAGCTGTTGTATGTTTGTGTGTGTGTGTGTATACTTATCTGTGCATATATTAAGAAAAAGGAGGGCGAAATGAGAGAGTTTCCCAGTGCTGATCTCTTTTGTGAATAATTTACTTCAATCTAGCATATGTAGAAATACCATCCTCTTGTGGTTGTGTTTTCTTAGTTTGGTTCTTGGGTTTTTTGGCAGAGTCACTTTTTCAATTTTTGGAGGCAGGTGTTGATGGGCAGCAATACTTGCTGTTAACATTTCCTTGAAACTTCCCCAGAAATGTGCATTCTGCCAACTACACATGCTACCTTATTTCCTGTGACAGCAAACCTTTGTTTCAGGCCATTGTCTTATTCGAGCAGATCAACAGTCAAGGCTCTTCACTTTGGCTTTGGGAAATACTTCCTTAAAATAGATGATGGAGCAGATCCTTTTAAACTCTTTCTACTTTTGTGGCCCATTTGAAAAACACAGTCTTTCATCTTCTGGTTTTCACAAGTCCTGCTTGGAAGTATCTTGTTCTGTTTGGACCTCTTTCACATCCACAGGGTTCCAACAATCCTCCTCCATCCTTGGATTGCTTTTCTCTAGTTCAGAGAGCTTCTCCATCACCGAACTTTATGGCCCACGGGGCCAGGAAATCTGGAAGTCTTCTGGGATGCTTTTCTCTAAATGTGCAGCACTTTAGTGTCTTCTACATTTAGATATTGCAAAAGTTTACTTAATCTTATGTTGTTATAATAAAAAATAGGAGAACATGTAACTTCAAAGACATCCTAAATCACAGTTGTGGGAGCTGGAAATAGTTTGGCCTTTTTTGCTAGTTTAAAATAAAAGTTTGCAGTTCATACATGGGGTAAGTAAATGGCTGCTTTTACTTGAAATGAGCTACAAGAACTAATTTCTTATGGAGATTTTGATAGCACCTTTATTAACCAGTTGTTGAGTATTTTAATTGGAAATGTAGAACTAAGCTTCCATGATTGATAAATATGGGTTTGATTCCTTGAAGGGTTGTTTATTTGTTTTAAAGCTTCAGAAGTGCATTAACTGCACTGAAGATGTGTCAGCAGCTCGGGGTGCACTGGAAGTACCAGGCAGTGGCTACAGTGTGAAAGCTCTTTATGCCAAGGAGGCTTTTCTTGTGTTTCTTCTTTTCCTTTCTCCATTAGAAATATGGATTTCCCTGTAATAAAGAGGTACAGATAAGGTTCCAGATATTTGAAATAGGTACCTACAGAATATTTCACATGTCAGTCTAGGTGCCCTGTGGAAAATGAAGACTCGAGGGAGATTACTTCTTTTTCTTGTTGTTTTCTCTATGGAAAGCTTTTGGGATTAGAGGTTTCTCATTTCTGTAACGTCCTGAGGAAGGTTTAGCTTTTATTTTGTAGCTGCTGCTCCTGTTTAGACCCTGAGCTTGTTACAGCTTTGTTCTCAGTCAGAACTGATGAGAGCTTTTGGCCAGTCTCATTCCAGAAATCTCTGTTTTGAAAATTCCTTTTATGAATTACAGGGAGTGTGGAAAAGACTCGGTGGTTTCTTGGAGCAGACTGTAGAAGCCCCAGCAAATCTGCATTTCTAACTTACCTCATCTCTCTAGACTTGCTTCTGTCCTCTGTCATCTTTTCATTGTCTTTCCTACCCCTTTCCTTGCTTATCTGGCAATGCGTCCATTTAAATCAAACATTCCAGGGCCTAACAAGCATAGTGCAGTTATACTGTGTAGGTTCACTACATGGATAGCAGAAAATCTGAGCCAAAGCCAGAGAAAGCTCTCAATTTTCCTCCCTCACATGCAGAAAATGGAATTTTTGAGCAGCAGCACAATACAGTGTTTGCAGTTTCACTGGTTTTCCCTAAAGACACCTTGCAGACATGGACAGTGAAATTCTGTGAGGGACTGCATGTGCTCCTTTTAACCCTTTCACTTAAGTCTAATGCCATGAGTGTAAGTTACTGCGGCCCAGCACTTTAAACCCAAGTTTAAAATTTGTGGTACTGCCTTAGTTAATTCTGGAGATGGCTTAATAAAAATCACCCATCTTTCCATTAGTTTCAAGTATGTGAATGTTGTAGAGTTTTTGTGCATCAGTTTTGCATGTGTACTGCAGGAAAATGTCTGGGGTTTGATTTTTGTGGCCTCTGAACTAGCCTACAGAGCAGGTCTGTCCATGGGGCTGGCCAGTCAGTGTTGTGTTTGTAATCTGTATGCAGATGGCAGAGCTTTAAGCTGTATTAAAACTGCTTGCATTAGTAACATTTAATTGTGGCTGAATTTATTCCTTGTGTTAACATATCTGAGTATTCAACATTTATTGCCCTGTGAGAAACATACAAATACACTAAATACTAATTCATCAAAAGTATAGTGTTTCATATTTACAGCTTTTATTTTAGTTTTTGGGGGGTTTTTTGTGGTTTTTTTTTTGCAAGATACTAATTGTAGTATTGTCTTGCTGTACTAAATGTGCTTTTTGTGTGTGTGTGTGTGGGTAGTGCATGTCTGTGCATACTGTGTAGACCATATTGCATGTTATTGATGCATGTTTGAAATTTGTTGTGTCCTTCAAGGCATGATAAGTGGCTATCCACCGGTGCTGCCACCTTTGCAGGGCCCAGTTGATGGCATTGTTAGCATGGGCAGCATGCAGCCACTTCACGCAGGGGTGCCCCCACCCCACCAACTCCCGCCAGGTATGCCAGGCATCCCAGGCATCCCACCACCCGGTAAGAGCCTCATCCTCATTCCCTCTTTGTTTCATTGTCATGTACTTGGTTTAACCCATTGTTACAGGAGTTCTCTGCAGCTTGTTCTCGTTGTGGCTTTGGTTTGTGAGCAGCAGCACTGCTGAATATGAGGGGTGTGCAAAACACTGACACAACAGCATGTCCTGTAAGCCCTCAGGGAAAGGGTACTGGAGAAACTGGTGCTGCTCCAGCAGGAGTTTTGTTCCAGCCAAAAAAGCCTTGGTGATTGTACTTGGATTTATCAGAAGTGTGAAAAGATGACATCAGCCTGTTCATATCCTTATGTCATTTGAACAGCATCTCTACTCATCCTTTTCTTATTTGAAGGGGGCTTATAAACGAAATTTATTGTTCTCACTCCTTACCAAAGTCTTTTTCAGTGTGTTAATGTCAGACTGCACTGAAATGAGCCTGGTCATGTAAGACTCCTTGGCCACTGGGGCACTGATGTGTTACTGTAAAACAGTGTTCAGATTAAAGCTTGCTTGACTGGAAACACGTAGGGACAAGGTGAATTCAGTATTCTCTCTGAGCAAATTTTGAATTGATTTTTGAGAGCATTTCTACCGCATTTGCCACACTTTTGATGAAAAGTGAGGCTTAAATGAAACAAATATTTTGCCAATGTTAATGCCATTAAGGTGTCCAAATTAAGGGGTAAAACAATCATCTGCCCTCTGATCCTGTTTCCTGCTGATTCATTTTTTACCTCTGATAACTCATGTGCCTGTGAAAAAGATGTGCCATCCCTCTGTTCAGCAGTAAACAAGCTGTGGACAAAATGGTCTCATTTGCCTCCCCCTACCCTCTTGCAACTGTGTTTATCAGAAGCTCTGTTAAGAATTTTATCTGTACATAAATGATCTGAGTTGGGGAGTTTTTGTTTGCTTGCCTGGTGTTTATGAAACCCATCAGCATAACACTGCAGCTTGGCTGGAGTGCAGGATTCCCTGCAATGGCACCTAGAGGGAGCAGGACAACAGCTGTGCAGTGACACTTAGCACACATCAGCCAAGCCTGTGGGAGGTGAATCCAGGACACTGCATCCCTCTGAAGGACTGTTCCCACTTCGGTGGGCTGGATGTTTGTGTTTAAAACTGACAGGATGTGGATTAGCGAAGAAACAATGTCTGGGAGTGGAGGACCACACGTGAAGTGGTGCTGACCTGGCACAGCAGGCTGAGGGTGAAGCTGTGCTCTGATGCCAGGAAGGGGAGGATGCCCTCCTCCAGACCCCTTCCCTCTGGACCAAAAATAACTCCACAGCTTGTGTTACCAATGTTTTTTCCAACTTCTGACATGCTGTTGGTACAGATGCATTTAAAATGGGAGCTGTGATCAAATGGAAAGTGCATTTGAAAAACGCTTTAGTAAGTGAAACGCAGTGGCACATCCTTTGATCACTGATACAGAAATCATGCATTTAATTCATGTAAATTAAATCCTCAGGAAGAGCACAGCTCGTCTGCAGCTTTTCCAGTGAATGAACACAAGAAGTGGCACAAACAGAAAGAAAAGCAGCAGCACACATAACTTTCATATTTTTCAGACCAGAGCATCTGCATGTAAAATGTCAGGATCTGCATGACTCTCATTTAGATCTGTACATTTCTGTATGTAAGACTGACACAGTTGTGCTGCACTCTGTGCAGTAGGGAGAAGTCCCAATATGCTTGAGAAAAGCAGCTTTTATTTTTTTGACATTGATTTCAAATATTCATTGTTCTGTATTTAAGGCTATTGAAGCTTAACCTGCAAGTTGCATTTTGTATTAGTGAGATCTAAGAGAATTTGTGCAAAGGCTTGAATTTCATCCTGCTGTGAACGTATTGTACAAAAGTGAACACAAGGAAATGTTAAGTATTGCTAAAGCAGATCAGCATTTCCTTTCTTAAAGGAAAGGACTTCAGGAAGATCCTGTCAAGCCAAAGGTGTATATTATAAATTAAAAGATGCAGTCAGGCAGTCACTAAGTAACATGAAAAAAAACTGAAAAGAAAAACCTATTCACTTTGCATTTCTCTAATTAAAATAATTCAGCAGGCCACAGATCAGTGTTTGGTAGTTGTAAGTTGGCTTTTTTTTTTCATTCAGAAACTTGTGAATTTTTTTACTGGGGGCGAGGGGGATATTTGAATGTTGTACATCTACTTAAAATAACTGTGAGCAGTGATATCAAAGTATAAATTCTTACTATAGAAGACCAAAGAGGTATTTGTCACTGCTCTGAAGTAAGACTAATTATTTTATATTTTGGAATATAGGTGTTATAGGCCAAAATGTGTCCCCTATGGTAGGCACTCCAGCACCAGGAGCAAGTCCTTTTGGACAGCAGGTGAGTAATTTTTGCATTATTTATGAGGCTCTAACGCTCAGAATTGGCATTTGAGCAACATTCCAGTTCAGACATGGAGGGATGCACACAGGCTTTCCAGGGAGAACAGAAATGAAATGTTCTGATGTGTTTAGAACCAGTTAATATCTCACACTCAGAGGGTATGTCTGTATTTGATGGTTGAATTGTTGTTACACTCAGGAGGTTGGTCCAGTGAGGTAACTTCAGTATAAACTAGGCAGTGTTTTGTCTTAGTTTTCTACTAAACTATGTCATTTCAGCATAGTGTGAAACTGCTGATAACTTAGGTTTTATGTGCTTTGTGACACAGAGAGGACACTGCTCATTTTATCAGCTCTTGATGAGTAGGTAAAAAATATTTGTATTTCACAAACTGATGAAGCAGATGCTCATTGGCAACTCAGATTTTGAGTTTGGGTAACTGTGATGATCTGATGTTTCTTCTCTGATTAATGCAGATTAACTCTTCAGAACATTTCCAATTTTATTGACCAAATTTTTGCAGCATAAAGAGAATTGTTGTTTTGGCTTGAGGGTGTAAAGAAAAGGAGGGAGAGTGGCTATGTATGGGCAGATAGTGGTAGGATGGGGGGAATGGTTTTAAACTGAAAGAGAAGAGGTTTAGCTTAGGTGCTGGGAAGAAGTTATTTATTCAGAGGCACTGACACAGGTTGCCCAGAGAAGCTGTGTCTGCCCCACCCCTGGAATCGTTCAAGGCCAGGTTGGATGGGGCTTGGAGTGACCTGGTCTAGTGGAAGGTGTCCCTGCACACGGCAGGGGGCTGGAATGAGATGAGCTTTAAGGCCTCTTTCAACCCAAACCATTCTGTGATTCTATGAGTACCAGAAGTTAAGTGGTAAAGTGTTGACGTCATGACATTGAGTTATTCCAGACCACGAGATGTCTGTGCTAAGAGTTTCAGTACTGCTGGTTAATCACAGTGGTAGGAATTCTTCTGTGTGACTGAGAGTTTTCCTGCCTGAGATTTTTGCCTGACAGTGATTCTGTGGAAATAACCCAGTTGTCCAAGGATCTGTATCAGTTTGGATTAGATGTTTTAGAGTTAAATTTTGCACTTCACAGACCACAGTATTTCAGATCAAATTGGAGTAAACATGAAATAAAAAGGAGATAAAAGGTGTAATTAGGTTAGAAGAGATATGGTGATATTGAAATATGAACAGTATCTGTTGAGTATGAATGGTTGGTTTGCACTTCCTTTCTCTGTGCATCTCCTGGCCAAAGCGTGCATCTCCAGGGAAATTTTCTCAGGCTTTTGCACATAACCTCAGTTGAAGCTCCATTGCATGAGGATGCCCCGAGGCTGGGGTGTTCCCTGCAGTGCTGGGGTGTGACCTCTGGGGTGTGACCCCGGCTGGCTTTGCCTTTCAGATGGGGATGCTGGCCCCGCCGGGCCAGCAGGCGCCCCCGCCTTACCCCGGGCAGAGCCCTGCCAGCCAGCCCGTCATGCAGCAGCCCAGCACCCCCATGTTCGTCTCCCCTCCACCAAAGACACAGAGGCTCCTCCATTCTGAAGCCTACCTGAAGTACATTGAGGGGCTCAGTGCTGAGTCAAACAGTATCAGCAAGTGGGACCAGACCCTTGCAGGTAAGGCTTTGGGTTCCTCGTAACCCGTTATTTTTGCTTTTATAGAAAATGCGAAATAAATCTCCTCTTTGCTTATTAAAACGTACACATGTAATTAAATCCTAAAGACAAATCAACAGACTGAGAATATATATGTTATCCACAGGCAAATTCCACCAGTGTTGTGTAAACCTAAGAATCAATGGAATGGGCTTAAGTACTAGGGAGCAAAAGTAGAGTATCTTCTTGTCACACTAATGCACAACATGAGTCGCAGAGACACAGCACAGTCACAGCTGAGAGAAGGCAAGGAAGAAGAAGGTTTTATTTTGATTTTCATATTATATATACTTTTGGGAACGACCATCAATTGAAAGGTGAAGTTACCAGCTCTCCAACCACACTGGTCAATGACAAAGTCCATCCAACCTTTCTCCTCCCAGGAGAAAGAATGAAAAACAAAAAGACAGTTAGAAAAACATGTGCATGTTTACAAAAAGCAGTGTGAGAAACTCCATCACAAGAATGAAAACATCAGAAGGCTGAAAATCAGAGTGACATCTTATATTGTAGAGTTCTATTTGCCTTTTTCTAGAATGAACCTTGAGGTAACTGTAGCATTTGTTGGATTTTGCAGCACGGAGACGAGACGTGCACTTGTCCAAGGAGCAGGAGAGCCGCCTGCCCTCGCACTGGCTGAAGAGCAAAGGGGCTCACACCACCATGGCCGACGCGCTGTGGCGCCTGCGGGACCTGATGCTGCGGGACACGCTCAACATCCGCCAGGCCTACAACCTGGAGAACGTGTAGGCACGGCAGCACTCCTGCTCCAGGAGCTCATGGGACAATAGCTGGTTTAGTTACTGGGTGGGAAGAGATAACCAACAATAATTTGTATTGCATTTTACTGTACATTGCAAGACCATTTTTATATAAGGACACTTTTAATAAGCATATTTCACTTTTTGTTATATTAAGTTGACTTTATCAAATACACAGATTTTTTGCATATGTTTTCTTCGTTTGAAAGGCGATTTCATAATTGGTTGAGTGTAGTCAAGGATTCATCTTTCTTATACTTTATTGCTGAGAATCTGATGCCATTGTTTTTATATAAAAAAAAAAAAAGGAAAACAAAGTATTTACAGATTGATACAGTGGAATGTGAATTAGTCATAGTTTACATCCTATAAGAATGTGTGTACCTGTGCTTGTGTGTGCTGGCCACTGGAGGCAGAACTGCTTGGGTGTGAACAGGGAGGATCTCTTAAAAGAAGCTAAAAGATGTGCTTTGGCACTAAGGAAAATTGGCATTCCAAGTCAACACTGAGGCGGCTGAGTGGGCCACAGCAGCCCTGGAAGTGCTGATGTGGACAGGACAAGGGTGTCTCAACTGCTCATGTTGTCCAGTCCTGTCCAGTTATTTAACTGTGTAGCCAAGGCCATTGTGATCCTAAATCAGTCGCACAGTCCCTGTGCTGGCAGGCCCTTAGAGGGGAAGTGTTTCATCTGCCATGGCCTGTGCTGGGGGTTCTGTGAGGTCCCCAACAGCCAGCAGTGGGACAGGGAAGCTCCTTCCCTGGGAGATTCTGGCTGTGCTGGAAGAGGCTCGCAGAACTGGAACCAGCCCAGGTCTGGGAAGGTAAGTTAGGGGAGAAAAGTGGAGTTGTTCTGTTAGTGAAGTAATGTGATGTTTTTTTAAATTCACACATACTCTGTTCAGGATTGGGCATTGTAAGACATTTTTGTATGCTTTCTTTAAGTGTATTCATTAACCTTAGTGAAAGTTTTGCAATGCAAATTTGAGTGAAATTTGATGCTTAAATTAACTTGAAAGTAAAATACTACTGTATGGTATGGTATGTGTAAGGTCAGCATACTCAGTACATTAGACAAATAGAGTACTTGCATTGCAGCCTTCAAAGGTTTTGGGGGGTTTTTGTTCGTTTGTTTTGGGGTGGGTTTTTTTTGTTTGGTTTTTTTGTTTGTTTGTTTGTTTTTTAATCCAAGTGAAGTAGGTATCAACTCTTCTTGCCAAATTTCAAGGTTGTGGCTGCCTTCTGCTAAAGACTTACCTGTCCTCATAACTAACCAACATTTTGGACTACAAAGTTATTTGTTTAAAGGTAAATGCTTTCATTTATTTAATTTTGGAAAAAGAATTAATGCTTTTGGATTGCTTTAAGTAACTGGGAAAGCTCTATGAATTTGGGAAAAGTCAGCAGGAATGTGGGCACTGCAACTCAGCCCATATGAACTGATTTACTGATACACTTCATTTATGCTAGAGATGTTCATCATGTGGAAATGAGTTCTAAAGTCTGTTAGTACAGAACATTTTCATTTCAGTATATTTGGCAGAAGGTTAAATTAAATATTTTCCTTCAAATACTGGGTATCTTGGGGTTTGTTTTGCTGATGTAATTAATACTCATGAGGGAAGTGACACTTGCAAGTATAAACTGTGATTTAATTTTACTGGCCAATTCCTCTCCCTCTCCTATTTCAATCTTCCAGTCATTGCACAGAATACCCCAGGTAATTACAAATAGGCACTTAAAGATAGTTTAGGTCAGATGTGCAATGGATGTGAAAGAAAAGGAGCAAAACAACATAGAGGGAAATGACAGTTTTGAACTCTACAAGTAGCACACCCATGGTACAGAAATTCTTTACTGGCCTTTGTAAATTACCAATTTTATTTAATAAAGTAGAAATTGAATACTCTTAGACCACCCCTATCAAATGTGTTTAAGTTACCATAGGTTTTGCAGTTTTTAGCCACAAAGATGGGATGTTGAAGTGAATCAGGCAGCAAAATCCTAGTTTTTGAGCATTTGGAGCTATCATGGATTGTACTAATACACCACCAGATTCTCCTACTTCTCAGCATTAACAAAAATTACACCAAAGAACCTGGGATGAATTTTAATTAAATTATTGTTTTATTTATTTTCTTTTGAGGACTGGATGGGACTCCCTTTGGAGCCTGTATAACTCAGATGTTTAATTTATCTGAAGGTCAGTGATGAGCAGATGTGCAGCACTGGCTCTCTCCTGCTGAGCAGCTGAATCCCTCCTTTCACTGCTCTTTCTGGCCCAGGAGCAAGAGATTGGAAGTGCAAACAAAACCTGGCTCCTCCCTCAAGGCAGTGCAGAGCACTACCACTAAGCCACTGGGCTGGCCCTGATCAATTATTTTAAGCCTTATTTATTTCAAAATCGTTTCTCTCTATACTGGAGGCATTTCAGTTGATTGCAGTGAAATTTAGGATATAATGGCTACAGTCTAGAATTCAAAACCAGCAAAAGAAACTTTTCTCACTCTGGTTTAAAAAAAAAAACAAAGACATGTCTGTCTGTCTCTTTTTCTCTCTTTGTGGGTGTTTGAGCCCCTCATCTGTTTTTCACTGCCGTTCATTGTACTGGCATAAACAAAACTTTCATATTAAAATAAAAGGATGTGTGGGCAATGGTTGGCTTCTGTGAGAGTGGAAAATAGATAAAACTAGGACAGGTATTTTCATAAACCAGTTGGAGACAACTAATAATTATTTGTTCTCTTCCTCAGTCCTTCCCTTCCATGAGAAAATTTACTGTTTGTGTAAAAATTCAAAACGTTGATGTTGGTGACTTTTTTTCAGCATATGTTTTTGTACCTGGTTTATCCATGCTTGGCTTTTCATTAGATCTTGTACTCCTGAAGGCTGAGCTGCTAACCAGGTTTATAACATGTATGTACCATCACTTTGTTTACCTGAGTCTTTTTAATTTGAATAAAAATAGTTTGCAAAGTGTTTTGGATTAACCAGGTTTGAGTGTTCCATTAAGATTCTGTTAGGATTTTATTTCAAGTAATTCTGGCTGTTGCTGATCCAGATGTTCTCAAGTCCTTGGTACATGTATGCCTGTGTGTGGATAAAATATCCTTTTTCTATTTTCCTGTGTATTTTGAGATGTGCCTGTAGGTGATAAGAACAGTGGTGTTGAAAATTGAGCCATCACGAGCATGAACAGTGAACCTTGAAAATTATCTGAAGCACTGGGAACCATCTGAGTGGAGATGATAAGATTTAGTCAGTCCCAGGTGCCCTCTTATTAATTGGTTTGAAAATAAACAGCAAACCTTAATTTCATATGGAAGCTAACGTGGTTCAGGATTGTCTTCCATGTAGCTGTTTAATAGAGGAAATTAGATGAGTAACATGGAAAAAGCATCTTTTACACAATTAAATTAGAATCAAGGACAGAAGTTTTCCATACAAACTGCAAGAAAAATTAAGTGACAGGAATCTCTCAAGATGCCTGGCATAAAATTTACAGAGAGCTATTTAAACAGTCAGAACACAGCATTATTTAATTAACACACATCCATGTTTTCAGCCTGGGGATAAATGCTGCCTTTCACACAGGCTGCCAGCTTCACAACACTTCTACCCTTCTGTTGCAGTTGCCCAGAGGAAACTAATTCAAATCATCCTCCACATCTTATTTGCTCAGTCTGAGATACTAAAGATCACCCATAAATGTATGTAGCTCCCTCTTGGCTGCAAGTGCACAAAATTGAAGTTTCAGCATGTCCGGGCACTGAACATTGTGTAAGGAATGGGGTCTGGCTCAGTGAAACATGTGAAATTTTGTTTTGTAAAATGAAACCTTGTATTCATTTTGCCAATTGCATTTTCCAGCAAGTCTAATTTGACCCTCATCTTTGGTATAAAGCACCAGCATCCAGTACTGATTTCAGAAGTTCCTCAGGAACAGCACTCATCCCACCAGTGCTGGGAAGATTTTTTCTCCTTTCTCTGAAGGAGCTGGGGATGGCCATGAGAAGAGTGCAGGTACAGTTTGGATCTGTGTATTAAGTCCAAAGTGAAAGCATGCCTCCACTTGACAGGAATTTCTCCAAGGAAAAATTCCCCAATACATCAGATGGCTGTTATGTCCTTTTGCTGCTTTTGAAAAGCTTGGACAAAACTACTGCAGCCCTTGTGCCAGGGAGGAGTGCAGGCTGGGCACAAACACCCTTCCTTTTTTCAACTCTTCCCTGGCTCACCACAGGTTTTTCAGCAGATGGCTGCATCCTTGTGTGCACAGCTGCAGGGGAATGATCAATAGACACGTTTTTCCCACAGAATCATTCTGGACTGGGGGTGGAGTTGTCCCCTCTCTAATGCTGGAGTGGTCAGCAGCACTGCTTGTGTGTAGGTATCACTGTTTGTTCCCAGATGACTTTTTACTGCTGCTGCCTTACTGAGTTGAATTTTTCCATGCTTGGTATCCATCTTGCCCTGACTTCCACATTTTGGAAAGCTTGCAGCAGGAATCCTTTGCTGAGTCTCACTCAGAAGCCGTTGCTGTGGCCATTGCAGAGCACATGAAAATGCTGTTGGTCGGTGCAGAGCTGTGCTGCAGGTGGACACCAGCTGAATTCCCTGCAGAAAGAAGGGATGTGCTCAGCCCTGGAGCTGGCAGGGGCTTGGCAGGGCTAGAAGTGAAAGCTGTGACCCTGGCTCACTCCTGCAGCCTGGAACAGCCACACAGTGTTGCCTGAGTGCCGAGCCAAAGGAGAGCTCTTGCTTTCCTCCCTGTTCCCTTTGCCACAATAGATGGGGGAAGCTGGAGGACAGGAGGGAGACAGGGATATGAGAGTCAGAAAGTACTGGGGAAGGCAAGGAGCACAGAATTAGGAGTCAGCAGGAATAAAACTGCAAAACCAAATGAAGACTTTGGTTGTTGAAGATGGGGTGTAGTTTAAAAAGGACACTAAATCCCTGAGTGTGCTTGGCTGTGGAATGGGCTGGAATTTTGAAATGGGGAGTTGCAGCTACTCTGATTTCCAGCATTAGTGAGAGACTGGCAAAATCTAAAAATGCCAAGGGGTCAGCACTAGCAAACACAGTGAGGATTGGAGACTGCAGCTCAGATTTCTAAATGTCAAGCTTCATATTCTGTCATAACAGATCTGTGTTGCCTGAAATGGTATGATGCCAGCTCAGAGGATTTTATTCCTGCAGCGGGCAGTGACACAGAACTCCCTGACACCAGACATCTTGTGAGTGAGTGCAGCCTCTCTCCCTTTCTGTTTACCTGGCTGGAGACATCCCAGAGATCTTCCAGATGTGCCTGGCGCTCTCAGCTGCCAATGGCAAACAGTCACTGCAAAACAAGCAAGAGGTCTCAAGTGAGAACTGGACTTGGCTCACGCCTGTCTGTGGAACACTCTGCTTCTGTTACAGGAGTGCTAAGGGAAGCCACAGGAAATTTTCACTCCAGGCTCCCAAGTCCTGAGAAATAACTAGGCCACAGGGCTCTTGCTTGGAAAAAACCCCCATATATTGAAAAACTTACTTGGTTTATGAAAACAGAGCACAAGAGAGTTTCAAAAGGCTCAAGAAATAAAAGATGGAGCTAAAGCTCAGCAGTTTTCAAAATCTGGCTTTTTTATTATTGCTTTGTTCTTTAATGTACTGCTGCGGTCAGGGTTGACTTCAGTGCGATGATCTGTGACTGCTAGAGGCTTTCCTCAAGTTGTTCACTTGCTGCTGAGTCAAAATATGCAGTGACACAGTCACATCTTTAATTCTGTCAGGTTTTATCCCTTGAAAACACAGGTAGCACTAATCCTCCAGATCAAGTCCTTGGAAGGCACAACACGAAGCTTCCCCTCTGTTTGCAAGTGGAGAACCTGCACCTTGACCTCTACAGAGCTGCCCCTGTCTCTGCAGTTGATGAAAGGCTGACAGGAGGCAGCATGGGAACACCTCTGAGTGCATGAACTCCCTCGGGGTTCATTTTATCTTAAGAATTGGCTTCTTTGTTGCACCTTCAGCCTGCATCCCTCAGAAATTAAGCAATTGTATCAATGTAGGATCCTTGAAGAGTGCACTGCACCAGTCACCGACCCCTCCCACGCTCCTGGTGTGACTGTGCAGGGAGCAAACACTGCTGGGACACAGCAGCCAGCCCTGTTTTCCTGCCTTGGGGACAGGATTCCCACCCCAGGACTGACACTGCACATTGCTCTGGTCCCTGTCAGACGTGGGCAGCACGGCCCAAACACTGAGCAGCAAATCTCTGCTCTCTTCATCCAGCTGAAATTGTGCCACGCTGCAAAGAAAACAAATCAGCTGCCAGAGCAGTTCCTGTAAGTACAAAAGAAACTAACTTAAAATTACTCTTTCCATTATGCTGAGATGGGTGCACCATGTAACGTTTCTTTCCCACTGGTCTTGTCACAAGGGGGGTGTTTCACCAAGCAAACAAAACCCAGACTGTTTACTCAGTTCAGTTCATTATTATTGCACTAAGCAAACATTAAATTAGTGGCAGAGGCCCAAATACAATGAAATTTTCACTTCATTTAAATACAAATATTCAGATATGGAAGAACAAAACTGCCCAAACCATCTGAGTGTATTACACAAACGTGTGGATCACAGTTCATCTTGCACAGCCAACATCTTCCCCCAGCATCAACGTGGCAGGGCTGCTGCTTTGGCATTTGTACAATTGAAGCACTCAGGAGCTCCCCCTTGAAGAGTTCCAGCTAAAACTCCCCTTTCTCCATCCGTGCCTCGTACAGTCTTTCAGATTGTTTCCTACGGTAAACATCATCTGCAGAAAAAGATGTTTTATGTTAAGAGTTTCCCCAGTGCAAGCTGGTGTTAAATACATGAATCCTGTCATCTCTTTTTAAACTCTTCAATCCAAACTTCTTTTGCAGATGCTGACTGAGGCAACTGGAAATTCAAGCCAACAGAAATCCTTACTACCACTTAAAATAGCTCGTGTTCTTTCTTCCATACAGGCTAAAGTTCTTCCCATCAGTCCCAATGAAATGTTTTTCTAGGAAAACTAAGTTTCCAGTGTGAAACAGTTGTTTCTTGTCTAGTTTCCCACGAGGGTAGTTAAAATTACAAATGCCCTAACTAGCTGAAGGGAAATTAAATTATAGGCATGAAGTCAATGCCTGAGGGCTTCCAGCCTGACTTCAGAATTTTAGTCTTTTTTATATAAACAAAACACAGGAATATTCCCACCTCCATGGTCTTCCCAGGAAGGTCATTCTTCCTGCCTCCCCAGTCCCTGACACCACATACAGTTGAACTGATCCTTTCAGTGAAGTACACAAAAATTTCTAGCAGGGTTTATTAAAGGGAGGAATGTCACATTAGAAAGAAATGCTTTGACTTATAGAAACTAAACGCCATTAGCCAAGTTCTCTTGAGCTGTTTTCATACTTATTTTTTAAATAGTGTAAGTCACAATTAGATGTGTAGATGTAGATGACACCACACCTCTGCTTAAATGCTGGCAAACCTCATGAGTCTTTTTCAATCATCACAGAATGGTATGAGTTGAGAAAGACCTTAAAGATAAACCCGTTCCATCCCCCTGCCATGGACAGGGACACTTTCTGCTAGACCACTTTTCTCCAAGCCCCATCCAACCTGCCCTTGGACACCTCCAGGGGTGGGGCAGCCACAGCTTCTCTGGACAACCTATGACAGGGCCTTGCCTTTCCTCGAGGAAAGCATTTTTTTCCTAATATCTAATCTAAATGTACCCTCTTTCAGCTAAAATTGCATTCAGTACTCTAAACCCAGGATTTTTGTTTGTTTCTGCCCAGTGTTTCTGCAGGGGAGGCAGAGCCTGCGGTGCCCCATCCTGGCCGGACAGGAGCCGTGTCTGAGCGCGGCCCGGAGCCCGCCCGGTGCGGGCCTGGCCCGGGCCCCGCGCTCTTGTCAGGCGGGGAGGGCGCGGCGGGGACCCCGCACTCACAGAAGGTCTCTTTGCCGATGCGGACGTTGATCATGAACCACTCCATGGCTCCGCCGAGCACGAAGAAGAAGGGCAGGAACCTGTAAAAGCCAAAGCGCCGCTCCCCGGGCACCAACTTCAAAAGGCGCTTCACCCTCTCGCTGACCAGCATGGCTGGGCGGCACCGGCGCCTTGGCCCTTCCCGGGCGGAGGAGAAAACAGAGAGGGGCGTGTGAGAGGCGGAACGGGCCGTGCAATCACACCGTGACCGCGGCCGGTGGCAGGGGAGGAGCGGCCCCAGCCCGGGCAGGCCCCGGCCGGGCCATGGCGGCC
>VXAX01003951.1:130736-247770 GCA_013399835.1 Leptocoma aspasia
CGTCCGGCGGGGCCATGGCGGCGCTGGGTTCGGCGGCGCTGCGGAGGGGCGGCGGCGCGGCCCCCCGGCTCTTCGCCGTGGCCGTGTCCTGCCAGAGCTGCCGGCATAAAGGCACCGGGGACTGTGGACACGGGCAGCCCCGGGAGCAGCACCCGGCGGCCCCCAGCAGAGTCGGCGGCCAGCCCGTCCCGGCCGAGGGCGCCGACACCAAGAGCTACCTGTGGGCCAGGTACCACGAGATGAAGAAGCTGGTCTACGGTAAGGGGGCTGCCACGTCCTGCCGGGGCAGGCCTTTCCGTTCTTTTTTTCCCTTTCCTTTCTCCTCTTTGCATCTCGGTGCCTTTCCCCGCGCCGCAGCCCTGGGGATGTGCCCGTGCTGTGCAGCTGCCGGGTTAGGAGCCTTTCTCCCCGGCCATGCCATCCACATCTTCCGTCGCCCGCGGCTCTCTGGGATGTTTTATTTCACTGAAATCTGGTCTTGATCTTCCTCTCCCCATCCTGGGCTTATTTCTGTGCAGATTCCCCGTCTGGACCCAGTGTTGCAGGACATGCAGGGTATATGGAACTTTTCATAACTAGCCTCCTTATATCGTGGGCATTGTCATGGCAAATGGTCTAAATGAAAGGCTTGTTGCCTTTTTCTCCAGTTTGCCATTGGCTGGCATATGGAATCGCGCGTAGACTAGGACAAATAGGTGGGGATGCTGAGTTGAAGGGGCGATGAGACTAAGCCGCCACTGGCACAAGGGTGAGGCTGGAGAACACTGATGCTGCAGCTCCTGGGATGGGTCCTGGTCCTGAGCTCAGTTTGTGTTCCACATGTGTCACACCTTTTGCGGTTTTGCTTTTCTCACCAAGAAGTTACCTGGCTCTGTCGGGTACTTTGAAATCTTGCCAAACGAGGAGAAAACTCAGACTTCTTGCCAAGTCTGTCTGTGTGTAAAACAGGATTGTGGTCTTTTTGGCAGCAGCAGACCTCTACTGTACTAAACTCTCCTAAAAATAACTTTAATGACATGAGGGCAGGGAACTTTTTCCTGTTGGTTTTTTGATTCTTGGAATACTGAAGGTAAGCACTGTAGAGAGCTAGGAAGTGTGAGTTTGTGCCTGCTCTTACAGAACTCTCTGTTAGCTTTTGTTTACCTAAGGGCTTGGATAAGGACAGCAGTCAGCCCTAAGCATCTGGAAGAACTTTCTCCCTGTTCTGATATCGGCAAGGGCTGTCATTCCTTCCTCCCCCATCTTCCAGTCCACTGGCTTTGGCATAAAATCTCGAGTCCTTCATGATGCACAAACGTGAAGGAATTGGCTGCTAATGCATTGGGTGCTCAGCCTGCTGCATTCCAGGATGAGAGCTCCTTTCCCAGCGCCATTGAAGGCAGTACAGGATGCTGACAGAGGACTGGAGCTTTGGTAATACCCTCCAAGGCTGAGTTGTGATTTTAGCCCCCCTACTTGAAAGAAATTCCAATTTGTAATGCTTGTATTGCTGTTTGGACCTTGCTATCCTCAAAGGGGTTATTTTCTTTTCCACGATGGGGTTGAAACCGTAAATGCAGATGTGTGTTAATAGGCTGTGTCACGGTCTCTTGGCAAAATGCTTGGTTTGCTACGTGAGATTGTGAAGTTTGTGTTCACATAACTCTGTTGTGATGCAGGAGATACAGTTATTAATTGAGATGGAGCAGTAATCACCAGGAGTAAATGCAAAATGAAGTCACCCAAGTGTTACAGCATAGACTCCTCACAAACCTTCAGGTAGCCATCAGATATGTTGAAAAAGGCCTTCATTTGTTTAAAGAGTAGCTCCCCAAACTAAAATTTCAAGACTGTGCTGTTATTCAAATCTTGTCAGGAACAGACAGAGTTGGTCCAAGTTGGTTTTAATTGTTGCTTTGATGACTAAACAGTTGTGCAGAATGTGTCATCAGTCTGTTCCTTTGTGCTTGGTTTCTAGCTCTGCTCTGAAGGTGAATGTCTGTGCTTGGCTTCTCAGTACTGCCCAGCACTGAGTTTGGGCAGATTCCTGTGGTGCCTCCTTCTCCTTCCCCCTCTGACAGGCCACCTTTGTGCAGTTCCTTCTCCTGTGTTGCCAGTTATTGCCACTGGTTTGGAGAGAGGTCTCTGCCAGGAGAATTCATTGGGTCTTTTCAGACCAGCCCTTGCTTAAGACCAGATCCATGGAGCACTGTTGCATTTTTGCACGATAAATGCTGACTGAGTTGGACAGGGCAGGATGTGCAGGACGAGTTTCTGTGCAGTAAAGCTCAGTGGTAGTGCAGGTTTGGGGCCAGAGGAGAGGCACAAGAAGTTCTTAACTCCCTATAAACGCATCTGTGCTCTGCCAGGCTGGAGTGGAGTGATACAAATGACAGCACAAAGTAGCTACACAAGGAGTGCCTCTAAGGTAAAACCTCCTCTCAGTGTTGACTCAAGAGAAACCATTCTCTTCATTATCCCCCCTGCCTATTGCAATGCTGACTCTTATGACCAAATTTTATCACCTGTAAAAATTTGAGGCACTAGTACTGTGCTTCTTTTTTTCTTCTGGCAAAAGGAAAAGTACATTCACATTACTCACATTAGTCAGAGGGATGCAGTTGAGCAAGACTTGCCTTCTTTCTGATCTGATAAATGTCAAGGAGGGCTGATAAGCTCTCTCAGTAAGCTTTGAAGTCTTGCACTCTAGGAAGCATCCAGTCCTGAAACAAGGGGACTGCCAAGCCAGTGAGCTTTGGCTATAAGCAAGTATTTGTTTTTTCCTGGGTGTTCCAAATCTGTTAACAGTGCCTGCACTAACTCAGCTTTCCTAGGGAACTTTACAGTATCTGCAAACTTCTTGCCTCTGCATGACAAGCTTGAGCATGGTTAAATGTGAGAAGAACCAGAACTGGAAGAGTGACCAGTTATGTAAACTTCCCAATTCTACTTTCTTGGATACAACCCTTTTTTTTTTTTTTTGTGAAGAACTCTTGTAGCATTTCTCTAGTGCCTTTGTATATTTTTAAAATGTAATTTTGGAATGAAATTATGTTTTTAATACCGCTTTATAGTTAATGTAGATTTCATTGGCAGGAAATCCCAAAATATTTAGGCATAATGGTATGAATCCAAGGTCTTTTAACATGGTTCCTCTGAAAGTAAATGGTCTTTAGATAATGTTTCCCTTCCTACCCTATTGGTAGAAGGATCTGCTTTGGCTGGTGGGAGTGCTTTGCAGGAAACGGCACAAAACAACACTTCAAGAGGATAAAGAGGTACTTGGAAGGGAGGAAAACTGGCAGTTTGTCTTTAGAAAGCAACTTAGTGTGAACAAGGGAAACTTTTTGATTCATGAAGAACATGGAGGATGATGGCCATCTGCTTCTCTGTATCCTTTTCCCTGCTTGTCTTACAAAGAAATTAGTACAGATGTCTGCTGTGTTGGACTTCTGGGAGTACAAAGGGTGTGAGAGATGCGGGTGAGTTGCCTTGTTTGTGTATCATTCTTCACTAACATGCTGGATCTGAGGCTGAGAGAACAGGAGCATTTCCTGCAGGATGCTGTTGGCACCCCGGGAGCTCAGAAAAGCAGGAGACGTGCTTGGCACCTCCTGCCCAGAGCGTTTTTCACATCAGAAGGGGCCAGATGGTGTCTCTAGTGGCTGCTCACAGTTAATTACGTGCTTTTGTTTCCATCTCTGCTCTCCTGCTGGGGATTGGGGGTTATTGCTTTCTAACAATGTGGGTTATTGCCTGAGAAGAGACACCTGTACTCTCATGCAGACACTCTGATTTAAGCAGCTGTCCAGGTTCTCACAGTGGGAAAATGAAGGAGATGTTGTGTGTTTACTTTGCATTTACACCCAGGTGTAACAGATGCACGAGATCAAACACGCTTTCTTGTGGTCTGCCTTTGCTGCTGAATTTCATCAGCATGAAGGCACTTCCCTAAAAACTGTCGGAGTTGCAAACAGGAGCAAATTGTGCAAGCAGGCAGATTCCTGGGGCTGCATCCAGTGCAAGAGCAACTTTTTCTACACTGTCCTCTGATGTGCTCACACTGCTTCTCCCTTAGATCAGACTTCCTGGGTGAAGTGCTGAGTAGGCAGTGACTAACTGATATTGTCTGCTTTTCTCGTTAGGACCCAGACAGAAAGAGTAGTTGGGAATATTACTCTTTTTTAATAACCAAGATTGGTCTTAATTTTGTTTTGTGTGGTTGTTTTCTTTGATTTATCATATCTGTCCAGCAATCTGTTACGGTGTCTTGGCAGAGGAAAAGCAAAAGCTATCATTCTTGAAAAATGGCATCTTCATGAGCTTCTGGTTGGTGTCTGTTTGTTTTGATTTGACAATTGCCAGGAAATCTGAGACAAAGATCTCTGGCAGATTACGTGCAGAGCGTCAGCAGAGCAGCCCAGGACTTGATTAAGCGCTAAGGATTGGTAACAACCCAGGAGGATATCTTTGAGAAACAAACAAACAAAACACCACAAAAAGGCAAACCAAACCCCCAAACAAACGCAATTAAACCAAGCTTCTTGAAACCTGGCTCAGTAACCCTGAGGCATGTTTGGACTCTTGTATTGTAACTGATTTTGCGTGTGCTCCCAGGTTGTGTCTTTTCCCTGCTGTAGTTGGAACCTGCATGAGTTTGAGGAGATGGAGACCTGCAGCTCTCTTGAGGAGGGTGCTGCAAAAGGACATTTACACTGAGACAAACGTGCATCACAAATCTCTAGATTGAACCTCAGAGATTTCCTCCTTCCCAGAAGAGCATTGACTTTGAAATTACTGTAAATTCAAGATGTAGGATGATGGGTTGGACAGAGCAAGCTGCAAGTTATGAGTGTTGTGGAATGGGAAACACAACACGGAGATGTGTGGTGCTTGGGGAAGTGAACGTAGGGAACACATTGTGTGTGAGCCAGTGGGTGTAAATCATTTTGGCTGGTGTGTGCATCCTTTTTCACTTACCACCTTAGGAGGTAAGAGAGAATATGCTGTGTGAGTGACAAAATGTGGGTGGGGAAAAATGACCTGGGCAAGAGACTGTCAGAGGACAGCAGAGAGGCTCTGTAACTTTGAGGCTGACAGGGAGGAGCATTGCTTCACTCAGTGGGTCTAAATGTACTTCATAAATCGTGCTGTGACACAGTAACTGCTTATGCTTGTGATCACAGATAGGACTTGCTTGATGAAGCTCAGACTGCCCTCTCCTTGTTACAAAATCCTACTGCTCCCTTAGTTTTTCCTGATGGTATTTTTGCAAAAGTCGTGGCTGGCATGTGTGGCTGAATCTAGAGGATTCTCTTTTCTTCTGTGAAAAGAGAGATGGGGTTCAAGCAATGGTATTTTGTGATGTTCTCAGGCTATCAAAATGTGTTGTTCTGAATATGTTAGCAAAAGGGGAATGTTGGAAGAGCTTGACCTCTCTGTAGGGACACTGTAGCAGCAAGTTGGGTGCATTTGTCATAAAAAGAAAAAAGTGCTTTAATAGAAGAGGAAAGCCCTGCACATTTCCCCTGAGATGTGATTAAGGTTGTGTCATCGTTTTCCATGTGAGGAAGAAAAATAACACCCAGCAAATCCCAGTGTAAGCTTAGAAAAAGGTCTTTCCACAAGTTGACTGGAGGGGAGGACAGGAAGTGAAACTGTTTATTTATGGTGCAAAGAGCATTTATGATGAAAGGATGAAAGTTGTGATCATCTGAATCCTATTTACGTTCCCCATCTTTTAAAATCTCAGTGGAAAGTACTTGGATTGCATCTGCTCTCCTGAGCCTCTTCCAGGAACTTTGCCACCAGCAGAGCACTGACAGAGAGCTTTTGTTCCTGGTGTGCAGGCAGAAAGTCAGCCCTCCTGCCTTAATATACTGCTTTATTTTCTAGTGATTCCTCGCCACATGATCTGGTGAATTGTATTTGAAGGCCAAATGGAAGTCAGTTAGGAGAGAAGGATGGGTATGTTTTGTAACAGTGATTTTTTTTTACCCTGAGAAAGAAACATTTTAAAATATTTGAATCTATTTCTTTGGTTACTTCTCTGAATTAGAGCTCACAAAAGAACTTCAGACTTCTGCCTAAATTCTGTTATAATTCCAGAAAAAGTCTTTATTGGGAAGGGCTGGTATCTCTTTCTAATGATGTATTTTTTGTCCTAGACACAGATGGAACTTGGTTTTATAGCAAGGAAGCACTAAAGAACCAGGACAGGGGTCCTTGCTAAAAGGCAAAAGTTAAGGTAGGAAAAGAAAAAAATCCTACCCACTAATGCTGAGTAGGATCTGGAAAATGCCTGCTCTGCTAT
Organism: Leptocoma aspasia; assembly: GCA_013399835.1. Classification (NCBI taxonomy): domain Eukaryota; kingdom Metazoa; phylum Chordata; class Aves; order Passeriformes; family Nectariniidae; genus Leptocoma; species Leptocoma aspasia. The sequence goes on from VXAX01003951.1 coordinate 137,029, forward strand.
CATTCCAAGAAAAAATTACCCATCTTTGAGGAGGGAGGAAATATCTCCTTCCCCTCTGTCCCCCAGTGTGGTTGTGACCAGGCAACCTACTACAAGGAACTATTTTTATTGTTCTTTCTTGCAAGGGACGGTTCTCATGGAGCGGGAAGCCTGTGGGAAGATCTGTTCCTGCCTCTCCCATTGCAGTGGAGCGAAAGCTCTCCTCTCTGGACTAGCTCTGGGAAGGGATCTATATACAGGTAGTTTAGCTCCTTGGTCACTTAACCCCATTTTCTCAGTGGTCTGGGGAACAAAGTGTCATTCCCAAGCACCTTGAACAGTAACCCTGCTTTGCAGTGACAAACCACATGCAAGGACTGAGCTGTGTCCACAGCTGTTTATCAGAGGAAAGCAGATCACTTGTTGCTATCAGCATTGCATGCTCCAGGAGCATAACTTAGTGTGGGGTATTTTTTACATGTAGGTGTTTGTACTTTGGTTTTTCCTGCCCATTAATACAAAAAGTAAAAAAGTCCTAATGGTACTTGCAGGATTTCTCTGTGAAGTCTGGTTGCCTCTGTGAGAAACAAAAAATGCCAAAAGGCAAACCTGAAAATTTCTGATTTGGAGTAATCTAGACTTTTCCAAGAGGAGACAGCCTGTTTGCTTGTGTGAGTTCTAAGTGAGGGGTGTGTGTTTTTCTGGTGATTTATCACAGCTGCCTTTCACATTGAAGCCTGCAGAAACTGCAGCTGCTGAGAGATAGAAATTTGACACTTCAAAACCTCGGGTCTGCTTTGCTTCATGTAGGCCAGAGACCAGGGGGCATTGTTTTGCAGCTTCCTGGCACAAAAGGTCAGTCTGACTGTGCAGATGGTTAGAGAGCATTATCTCCAGGTGCAGCCAGAGGTTTCACAGTGTGTTTTTTCACGGGGAGGTCATTTGGGTGAGGGAATGGCAGCAGCCTTTGACAGCAGCTCTGTGCTCTTTGCTGTTGCTGTGTAGCATTTCCAGCTGCTGTCAGGTCCAGGACAAAAAGTCTAAACTTCAGTGATGCTCTCTGTTTCTCTAACCTCTCCCCTTTCTTTTAGATCTTCTTCCACCAGGAGTCTGCAATCTCCTCAACCCAGCTGCCATCTATGCTAACAATGAGATCAGCCTGAGAGATGTGGAGATCTATGGCTTTGACTACGATTACACATTAGCACAGTATTCTAATTTACTACACTCCATGATTTTCAACACTGCCAGAGACATCCTAATAGAACAATTCAAGGTAATGAGGTGTTAAGAATTTCCACTCAATTAAGCTTGCTGCTGTCTTTGCAACACTCCAGACATGCTTATGCAGGCATTGTGCACGCATGTCAATTACTTGATTTATTGAGATAAATTTAATATTTCACAATCTTTGATTGCAGAATTAATTTCCTTTGAGGTTATTTAACATGATGTACATTCCTGAGGTTTTATAAATGTAGAGTGGGAGCATTAGTGTAAAAAAGCCCTGGTCAGCTGTATTCAAGTATGGAAATAATGCCTACAGGATTGCTGGTTGGAGGTGCACATGGTGGCTAAACATAAATCATGAGCCAACACCTAAGCTGTGCAGGACTTGGCATGTGCTGGTCGATGGGATGATGCCCTAGAGCATGTCCCAGAACAGACACCCTGTTTGCAGTGGGTGACTGCTTATGCATTTTTTCTCATGTCTTTCTGTTTAGAGGGGCTCTGCAGTGCCAATCTTTGCCAAATACATGCATTGAGTGGAGCTTATGAGAAGTGTCCTCACTGCCTCAGTGAATCTGATGCTTTTTCACTACTGTCCCTTACATGAGAAAAACTAGTTTTGGGTATCCTGATTCTTTGTCTTAATCCATTTATCCACTTTCTTTGCTGAAGGGGCAAAATTAGGCAGGACTAAACGAGCTCAACAGGTGAAATTATTTTGTTGATTATCTGGTGCTTATGCTCTAATGGTGCTGCTGTTTGTCTTCCCAGTATCCAGAAGGGCTTGGGAAGTATGAGTACATTCCAGGGTTTGCCATACGTGGACTTCACTATGATGTACAAAAGGTAAGCTGTGCAAAGTTCACTCTCCTGGGCTTTGTCTTCCACTGTTATGTTTTTAGTGGAAATACTTTGTCATTGCTTGCAATAACATCTGTCACCAAATGACCAGTGAGTCTGTGTGGCTGTGCTTTTCACTGCTTGAGTTCTTCCCCAAGGAAAGATGTCTATTGTGCCAGCCTGGCCTCCAGCAGAATGGGACATTCTAGCAAACCTCCGGTAAACAGCCTTGCCAATTTAAAAGTCAATTCATTCCACAGGCTAATTGATAGAAAACTGAGTTTGTTTATGTGATCATTTCTGTCTTTCAGGAAATTTAAACAACAAAACTCAATCCTGCATCTACAAGTACTTGCCAGGAGCAGAGGCATAATGTCTTACTCTAATAATAGAAATGACTTGTCAGGAGAATGCTTTAGGAAGCCTTCCCCACCCCCCACCCCGAATAATAGTACTGCCTGGAATAAGATCCAAGCTGCTTGAAATGCATGCTTCTTACCAACACAGGCAAGCAGAGTGCAGGCATTAGATTTAACCCTTTTCAGGGCTTTGGCCAGATTCCCTGAAAGCCTGATGCCCAGTGATGTCATGCTGGCTGCTGCAGCCAGACAGTCGGGTGGGAGCACAGCAGAGAAAGTTGCTTCACCGAAGTAGCTTTCTCATATGTTGAGTTTAAGCAAATTTAGGGAAGCAGGCAGTGCAGGGTGGAATGTATGTTCCCCTCCATCAGGAGGGGGAAAAAAAGAGAATGAAGGAAAAAACTGTAGAGGTTTTCTGGTTTTTGTCCTAACTGTGGAGACAGCAGACCTCTCATGCCTCTGGCCTTGCCTTGCCAAAGCAAGAAGTAAATGTGTAGGAAACTGAAGGATCTTTCTCTGTTTAAATCTTTGGCTGCTGTATCTGAGAAACATGGGTGAGTGGCCTGGCCAAGCAAAGGACCCTTTGAGTGAGTAGAAAGTAGAGAGCTCTCTTTTCTCAGGATCAGAGTTTGCAAAAACCACAGAAATCTGGGTTGTGCCTAAGTGAAACTTTGAGCATATTTGCCTGCACTTCTCACAGATTACTGGGAGGTCTGCCCACAGTGTAACAAGATGCACTGATATGGTGTCCTGATGAAAGAAGTTTAATGCCGTGTTCCTTGTGCAAGCTGCGGACTGATGTGGGTTAGTGTGAGGCTGCTTTCCATGCCCGAGGACTCGTGTTACAGAATGATGGATGGAGAAGGATGGCTCGTGATTAGGGGAGTCTGATAGGAAAAATGCAAAGAAAGCTCTGTTACCAGCCTGGTGTGCTCCTGAACATCTTTTCTTCAATGTCTACTGGGGAAGGGAGAGCTCTTGTGTGAGGAAAATTACTGGGTGCCGCTGTGCTCTGAACTAAAACTTGCCCACTTAGTTCTGCTTAAGATAAATGTGGGGGAAAATAGATCTGTGCACACAAAGCTCCTTTGGAATGTCGGTTTTCTTGAAGAAGGGTAAGAATAGACTGTCTTGAGTCACAGAAATATTGTTGTCCCTGTTTTTCAACTGCATCCCTGTGTACAAACTGGGATGTAACAGACTTTGGCTCATAGAAAGATGGCCTTTTGCCAGAGAAGCCAATAAAAAGTCACAGTATGAATAAGTGTGTCTAAAAGTAGCTGGAGAATAAGTACATAGATGTGGGATGCTCATACTGAACTTTATTTTCTGAATGTCATTTTTGTGGAACTTTAAACTTTAATAAGGTTTCAGTGTAAATTTTAAGAATAACCCGACTCTAACAGTAAATATCTATCCCTTGTCACAGAGTCTTCTCATGAAGATCGATGCTTTCCATTATGTCCAGCTGGGGACTGCTTATAGGTCTGAAAATCATTTTCTAAATGCTTATTTATTATATTTTAAATAAATGCTTATATTTTATGCGAAAGTGAATTTCCACATCTCGGTGTATGTTCATAGCATATGCTGTTCTGCTTCTTTCCTGAGCAGAGCACAGTCTTGTCTGGCTCATCCTGTCTGCTCTTGCTTCAAATGCTTACCTGGCATTTAATTGCAGGGTTATTTTTTTCTCAAGCATTTCAAGCCAGGTGTGGGTGGGAAGACCTGGAGCTTTTTGTAATGGTTAACAGCACATCTGGTCACGTACACTGTGTGGTGTTTTAGCTGCAGCTACAGCATGGCTGGGTCAACACCTGAGAGCAAATGGAGCCAATAGGAAAGGGCTCCTCTCTAAGTGTTTCACACATGAGCCTGTCTTTTCCAGGCAGGAGTGTATCCCAACAGTGCTCTGCTGCACCTTGGAGAGTGATCTGGGTGTGCAAATTACATCTTAAAGCAACACAGACATGCCAATAAAGTAATAATGCATCAGGGCTCACTTTGAGTCCTAGATTGTCCTATTTTTCCTTTAGTTCTCCAAAAAGAGCTGGGTATGCTTTGGAATAAGTAGCTGAAACAGTGCAGAGCAAATTTTTCTCATAAGAGTTGTGAGACTGGAGACTGAGAAAACATCTTGCTCCAAAGCAGAGTGGGGTTGGTGTGTAAGAAGTAGTAATTTATAAATATCAATAGCGTATCTCCTGTAAATCCTATGTTGTATTTCCTGAGCATGGAAGCCAATCTGGGTTTTTTCCTTGATCTCTGCCCTTTTGTTGTTAAGTTTCAGTTACAGTAAACACTCTAAGAATATTAAGAAGGGAGTTTCATAACCAGAGAGAATTGGCTTGTTTGACTGCCAGCTTGGGGGGTGAGGGGAGCAGGGATTTGTACTGCCCCATATTTTACTTCAGCTTCATAAAGAGATTTTTAGTGAAAACGCTTTTTTTTTCCTCTAGTGTCCTTTTGTAACTCTCTTTTTTGGAGTGTCCTTCTAAACTGTCCTTTGCTGTTGAGCACAACTGAGGCAACATTTAGCTTCTTAGATGCTGTATCATAACTGAATAGAAAAGGAGAAAGGGAAAGTTGCTGACTGCTTGAGCAAACAGTCATCAAAATTGTGCAAGAGGCAAAACCTGCAGCAGTCAGATAACCTGATGTTATGAACTACACAGATCAGCCATACTCCTGGTTTTGGTGTTTTTGAGAAAAACAGCTGTCTCTGTTGAACAGTTTTAGTCAAGATCTTGTTCTGTTTAGGAAAATTGAATAAGAAGGAAACCCTGTTTTCAGCAAGCCCTTTCCCTACACCTTTTCATTAAAGGTGATGTATCTCATGGAAGCAACATCTCCAAACCAAGTTAATTAGCCAGTGCTGCCCAAGTCAGGTCTGGGGGCTAATTTGGTGGGGCAGCCCTGTCAGCAAATTGACAGCAGACAGAGAGAAGCCTTCGTCTGGGCTCTGCTGGAATGTGGATAAAGCCCCTCAATTAACTTGTTGGAGCAAATGAGGTATCTGAAAAATGTCTTGGGAAAGATTTTATGTGAATCAGAGAGCTGTTGGGCTCTCTGCCTGTCTCATTTGAGCAGGAGGAATTTTTGAGTTTTAGGGCCTGTTTGCCTTGTCTTGTTTTTCTCTGACTGTGCAGACTGGTGATTATTGACAAGCTGTTGTTTTGTGTCTAGAGGGCTCAAACCGGTGCCTGATGAAGAAGTGATCGAGCTCTATGGTGGTACACAGCACATCCCCCTGTACCAGATGAGTGACTTCTATGGCAAGGTATTGTAAGCCCTTGGCTGCTGGGATGCAGCAGCAGCTCTTTGAACAGCTTGGAAAACAGAGGGAATTGTATGCACATGCAAATGACTGCAGCCTCCCTTGGAAAGGCTTGGTCCCCAGTGAGCTGCAGTGTGTGTTTTTGTGCTAGTGGGAATATGCCCCAGAGGTTATTTAGCAATTTAGCATCTGAAAGACATCTGCAAAGCATTTTTAAATACCAGGGCTATTGGCCTAGAGCTGAATGGCTTTGAAGACTGATAGGGAGATGTTCCCTGCTTGTTCCTTGGCCAAATCTAGCTCCCAAGCTACCGGGCAGCCTGCAGTGCTCCTGTTTGCAGTGAGCTCTTAGGGAGGAGGTCTCTGTGTGTAGCAGCAGTAGGGTGCTTGCAATGCCTTTCTCTCTTTGGTTTTGGGTAGGGTTTTTTCCCCTTCATGTTAAGGATCTCCCTCCACACTCCTTCAGAACTGCTCAGGGGATATTATTTATAGGGTTGTAGTCCATGAGTGTAGGGAGTAGTAAAATACTGACATTCTGTCTGTAGGAGCTGTAAAAATCCTTTGGTTGCCTGAACCTAGGGGAAGTTAGGAGAGATTTTTTTCTTCCTTGAGTGTCTAGTGTGGTGCAGTGGCCAAGTGGGACCGTTCACATCCCTTCTCCCAGAACTGCTTTGTTTCTTGCCTTAGTTCCGGTGCCTTAGGGAAAGCTGGAAGGAGCAGGGCACACTTCCTCTGGTAATACCCCTGTGATCTGTTCTGTGAAGTCTCCAGCAAGGTCACTTCTTGATTTTTCTCTTTCTCTCTTGGGAACAATTAATCTGAGTGGTTGCTTTCTGGATAAGTATATACTCTGTTTATAGCTCAATGATGTTTTCAGCTTTGAAATAGGACATTTTTGTTTAGAATTTGATCTGTCTGTAAACTGCCCTCGACTGGCCTCCTCCTGTGCAACTCTCCTCACTCCTGCCAAACTTGAGATGATTTCATCTTTCTTTTTAAATAATTGTAAACATAAAGTCTGCTTCAAGTTATGGCTTTCTGTAGGACCAGGTGCTTATGCTGGGGTGCCTTTCTTTGCTTTGTACATACCAGGTGCTTTCTTCTTTCCTGTAGTTGGTATTGAAAAATTTGGCCAGAAGTAGAGATATCAGCTTAGTCTTTGTGAAGAGGTGAATCTGCTCTCCTAGTAGTGTAATAGACTCCATGAACTAATAGCTGGATCCCAAAGAGAACAAAAGTATTTAGAACTAATAGCGTTTGCATTCAGCAATGTCTGCTCAATCTGTGCTGCTGTGTGGGGCATATTTTCCCACATTAGTGAGAAAGAGAACTGGTGAGGAGGAAGCCTTTAGCAGGGGTCTTTGATTTGTTCTCCTCACTCTGCCATGCTGATGTTGCTGTAGGAGCAACAGAAAGGTTGCTAACAGGCAACAAGTGGGACTGATGTGGCTGAAGGGTGTAAATACTCTCCCTCAAGGGTTTTCCTGGTTCTCTGTTAGCAGGAGTGTGTGGACAGCTGCCAGCATCCCTGCAGTAGGTGGGCACAGATCTTTCCCAGGGTTCAACACTGCAGCTGGTGTGGCTTTACATGTGATGGCCTGTAATGAAGGTGGAGATCTCAAGGGTGTTGTAGAAAAAGCACATGTAACATTCTGAAAGCACAGTCCAATTTTTGTCATGACTCCTGTCACTATGTCTGCCTAAGAAAGTCAAGGCCATTAAAAGGAATTGGGAGAGGTTGGACTTGCCCTGTAGAAAAATTACACAAGGCACACAAATGAAATCAGAGTTGACAAGGTAAATCTTTGCTGTTAACACTGAACATTTATCTGTCTCCTCTGTACTTCAGGTATTGAGAGGTAGGACAGGTCATTGCTCTGCTGTGCTCTGCTAAATGCCATACCTAGTTATTTCAGTAGGAACTGCCTGTCTTTGTCCCTCTTGCTTCTTTCTCAGAATCTCTGAACAGGAAAAAAAAAGATGAAGGCTGTTTAGAGAAACTTTTGGTTTTGCTATGGGAGAAATATTCCCTTAGCAACCAAACATCAAAATGGACAGGAGTGTTGGAAGGAGTCAGTGAGTATCCTAAGCAGCACCACTGTGTGTGGTATGTGGCCCTTTGTGTTGTCTTCTGCTGTAGGTGAAATTGTCCTGTGCTGGGTGGATGGAAATTGTATAATGCTCAGCACACCAACATAGCTTTTGATTGCAGCATTTTTTGGTAATACACCTCAAGCAAAGTGCTGTTTTGGGTCCTTTGCCCTTTTGACCCCAATTCCCAATTTGTATTGCCCCAGGTATTGCCTTTAGACAGGGCTGGTCTTGTGCCACCCTTACCCAGCCAGGCTAAATGGGGTGTGTTCTCTTGTTACACATCCTGGCATGACAGGGCCACACGTTTGTCATTAGGCAGCAGGGGCCCCATCAGCTTCCCCCATCTGCACCTTCAGTGGTTTTCTGGATGCTGCCTTCATGTCTGTCTTTCACACAGCTCTAATAAACGGTTTCTGAAGTGGGCCAGTCCTATCCAGTGTTGCAGCTTTGCAGCTCTCATCCTGGGTTGCTCAAAACTCATGCACAGACATGATGGAACTGAATTGTCAGGGAATTGCTGGTGACCAGGTTCATGGGGACATCTGTGTGCTTCCCAAATTACTTTCCATATACAAGACCTTAGTAATTGTCCCCATTCTGGTCTAGAACTTTATCAATGGAAAATGAAAAAATTGATGCCAGCTTCATCTTGCAAGGGAGACTCACTGCAGTCCACTGCACAGGTGGTACCTACAGAATAAACAAAGTTTGTTTTACTGAAAAGCCTCTCTGAGGCCAAAGTTGGCTCTTGGCCTGCTGATAGGTTTGTGATTGATAGGCAATAGCGATAGCAAACGTGTGTGAGAGCTACAACTCTGCCTAATGCAAGGGGAGTTATTCTTTGGTCAGGATGTAATTGTCCATTTCCACTTGACTGCTGGTGGGCTCGAGTTCTTTTTCCTCTGGCTTTTCTGTAGTGACAGACAGGCATTGACAAATGGCTTGTTGGAGTGATTCTTACACTGCCTTGTGAAACCTCACTGGAATGTGGTTTGAGCAGCTTTGGTGCCCTGTGTCCAATGTCACAGCCTGGTTTAGATGAGCAATGTGGCATCTTCAGCAAGGCCCTTGTCTGCTGCTATAGCAAAGCATTGTCTGTTGGCACCTGTATTAATGCCAAGAGTCCAGGTGGGAAGCAGAGGTTGAAATAAAAATGTCTGGGACTGACTCCCTGCTTCCTCCATCTTCACCCTGTGGTATTAATGATGCTGGGTTTGTGTAATGATTTATGTGAAGGAGACACCTCTCTCTCTTCAAGGTTGGTGTTTTAGTTGAAAAGAGAGGGCTGCTTGCTGAGTGGCTGGGGCTTTCCACATTAGTGTTTTTCTTTTTGTTAGCCTGGAATATATTTCAGGCTATGCTGGGTGATAGGAGTTTGTTTGTTGGCTTTACTATTTTTTTCCCCAGTATTTTTGGTTTAATGTCTCCCTTTTGGTTTTTTTTTTTTTTTTTTTTTTGCTTTCCAGGGTCCATCACTTAAGCAGTTTATGGACATTTTTTCTCTTCCTGAAATGACACTGCTCTCTTCAGTCATTGATTACTTCATCACTCATGGCATTGAGTTTGACCAGGTGCATCTCTACAAGGACATATCTGTAAGTGAAATGTCAACTGCCCCACAGCTCACATCACATCAGAGCTGTGAGCTCTGCAGCACCCAAACACAAGGCATTTGCCTGATATGGCAGCTCTGTTGTCCCTTTTGATCAATGCATTACCAGGGAATATTCAAAGCTGTGTTTTCAGAACATGTTTGGGTTCTGTCTGTACTACAGAGCTGTGTATCTTGTGTAGGAATGCCTAGGCTGCTTAGGCTGAAGGTCCTTCCATGGGAAATTGTCATAAAGCTTGTGTAAACGTTTTCTGGTTCTGCAGACTTTTAAATTGTTTTCCTTAGTATCTCATTTTTCAAAGGGTCTTGGTCTAGCCATGTACCAAACAGTTTACTTTATACAGTGATTGCTGTGAAACACCTGACCTTGCTTGCTCTGAGAATCCTGTACCCCTTGCAGCTGCAGAGTAGTCTGATCCAGTGAGTGACTGTAACTTTCATGTGTCATTTACTCCAAGGTGTTAAGTGGCACTTGAAAGGGCTGTGTGGGATTATCAGCATTGTTGGGGCTGTTTGACTTCTCAGTTAGTGCTATAGACAAGATGTAAGTGCTTGAGATTGCTGCTCTGGGTGACTTATGCTGACAGACAGCACATTTTCCTTATTGCACTCCTTTTTCCATGGAGAAGGGTTTTTTATTAGTACCTTGTGGGAATCTTATGTTCACCCACTGGCTGTTCAGTTCTGGGAGAGAAATGGGGCTCCATGTCTGTGCTGCTGCCTTGTGATAAGGATCCACCTGTCAGCTGTGTGTCCTGACCTTCTGCTGGTGTTTGATAGGAACGTGCCAGCCCATTTCCCACAAGACCTTAACATGTTTCAAGGGTGTTGGATATTAGTTTTTTTCTTGAGGTGGGGAAAATGGGAAGAGGGCATACAGCTGACTCCCGAGGCCTTTTGTGAAGAGTATCTTCTGAACATCTTTTGAGATCAAATGGATGTGTTCCTAATTGAAATCTTGAGAGCAGGGGGATGGTTGCCACATCTCCAATGCAGGGCAACTGGTGTGGTCCAGCCCTCAGACTCCTGAGTGCTAATCCTGGCTTTGTCCTTTTGGTGGAGAATGTGGTCATCCCTGAGGAACAGCTAAAGTGGGCAAAGAAGAGACCTATGACAGAAAATCTGTGTCAATGCATGAAATGTAGACTGAAATTAGGGATCATCATGTGCTCTCACCAGAAGAGTTCTTGCTTTTTTCTTGTACAATGAGGATAAGCAAATACTTTTGCAAAGCTTATCCCTTTGCAGTACCCAAGTTCAAGTGCAAAGAAATGCTTTGTGAACACGAGCACAGAGATCCTTCAGTGCCTGCAGACAGGTGTCCCAGAGGATGTGCATAGCCCAGCTGTTAGGACAGCACTGGCTTAGCCTGACAGCCTGCTGTGACTCTTGGTGGTACTGCTGATGCAGTCTGTGTGTTTGGGAGCAGGTTAAGTGCTACAGGCACTGCACTGAGTCAAAAGGGCAGACCCTGGGGTATGGTAGAGGCTGAAGCTGACATGTAATTAAAGTAGTCCTGTCACACCAGTTTGGTCACTTCATATTTGAGAGTAAGAATGTACAGTTTACCCTGCTTCCTCTTGGAGGCATTTTTTTGAGCCCTGTTTGATGCCTACCAAGGCTCCAAGATTTTACCTGCAGAAACGTTATAGTTTTTTTTTTTCCTTCTTCTTTTGTTTTTTGGAGGGAAGGAGTTTAGGGAAAGAGCACACTGAAATTTTTCTTCTCTGCAAAGGTGGCTTTGACACAAGTCCAAAGTTCTGCTTGCTGTTAGTGACAGTACTGGTTAAGAGAAAGCTGTTTTCTTGTTAGAGCTCCTGCCCTCTGTTAAGATTCCTTCCAATAAGGCAATGAGATGTGACCTCTGCCTTTTGGCCCTTGGAATCCTCATGATGGAAAGAAGCTCCTAAAGCTCCATTTTGAAGTGGTAATGCCTCCACCTTCATCATCCCCTTTTAAGTTGTAAATTGTGGTTTTCTCCAGCTCTGAAGGAAATTTTTTTGGGGGTCATGAGGAGGTTTCCCCAGCACTGCCATGAGACCAGTTGACTGTGTGGCAAGTGTCACTGTAGTGATATCAGTGGTGAGTGTGGGACTCAGTCTGAAAGGGCAGCTCCTGGAGGGGCCCACACAGTGTAACAGGAATTTCAGGGTCCTGGGGAAAGGCAGCAGTTGTTTACCTGTGTAGGTTGTCAGGGATGAAAACAGTGCTGTTCAGACAAGCATTTGCACGTGCAAACATTGCAAACTGTGTTGCTGTTCTGGAGATGGTTTTGTGAGTCTGGCATATCTTGCTGGATGGAGACTTGTGCAGAATCTCAGTTGGGTGTGTCTAAATATGTGCTGTATTTTGGCTTCTGGCCTGGAAAATAGAGGATATTTGGATGCCCTTGACAACATCTGTTTTAACTTGCTTTCTTCCCAGCTGTGTTTTGTGCCACCCTCCTAGTGGGAATTTTTGCTCTGCCTGTGGACACTGGCCACCCAGGGCTAGGAGCTGTGGCCCTCCTTGGCTTGTGGGGAGCACTTTGGGATCACAGGTGCTCTCCTCTGCTGCTGTTCACCCCAGCCACACTCCTATTCTTTGGATCACACTTGGCAGAGCTTCCACAGGCACAGGAGGAAGAAAAGCCAACTGGTGTCTGAGACAGTACAGTGCTGGGAGAGTAAATGGTTTTGGAGTGGCACAGTCTTTATTGCCTTGGAACCAGTGGGATAACATGTGCTCATTTCCAAGAGCAGGAAGGAATGTGTGCTTTCACAGATAAGTCTTGAGGTTTTCCCTCTTACACTGTATCAGCTGAGCCAGCCACCCTGTTTTCCTTTTGGTATCTTGGTGAGCCTTGCTGGGCTCACCTTGCTGGGCTCTGTTGCTTTGCAGTGATGGAGTTTTTGTTCATTCAGCAAGGAGGGGATGTGTCATTACTGCCTTGGTCCTCAGTGGTGGCAGTAGGTTTGCATGCTGGGAAACAGGAATGCAATGTTGTAAAACTGAAACATTTCCCCCCCTGCTCTTTTCTTTAGGATGCAATTAGAGATGTTCATGTGAAAGGAGTGATGTACAAATGGATTGAAAAAGATATGGGTGAGTTAAACAGAACTCTGGTGCCGAATTCACTTGTCGCTTCCTCAGTCTCTCTTTAGATAGGACTGATGGGGGTGAGGAAGGCCACTTTGTCACCATGGTGGTTCATTGCCTGCCTGACTGAGGTGGATCTAACTCAGACCTTTGCATCTTTAGTGGTATAGGGGCTAGGTTTGGTTTATAGAAATGTGGTCATGACTTATGCCTAAGTGTTCTGATTGATGCTGTGTGTTTCATTCTGATACAGAACAGTATATCCTGCACGGGGATGAAATCTATGCTGTGCTAAACCGCCTGGTGAACCACAAGAAGAAACTGTTCCTCATCACAAACAGTCCCTTTAGCTTTGTGTGAGTACCATTATTGCTCATCAGTGGGTCAAGAGCTGTGCAGGGCACTCCCTCCTCTGAGCCCCTGGCATTTGTATGGGACAGGGTTTTGTGGCAGTAGTCATGGAGCTCTCTGGGAACTGTTTGTGGTGAACGTTGCACCCACAGCATTGATCTCACTTTTTGAAGAAGTTACAAGGCTGTGGCTGGCCACAATGTTACAGAGCTGACACTTTCTATTGCCTCTAGCAGTGTTTGCTGTATCACAGACTTCCCTGGGCTTCCAGTGGTGCAGAAGAAAGTGTGTGACAGCTTGAAACAAAGCACAACATCAATACTTTATACAATGAGACAGCCTTAGGGGGTTCACAAATCTCTGTTTTCTTCTCTGTTACTGAAATCAGAGTGAATTTAGGGCATACTGTTGTAAAGATGCAGTGTTGAGTGAAAAAAGAGTACTGGATCTGTTAATTTCTCTGTTCCTTTGCCCTTAGGGACAAAGGAATGAAACACATGGTTGGCAAGAACTGGCGGGACTTATTCGACATGGTCATTGTGCAAGCGGACAAGCCCAGCTTCTTCACTGACCGGCGCAAGTACGTGTGCAGGGCAGCCCTGCCTGGGGCTGGGCCCCTCCCTGCAGGGAACTGCTCCTCTGGCCTGCCAGAAAGCAGCGTTTGCTAAGCATAGCCTAGCTCCAGGAGATACTCAGCCTTCCAGTGTTCTCTCAAATACTCTCTGAGGAGGCAAGAATTGACCAGTCTGGGAATAAGTGGATAGAGCCAAGCAGAAAACACGTTTCTAAAATTGGCATGAGAGATGGCCATTTCTCGAGAGTGTGTCAAAATCTTTTGTTTTCCTCTTCCCCACAGCAAGTATCTGTGTAATTTGTTTTTTGAGGTTTTTTGGGGTCTTGCTTGTACTGGATACAGGCTGTTTGGGAACTGGCAGTTCTGGAAGCATTTGTATGTGGCAGCTAGATTTTGTGGTCAATTAGGAGCAGCCAGCAGACAGGCTGCTGTCCTTACTTTGCTCTTTGGCTTCTTTGCTTTGGGAACTTGTGTCTGCTTAGTGGGGGGATTGGTCTATTCTTTCTATGTATTTTCCTCCCCCACTACCCACACTGTTGGCATATGCTGGAGTAAACATGTGGAATGGCTTTATAAGCTGTGCTGGCCTGGTAAAGGTTTTTTTCATGGGCTTCAGGTGAAGCACTTTACAAGCACAGCCCAGAGCTATGATGATTTGGCTCTCTTGGAAATAAAACCTATGGCTGCCTGTTGCCTAAGATCCACTCATGGAGTGGAGAATGTCATGGCAAGCCCACAGGAAATACAGGAGACAGCTCAGTTCACCTGGTGAACTCAGCATGGGGACTGCTTTCCATTCTCTCTGCAGACTTGCTTTACCCTATTAGGACGTTCCATGGTCTCTGTTGGGCCGGGGCATAGCCAGGTTGGAAGAGCACACAAAGTGTTTCATGGCAAAGCCTTCTTGGCCTTGGCATTTCAGAGGGAGTCATTATGGTTATTTTCTTCCTCTCTGTACGTGAAAGCAAGAATTCTTAGGAATTTTGGCATGAAATGGTTACAGTCAATGGAAGCATTTTGAAAAGGTATTTCCCTTTCATACTTTCTCTTCCCTTGAGAAAATAGTGCAGAAGGCCCAGAAGGTGACTGAGAACTCATGCAGAGGTTTTATTTCAAGTTGTTACATAGGTAAACAAGTTTTGTGATTCAAATGTTCTGGTTGCTGGGTAACAATCATTAAGAATCAAAAGAAGTTGACATCTTACCCCATTTTTTCCCCAGACCTTTTCGAAAACTGGATGATAAAGGCTCACTGCAGTGGGACAAAATAAACCAGCTGGAGAAGGGAAAGATCTACAAAGAGGTAAAGGGAATGGGTGCATAAATGGTGTCAAGCAGGAGTAAGAAATGGTGGGGACTTATGACACGCCTGCAGTTTTGGAAATCACTGGAAAACCAGGAAATCTGCTTAGTCAAGATGAGGGGAAATGATGGGTTCTGCTATAGGACACTTGTTCATGGTTGGTGTTTGAAAAGTAAAACACAGAAGTCCCTGAAAAGAGCATCTGTGTAAGTAGAGGGTGTTTGTAAGAGGACACACTCTGGGCTCTGTGCTGGCTGTGGGCAGTGGGAGATGCCCTCTGTCCCCAGGAGCAGGACACTGTCCCCCAGAATGCTTTCAGCATGGGCTTGGCACTAGGGATGGAAGGACAGGGACAAGTGGGAAAAGGCAGAACAGGGCCAGGTAACTTAAGTTGTGGGGTACTTGCTATTCTGCCCAAGGGAATCTGTGCTGAGCTACCTCTGCCAGGCTGGGTTTTCCCTGCTGCTGCCCTGTTTGTGTGAGATGGGGATGGTAGGGAAACATCCCCTGGATGTGTGGGAGGGGCCAATGAATGTCCCCCACCCCCATGTACAATGAAACCTTCACCCTGGGAGCTCTGCTCTGATATTGTCCAGCATGGCCAATTGTGCACTTTTCCCTCAGCTCTTCTGATTGTCCTGGTCCTGAAACTCTTGTCCTGGAGGGGCTCCCAAGAGTGTGGTAGTTGAGGCTAAAAAGGCACAGCTCTCTGAAACCTGTTGTGCATGCAAAGCTCTTCCACGCCTCACTCCAAATGGTTCTCCATAAGGTTGGAAAAGGTGGACTTGTGTAGAATAAAGAAATAAGGAATAAAGAAACAAGGGTGATCAAATAGGGTACAAAGCATCAAAGAGAGCACAAAGCCTGGCTTCTGACTCTCTCCTTCTGGAAGGACCAGCATGTCTGAAGATGAGCTGCAGCTCTGGTGAACTTGCTGCCCTGGGTGTTGTCCTTGCAGCTGCTCTGTCCCCTGAGACGAGTTGCCTCTGGCTTTAGGACAGTTTGTTCTTGGTTATTTGAGCTGTCCAATCCCACGGGAAGAAGCTGTTAGTGAGATTGCAGTCAAGTAGCTGGGACCTGACCCGTTGTAGCAGGGTAGGTCATGTCCTTGAGTAGTGCTGTTGGGAAACCTCTCTCTGGTGGGTCTGCCAGAGTGCTGGGCTGGTGTCCCATCCTCTGCCAAGAGCTCAGAGCTGGGAACATGCAAGTAGAGGTCATTCCCAGTGGGTTAGCAGCTCCCTCAGGAGAAAAGGCACACCTCACCCATGGAGTTTATTGCTGCATTAAATCCTGCTCTTAACCCACCTATGTCTTGTGGCCACAGGTTCCTCACCCAAGTGAATGGTGCACTGAGAAAGGGAAAATGAGGGAGGGAGGAAGGTGGGATGGGTAGGATGTTGGGCTCCTCTCCAGTTCTTCCCCAAAGTCATATTTATCTGACTGCATTAAGGTTGTTGCCTAACTGTGGTTCTTAGGATGTGACAGAGTGTGTATCCTGGTTGAAGCCCACCCTGTCTCCAGGATTTTTGGTTTCTTGGAATGTCACAGTATGCTTCTTTCTGGCAAGTGTTACTGGCCATGGACCTTGCTGTGCTGGTGATGTTGCCAGAAGCCTCTGAGCTGTTCCTGTCCCCTGAAGCAGGGCTGGATGGTAGTTTTTTTCCTGTGGGTATCCCATGAATGGGACCTCAGGGATTGGTGTTTTGCCCTAGGGACAGGGAAGTTGAAGTGATGCCCTCCAGTCCCTCTGTTCCAACAGATGTGGTGTTTCCTGTATGTGCCAAGTTTGTACTCCCTTTCCTCTCCAGATCTGTGATCTTGGGGGAAATGAGGGCAGGACCTGGAGGTCTCAGAACAGGTCTGTGGCTCCATGGAGCTCCAAGCACAAGTTTCCTGGCTGTTAGGTCCATAGCTGTTTGAGGTGACTGGAGCACAGCAAGAGGACTCTCCTTCCAAGGCTGTGCTCCATTTCCTTCTCTGCCAGTGCCTTCCTGAGCAGCCTTCATGTGAGCAGCAGCAACGTTGTGTCCAAGAAGTGCAGAGGCTGCCTGGTCCTGTTTCTGTGCTGTTAAGGGAACTCTGCTCAGCTCCAGGGATGCTGCAGGAACAGAAGGCCCAGCACCCTGGTCCTGGGCATCCTTAGCTGTGCATACAGCAAGCTGCCAGTGGCTGTTGGGGGGCTGCCTTGTGTTTGGGGGCTTTCTGGCCAGGCTGGTGCTGCTGGTTGGGGGTGCTGGCTCCCTCCTGCCACTGGAGACTGCCCAGAGGGATTGCTGCTGAGTGGCTCATAGGTTTGCACTGACTGCTTGTTCTGGTCTGCTGGCCTTGATGACCCTGGTCCTGGGCATCCTTAGCTGTGCATACAGCAAGCTGCCAGTGGCTGTTGGGGGGCTGCCTTGTGTTTGGGGGCTTTCTGGCCAGGCTGGTGCTGCTGGTTGGGGGTGCTGGCTCCCTCCTGCCACTGGAGACTGCCCAGAGGGATTGCTGCTGAGTGGCTCATAGGTTTGCACTGACTGCTTGTTCTGGTCTGCTGGCATTGATGGGGCCATTTCCTTTCCTAGTGGGTTTTGTTTTCATGACTCATGTGGAAAACTTGTGTGGGGATGGAAGGGTAGTCCCTGAAGTGCCTTCTGTGCATGTGTGGATGTCTGGAAAGCCTTGAAAGCTGCTTGGTGCTGTGCTTTAGCTGTCACTTCAGAGTTTAGTTTGTTTTACTCAGCTGTGAATCTGTACAGACCGCCTGGGACTTTGGCTTGGTTAAACAATTTCTGTGGACAGGTGGGTGTTGTTTAATCTTTGGAGTTGGGACGATGGTCAGGGCTGTAGAACAGCTCCTGACTCTAAAAGCCTTGCTGGCAGTGCTCACCTTCCCTCTGGTGCACCCTATGAGGTGAAATCATTATCACCTGAGACCAACAACTTCTAAACCCAGAACACCTGGGGCTCTTTCTGCCCATCCTCAGGCTTTTCTAATTTAGGTGTCTCTTGGCCTCTAAACTGCCCCCTTTTGCTGCCTTTTTAGACCATGTTGTCTTCTTGACTTGCTGTGCCCTAGATCACAGAACTTCCCCTGAATTCCCTGTTTTGCAAAAACTCTTTGGAAGAGTTTTTGCCTTTTTCTCTAGCCTTAAAAAAGCTGAGGGACATACAGGGGACTGTCATATGGGAAGAAAGTGAAGTGAGGTGGGGAAGGACAGACACCTCTGGGTGTAGATGGGGCAGAGAGCAGGTTGACATCCCATGAGAGTGCTCACACCTGCATGTGGTACGGTGGCCTGTACTCACGTTTCACTCTGTGCTCCTGTCACTTGCAGGGCAACCTCTTTGATTTCCTGAGGCTGACGGGCTGGCGTGGATCCAAAGTGCTCTACTTTGGTGACCACCTGTACAGTGACCTTGCGGTGAGTGACATGTCTCTGCTCTCCAGTGAGGTGGGAGCAATCCCACATGGCTGCTGTGGCTGCAGCTGGGCTGGAGATAAGGCAGGGCCTGCTCTGGGTGCTCAGGGCTGTGCTGGGTGCCCCCCTCCACAGGACACACAGGCTTCCCCACTGCTGTCAGAGGCGAAAAGGCTCTGGGGAAAAGGCTCCTGAAGTACTTTCTGTGGGTGAAGTGTGAATCTGAGAGCAGTTTGTATTGATTGTATTTTTAGGTGCCTCCTGCAACTGATCCTAGTGACCAGGAGATGGTTGTTACTGGCACGGGCCATGGATGGCTGTCCCCTGAGAATGCAAAATGGGAACAAACCCACTCTTCTAAGAACCAGGGTGGTGTTTGGCTTTCAGTCTTTATGTTAAATTCTTGGTTGTTTTTTCACCCTGACCTCCAGGACCTCATGCTGCGTCATGGCTGGAGGACTGGAGCCATCGTTCCTGAACTGGAGACGGAGATCCGGATCATAAACACAGAGCAGTACATGCACTCCCTGACCTGGCAGCAGGCTCTGACAGGGCTGCTGGAGAGGATGCAGGTAAACAGCTCCTGGCTGAGCAGGACAGGTTATATGCTGCCTCCTGAGTCTCAGTTTTGGGTTTAGCATGGGGATGAAGGGATGTACCATCTTGCCTGGTTCTCAAAAGTATCTCCTCCTGGTGCAGGGGGCTCTGGGTTTGTGAGTTACAGTGGAAATTGCAGGTAGCTGAGGTATGGCCTGCAGGACTGATGGATGTGATGCTCTCTACTGGTGTCTTTGCAGATGTATCAGGATGCAGAGTCAAAGCAAGTATTGCTGGAGTGGATGAAGGAACGACAGGAGATCAGGTGAGCATTTTCCCCCCTCACTTGTGAGGTCTCTTAGGGTCTCCCAGGCCCTGTTTTGTAACCTGCTAGCTGCTGGACTCTGGTCCTGCCTGGTGTCACTTGCCTCTGGGTAGGGGCCATGCAACAGTGCAGTCCTGCAGCCTGGGAGGTTGGACTGGTTTGAAGGCAGGGTGGGAAAGGAGAGTGCTAGGAAGGGTTGGTGGGCTGTCTGGTTCTGCAGCTCCTGACACTGCCCGTAACAGGTGGACTAAGAGCGCACTGAATATTCATCAGTCTCACTGCACAGGGTCTGGTCTGCTCCACAGCCTTGGGAGGGTGTACTAGGGGTGATCCCCTAATGCTCAGGGAGTGGAGTGGCCCAGGGCTAAGGGAGTGGGAAGAATCTGTGACCACAGTTTTAGCTGCAGAACAACATCTCTTTCTTCTCAGGTCTCTGACGAAGAACCTGTTCAACCCCCAGTTTGGAAGCATCTTCCGCACCTTCCACAACCCCACGTACTTCTCCCGCCGGCTGGTGCGCTTCTCTGATATCTACATGGCTTCCATCAGCTGCCTGCTCAACTACGATGTGAATTTCACCTTCTACCCCCGGCGCACCCCTCTGCAGCACGAGGCTCCGCTCTGGATGGACCAGCTCTGCACGGGCTGCATGAAAACCCCCTTCCTGGAGGAGATGGTGCACATCCGGTGAAGGGCAGGTACTGCAGGCAGCAGCAGCAGAGCCGGGGCTGGAGTGGGGCCGGAGCAGCCGGCAGCACCTCTGTCTACCACTAAAGGGCGTTTGACACTTGCGTATGTGTGTAGATGGTGTGTTTATTTTCTCCCTTCACTGGCTCCATCCCTTTCCCTGAAGTGCATTGCAGGCTGGACAGAGGATGGGTGCCTGTGCAGGGAGTCCTCTCTAGGAGCAGGTGAGCTGGAGGGGCCAACGCTGGTGGTGGGACACCACCCCTCCCTGTTCTGTGCCCAGACAAGTGCCTCAGCCACGGCGCTCCACATCTCCAGTGCTTGGTGAGAACAACCATGGGAGGTGTGACAAGGTGTGTCAGGTCTGTAGCTGTCCCCATAGCCTGGGACTGCAGCATGAGTGACTCTGCAGCTGGACAGGGAGGGTCAGGGCTGCCAGCTGGGCAACCACTCAAGCCCATCAATGAGTGCATCACATGACAAAGCATCAGCAGTGTTACCTGTCCAGCAGCCTTCAGCCCCATCCTGCTCCCCACCAGACTGGGCTGTGCAGCTGGGGACTGTGCTAGGTCACTGGGCAGGATGTGCAAGCCTTGGGTGTGGGAGTAGGTTACAGGGTCTCAAAGTTACTCTTAGGGGACATGGCTGGTTTTTGAGAAAGCTTAAGGCTATGCAGTCTTGGTATTTTTGGGTTTGGTGCCAAGTGACACCAATATTGTGGCAATTGATGTGGTCTGTTGTGAGCTGCAGAGGGATGTGCTCAGCCCTTCAGGGAAGGTGCAGGGTTGGCAGCAGAGGTGGTGACCTTCCATCTGTGTTCGTTGAGATGTGGCCTAAGGTGGCTGGAGGGGCAGGTGAGGATGTTTGGGGAGGGGGTCAGTGTGAAGTGCTGTGGGGAGCATGGCCAGGCAAAGCCCTGTGGTGCCTCCTCAGCAGGAAGAAGAGCAAAGAGATGCTAATAGTGATGCCAGAATCTATAGGATGGGACAAGGGTGACAGTCAGGAGGCCCAGGAAGGTGAGAGCTAATTTAGGATGTGAGGTGCAGAAAGTGGGCTCTGCACCTGGCTAAGGGCCTTGCTGGTCCTGTCCAGGCTTCACCCCATGCAGGGTGTTGGGGAGGGGTAGAGGGCAGGTGAGGTGGAGAGGGGGTTGGCCCTGATACTGGTTGGCCCTAAGAGACAGGAGGTCATGCCCTCAGAAAGCTGTTTGGTGTGTGGGAAGTGATGGCTATAGGATGAAGGGATGGTGATAGTGATTGCCTTGGTCCTTCTTCTCCTCCCCTTGCTGCTGCACCATTTGCAGATGGCAACAAGGGTGACAGTGCCAGCTTGCTCAGGGGCAGTTGGTGTTGAGGTGACAGGGAGGAGAGAGGGAACAGAGAAAGGGGGGCCTGGCAGTGAGCAGGCACAGAGGAGGTGAATGAGAGACTGCACAGTGGGTAGGGGCTGTGGGTGTAGAGGGAGCCAAGGATGAGCACGGGGGCAGGCACCAGGGGCTTGTGAGCACTGGGCCGAGGTGGTGGCTGTAAGGGCTGGGTGTGTCAGTGTGGGGCAGCCGAGGGACAGGAACCAGGGTGGTGTGGAGGACCCTGTGCCAGGACCTGTGACTCAGGGAAAGGCACTGTGTTTGTCAGCAACCCTCAGAGTCACACACACACACACAGAGACACACACCATCTTCTCCTGCATGTTCCTCCCCTGTGCTGTGCCAGGCTGGCCTGTCAGTCTGTCACTTGTGTGTCACTGCCTTGTCCTTGTACCATGTGCCAGCCTGTCACACACTTTCAAGATGCCTTGTGCTCAACTTAGTGGCTTGGACAATCTGTTAACATGGCTGCTCTAATCAAACACCTGTAGTAGGTGCATGTGGCACTTGTCTTTGTGCTGTGTGTAGTGTGTAGCTCAATAAACATCTGCAGCATGTGTAACTAACTGACTAACCCGCTCACTGCGCTCAGCGGGGCTCCTCTGCCTGCCCTGGGGGCACAACCAACGGCAGCCTGGGCTGAAGCTGGGGCGGGCATCGGGCAGAGCGAGGCTGAGGCGTTCAGCACGGAGCAGTCGGTGCCCGTACAGCGGTAGTGCAGGCCGGGGGCACCCAGAAAGGGTGTCTGGGCTGGTGACCGCCGTGACTCGTACCTGACCATGGGGCAGTGTAAAGGCACAGGAGCGAGCCCCGGCGGGCCCCGGGGGACGCTGCACGTGAACACTGAGGGCCGTACGTCGCTGGGACCGGCTGAACGGGACCCTGCGTGCTGGAGGTTTAGGCAGGCACCACCCGCTGGGCGGGGGCGAGAAGGGGCTGGAGCTCCCACCTGTGGGAGGCCGGGGCCGGGACGGCGAGGCAGGCGCGGGCACAGCCGGTGGCGCTGAGCTGTTTATTTCCCGGCGGCGCGGCGCGGTGCGGTCCGGCTGGGGCCGCGCGGGGTCACTGCGGGAACCCGCGGGGGTCGGTGCCGGTGTCCGCCAGGGGCGGCTCCTGCGGGGGAGANGCTCCCCAGCTCGCCCGTACCTGATAGTACCCGAACTGCCCCTGCTGCCGCCGCCTCTTCACGCAGTAGTAGGCGACGCCGGCACCCGCAACCAGTGCCAGCGCGAAGCACAGCGCTGACAACGTCCCCGTGGCCACGGAGCCCGACCCCTGCGCCGCACCGTTCACCTGTGCCGAAAACAGCGGCCCCTTCACGGCGCTGCCCTGGCACAGCGATGGCACCACCCCTGCTGCTGCTCCCCAGTGCAGGTGGGCAGCCCTCCCAAAATGAGCCATGCCAGAGAGCAGAGGACAAGGCCAGTTCTTGGGATGACTCTGTCACATCAACCCCAGTCCCAGGCCTGATGCCAGCCCAGTTAATCCCCAGACTCACCTGGCCAAGGTGAACAACGGGCAGTGGGATCCTCAGTGGCTCTGCTATCACATGAATGATGCCATTGAAAGCTTCAATGTCCCACTCCACAATCATCGTGTCATTGATCCCCTTGGCGTCCTACAGCACAGGACACAGATGATGGCACCTGCCCAGAAAGGCTCCCCATCATTCCCTGTCTCAAAAGAGACGTGGTGAAAACTTGTGGCATTTTTTGCGCTCTGCCAAGGCTAAACCTACTGAGTGATTTGTGCTGTTGCTCGCTGGGAGGTCTGATACATGGAGGTCGTATCCTGACTGAGATGGGATGATGGTGCCCGTTGTGAGGTTGAAGCTGAAGAGGATGACATTGCTGGATGACACGTGGAGCTTCAGTTCTTCTCCTGTCAGTGTCTGAATAAGCACCAGTGCACAGGGGTGAGAAATGGATGAGCTGGTCTCTCCCTTTCCCTGCTACTGTGCAACCCCCCAGCCAAGCCCAGACTCTCTCCATGCCACAGACAGCTCCATTCATGGATAACACAGCACAGAATGACTGTGCAGAGCAGAGGGGATTTGCCACCCTTAGGATTGTCAAAGCTCAGCTGGAGAAGGCTCTGAGCATCCTGACCTAAATGGCTCTTATGAGGGAATGGTTGGACTGGAGACCTCCAATCCACTGGTCCTCTCTGACCCCCATTTCTCCTCCTTCCCCAGACTATTTAACACCATCATGTCAGCTTTGGTGACACCTGCTCTCCTCTGGGGCTCTGATAGTTCATCCCTGCTTGCTTACCTCATTGTCTGCAAAGCCAGAATTCAGAGGGGCAAAGAGAGTTTTGGGAGCAGAGACATCAGACAAATACATGAAAAAATCCAGTCCTTCTTCTGTGTCATTGGCAAAATTGAGCAACATCTGGAAGAGACGGAAGAGCTTCCCCATCAGCACATTGCTGGCAGCACAATGCCAGCACCTTCCCCAGCCCAGGAACCCTCCAGCCCTGGAAAGAAACCCTCTCTGTGTCTGTGGCCTCTACCCTGCACACAGAGCAAACCCCAACTCCTCCCTGTTCCAGCTGATCCCTCCCTCTGCCTTGCTGCTCCCGCAGAACCAGGAGAGCGTCGCTTACGGAATAGAAGGTGGAGAAGCGGTCCTGCTCTGCGAGCACATCGGGCAGCTTCCCACTGCACCAGTACCCATCTCCCACAAAGCCATCACGGCAGGTGCAGGTCACATCTGCAAAGGGACACCAGGCTGTGATTGGACTCACCAGTGCTGGCTGCACCAACCATCTTTTGATTTCTGGAAACCCTCATCATGTTCCCTCTGGACATGGGCATGGGGAGAGGGGGTGTGCCCGCCTGCCCTCATGCTCCAGGGCAGTTCCCTGCCTGCTGCTCTGACACAGCTCTTGTGCCCAACAGGACTGTCCCCAGGAAAAGTGCTGGCACCACTCACCCTTCTCCTGGTAGCAGAATGCATCCCAGGTCTCGCTCAGGTTGCTTCGGGAGCCATAATCCACAATGCCCACATGGCTGGACCCACAGCTGGGGTTGGGGTAGGCTGTGGGGTATCCAGCTGTGCCATTGTCCAGCCAACCCACCAAGCACAGATGGAATCCCATCTAGAAGAGGCAAATCAATGATTAGATTAAAAATAGCTCTGTCCCAGGTTTTCTGCCCCAATGAACATTCTCATTGTGCCTCATCCAACATACCCCCAACACCCAAAGTGTTGGGCACGGTCACAAGTCCCATCCCAGTGTGACAGCAGGACCCACCAGCCCTCCTGTTTCATGGATGTAGATGGAGCAAACAGGGCCAGGCTGAGGGGTTGAGAGGTCACCCATCCACATGTCACCCCTGGGCTGGCCTGGGCCCCGGGAGATGCATGGCCTGTCCCAGCCCCACGAGGGGACAGAGCCAGCCCTGCCCTGACCTGCTGTGCTGCTGCCAGCTGCTGGAATGTGGCCAGGGAAGCGCCTTCTGCAGCACAGGCTGCCTGAGCTTGCTCGTAGGTGAAGTCGTACTTTTTTCGGGGTGACTGCAGGTGAAACACACCCATGGTCTTATCTGCAAAATACCAAAGCTTGGGACCATCAGTACAGGACACACTGAGCCACCTCCCTGGGCATCCATGTGGGTCCCTGTGTGACTGTGGGCAGCACTGCCAAGGAGGGTGGGATGTGGACAAGGCACAAGTGAGGGAGAGGCTTCCTCTGAGCTTCTCGCCTTCCAGATGGGAGCCACTGCTGCCAGAGGCCACGTCACATGGGAGCAGACAAGGATGGCTCACCCTCCCCATATGACACGTAGGGAAAAGGGAAATGTGAAAACCATGCCAAGCTACAGAGATGAGTCCCTGTCCCCTTGGCCATCCCACCCTCCAGCTCTCCTGAGGGGAGCTCCAGGCCAAAGGTGAAGGCTGAGGGAACGTGGCCTCTCCATGGAGCATCATCCCTGGCCCTGCAGAGTGGAGCACACTCACCATGGAAGTGCAGGTCAGTGCAGATGGCCTCCCGATGGCACTGCCCGTTGTCTTCCAGGCACCGGTCCGTGGGGGGCACGACCTCTTCCAGGCACTGGATCCCGTCACCCACGTAGCCCTGCTTGCACTCGCAGCGCCGCTCGTTCTGCAGCACGAGGGAAGGGTGGCAACTGTGTCAGTGCAAACACACAGATCCCACCTGGGGATCCTTACATCCCTGTGGAGATGGGGATGAGCCTTCAGAATGCCTCTACAGCCACTGGGGCTGTGACTGAGCTGTGAAAGGCCACATGGTCTGTCCTACCCCCACACCCAGGCAATGTCACATCAAGTCCTTGGCATGTGCTGTTTGTTTGAGCTGAGCTTTGAGGTACATGGCTCCTGACTCTTGCACTACACCATGCTCCCAGTCCCATCTTCTGGCCTGTGGTGACCAACTTTGGTTCTTTTGCAAAAATGGCCAGCACTGTCGTTGAAGGACCATCCAGGAGCCCCCAACCCAGCCCAGGAATGACACAACTGACACAGCTTTTGCTCCTTAGACAAAGGAGTGGGGGAAAACGGCCTGAGCAGAATTATCACAGCAGCACAGCCCCTGCCTGGTGGTAAGCCCCCGCAGGATGAGCGCAGCACCTGAGGGCACCGGAGAGGAGGGGCAGGGGACTGCAGCAGGGGGGACACTGTCATACGGCTGTCCCAGGGCACCCAGCTGGGCGGTTCTCCCAGGCACGCAGATGTCCCCGGCCCCAGGGGCCGCGCTCACCGGGCCGGTGCTGATGCAGCGGGCGTGCTCGCTGCAGTCCCCGTTCCTGCCGTCGGCACAGCGGTCGATGGGCTCGCAGATGTAGCCGTCACCTCTGTAGCCAGGGGCGCAGGCGCAGGACACGTTCACGCCCGTTTGTGAGCACTGTGCGTGCCTGGCACAGCCCCCGTTGTCCTGGCTGCACATGTCGATCACTGCGGGAGGGAAGTCCTGGGTTAACTAAACCATCTCATGAGGTGTCCTGGGGTCAGCCTGGCTGTCCCGCCAGTTGTCACCCCAGCATGGCCATCGGCAGATGGTCACCTGCTGTCCTGCCCTCTTGTCCGTGTCCCTCCCCGCTCGCCACGCCTCCAGGCCAGCCCCCGTGGCTGCCCCGTACCTGAGCAGGTTCTCCCGTCCCCTTCGTAGTGCAGGTCGCACTCGCAGAGGTTGCCGGCGCGGCAGGCGGCCTGGGCGTGGCACGGGGGAGAGCAGGTGGGTGTCACCACTGCAACCAGAACACACCCGGCTCACAGTGACCGCAGGGCTGTGACACGGGCACGGCTGCCACCACCCCAGACCACCTGCCCCACACTCCCACCTCTGTCCCTCACCCGTTCTCTTCTGCAGGTGCCTTGCCTAAACACAGGGGTTTGTTACTCCATCGAACACACCTCAGATCTTCACCTCAGCCTCAAGCCTGTCTTGGAGCACCTCTGAGCTCAGGGACTTGTTCATGATCCAGCAGAGCTTTTCTCCTCTGCCCCTTCCTCACCACCCCAACCCTTGTGAAATGCAACAGCATGTGGCAGATCTCAGGATGAGCCTCACAACTGAGAGCTCCTTTTTGGAGATATTTCTGAACAGCTGCTTGAACTACCCAGCTCCTGGGAAAGCAGCCATGTGGCAGTGGGTCCCGGGGAACAGCAGGTGGGTCCCAGGGAATAGCTGAGCACCCCTCACCCAGCTGGATTTCACAGCGGTCCCCAGTCCAGCCCTCGGCACAGAAGCAGAAGCCGTCGCCGTGCAGGCCTCCATTGCACACACCATTCTCAGTGCAGTTGCACTCTGTGAGGAATAGACAAACACAGCATTTATGCCTTGGTGGAAAGGCCCTGTGACAGTCACGTGGCAGATATGTGGCATTGTGGGTGGGTGTGAAGGTGGGCACAGGAGCCTGACACATCCCTTCCTGCAGTCCTGGGCCTCTGTCACACACGCCCTTCACAGAGGAAGAGAAGCCTCTGCACCCACAATACCCCATCAGTCCTCCCCCCTGGGCATTTCTGGAATGTTTCTCACTCTGAAACATTCCTTGAGACTCCATAAGGCCCAGTTTGGGATGGGAGGATGGAGTACTCTCTTTTCCCTCCCTTTGCTTTTGTCTCACATGGGCACAGGTCCCTGCTGAGCATGTCCCAGGTGATGCTCTTTCTGTACAGGGTTCATCACAACTTCTGTGTCCCCCGGCTCACAGTACATGAAACACTTTCTCCCAAACTGGGGCTCCCAGCTGTGCTCAAAAAACGAGCACCTTTGCACCCTTGCAGCCCACGCCTTTGCCGTGGGCTGCAAGGGGGCGAGCTCAGCACCTCCCCCCTCTCCTGCAGGCCCTGTGCCCCAGCCCCCGCCCAGCCGCGGTACCTCGGCACTCCGGGCCGTATCTGCCGGGCGCGCACAGCTCGCAGCCCGTCCCGATGAACTCCTGGCTGCAGTTGCAGATCCCTGAGCCGCCGATTTTGTCATCGCAGGTCCCGCGGTTGTTGCAAGGCGCCTCCAGCCCTCCTGGGCACGCTGCAAATGGGGCACCTTAGTGAGGCTCTGGTGACAAAGGGACCCTGTGCTGAAGGGGAACCACCCGCTGCCCCCTCCCAGACCCCGCACACCAGGTGCTACTGAGCTGCTGCTCACGGGGTGCTCGGACCACAGACAGCTCAGCAGTCTGGGCACTGAGTGCTGGGGACATCCCATGACA
The DNA here is from genome assembly GCA_013399835.1 of Leptocoma aspasia. Lineage (NCBI taxonomy): Eukaryota > Metazoa > Chordata > Aves > Passeriformes > Nectariniidae > Leptocoma > Leptocoma aspasia. The sequence continues at coordinate 164,721 of VXAX01003951.1, forward strand.
GGAAAACTTAGGAATGGGGGCATAAGGGTCAAATTTGGCACAGCTTCCAGCCTGGGAAGAGCTCCTGCTGTGATGTGCTGGGTCTGTGCTGTCCTGCCCCACACTAACAGCAGACTCGCCCAAGGACGCGAAAGCTGCCCATGGCACAGAGGGCAGATGCCAGGGAGTGGTTGAGCATTGACAACATCTAGAGGTGACTGACACGTCTGACAGCTACCCCCAGCAGCCCTGTGCCCAGGCCACTTCACAGAGACAAGATATTCTCCAAGGAAAGGGAACTCCCTGTCATAATCCCAGGGTATTGCTCCCTGCACCCGCTACAGGCTGGAGCTCCCTGCCCGGGGTTTTGGCCACCCTTCTCCAGGGAAGCACACTCATGGATGTCGGATGTGCCGAACCAGTAATGCCACCTTCCCGCAGGGGACAGGGCCGGGGCGGGACAGGGGGGCGTGGCTCTTACCCTGACAGTCCCGGCCATAGTGGTTGGCACAGCACTGCGGGACCCACTGGCTGGACATGCAGGTCCTCCTGCAGCCTCGTCTCAGAGGCCCCCTGGAAGAGAAGTGTCTCCTGAAGGGGTCCCACGGGGAGTGTCCCCACGCCGGCCGCAGCAGGGAGTTGCGGTGGAACAGGAACGTGTTCCTCAGCAGGTGATTTCCGTAATAGTAGCAGCGCCTGATTTCCCCCTGTGAGGAAACAGGCAAAACACAGAGTTTGCCACACTGGGCACTGACAACTCACCTTGACTTTTCTTGTGCCACTCATTCAGTTTTATCACAAGTAACAGAGGCTTCCTAACATGTGCTGGGGCTGATGACAATGGAGCCCCCAGAGGAACCTCAGGACACACCAGAAGCCAGCAGTGAGAATGGGGTACAGCCACTGCCTCTCAAGGCTGCTCGCCATGGGATCCCTGAGCCACTCCCAGGCTGAGCTCTTTTGCTATAAAACACCCAGAGCCATCCCCAGTGCTGCTGGAGGGACCCCTGTGCCACTGTCACCCATACAGGGCTGACCCAGCAAAGACCACTGGACCCTGTATTTTTCAGCCAGCTCCTGCATGACTTGGGGCAATGCATGGACCATGTGACTGAGCCAAGGGCTTGCCACACACAATTTTGCTGCTAAAACATGAGGGGCACATGGGTGTTGTCATCAGTCCCCTAACAGGCCTCCCTGGTGACAAAGCTGTGAGCTTTACCCGTTGAACGGAGCCAGCAGGGCAGGGTGGCTCAAAGCCACAGAGTCCGCAGCTCCCTGGAGGTGCCTGTGGAGGGGAGAAAGAAACCTCACAACAACTCAGTACGTGCTGCTGCCTCTCTGGGCTGCTCAGAGCTTTGCCAAGGAAGGGCAGCAAGCCCTCCAGACATCCCTCTTCCCAGGCACGGGGGGCCCAGATCCTCATTCACCTCATCACAGGTGCTTACCTGCAGCTCAACAAAGGTGAACTCATCACACCGAGATCCCAGATCTGGTGGCTCCAACAATCTATCAATGCCATAAGCAATGCCCCCATTGAACTCCATGTGCCTCTGGATGATGGTGGCATCGTTGTTCCCCACCAGAATCTCTCCCTAACAGAGGAAGAAAGCAACTTGTGATTCTGGCACGTCCTAATCCTGGCTGTACCACCAAAAAATTGCTTGGTTTTGGCTGCCATGGCTTTCTAATCACTCCAAGAACTCCAAAATCTCTGTGCACATATCCTTGGCCACCCTTCCCATTTAACAATTTTCACAGCCACCTCTCCTAAGGATGGTCTCTGTCCATGCAGCACGTACCCTCTAAAGGTTGTGGCACCCTGCAGCCAGGTCATTGTGACCTTCACATGCAGGTACCACACACCTCTGCACTTCCCTGCCAACTGGCCATGCCTTGTGCCTCTTTACAGCCCAGCTGTAGCCAGGGAATGGGGTGTCCCAGCCTGCAAGCACCCCAGCTCTGTGTTCACTCCCTGCCAGAAGCACCAGTTGCCCCGTGGCCATGCCCAGGGACACTTGCTCCCTGGGAAGCCAAGCCTGGAGTCACCAACACTCACCACGTGGGCTTTGCTGCAGCTGAATGAGATGGTGGAGCCGTGCATGCTCCGTATGGTTTCAACCTGGGGCACGTTACCAGCAGCAATCTAAGAGGGAAAAAGAAGAATGTGAAGGAGAGTGGCAAAACTGGCAGTTTGTGTTCAGACATGGTGAGGACAGGGGTCAGTGGCCAGGTGTGATGTGTCAGTCCCTGAAGCTGGTGTGGGTGGCACAGCACAACTGTGCTGGGTTAGTCCCAGATTCCTGCACAGTGAGAGGCCAGTGTGAAAAAGCAGGGCCTGGCTTTGCTCAGCTGGACTCTCCCCTCCCTCATACCCCTATGCACAAGAGCCTGTTTGTGAGCCTTGCAGCTCCCCAGAAGCTGATGACAGAAGGTTTCAGCTCAGCCACCAGAGGTTCACAATGATGCTGTAGGTGCCCCAAATGCTCAAACAGCTTTAGGTCTTCTCAAGACAACTGACACTCTGTGTGTTCTATGGCGGCAAAATATTTGGCAAGGTCACTCTGACACAGCCATAGCAGACAGTGGCACCTCGCGTGACCCTGCAGCTACAGGCCTGTGTGCTGCCACATTTACCTTGGTGTCCCTGATCATGTGTGCTTTGAGGTAGGAGGCCAGCACGTCGCGGTGCTCCCTGCGGTACAGGAACTTCTGCCGGCTCTCCGGGAGGGCGCTGAACGCGGCGTCCGTGGGCCAGAGCAGCGTGAAGGGTCTGTGCGCGGGGTCAGCCAGCAGCGGCAGCAGCTCCGCGTCCTGCCCGACAGCACAGGGACACAACGGGAAAGCCCCGAGCCCACGGTGACCGTGCGCAGGCACACAGCGCCTCCCCCAGAGCAGCAGGGACAGCGGCTCACCTGCAGCAGCTTGCTGTAAATGGTGTACCCAAAGGCCTCGGCCACCTCCGTGATGTTCTGCTGCAGAGGGACGAAAGCAAACAACTGACACCAAGGGTGCCCATCCAGGACCAGCAACGCAGGGGAGGAACCAGACAGGCAACAACTACAGTAGCTAAACACAAGTTTATCTCTGTCACCATCATGCTGGTGGTTTGGCCTGGAAAGGGCTGGCATTCAGCAGCCATCACTTCTGTGATTCATCCTGCATAGACACTGCTATGGCAGGAGCTGGGATGAATTCCAGCACTCTGTTGTGCTGCACAGAAAATATGCTATATTCTGTAAAATGCAGGCCCTGTAAGCCCCTAATGCTTGCTTAAGGAGTCACAGAGAGGCATTGGCAAACTTATGCTGCAACCTGCTCTGTGCTGGAAAGTGAGTGTAATGGTTGGCATGAGACAAGATCCCCCTGCCTACATCCAGAACTGTTGTTCCCTCGTGATGGAAAAGGCTCCTCATGTTCCATATATGGCTATGCCAGAAATGCTGTCACCTTCACAAGGCAAATCTGTGGCCTCAGACAACCCCTAGGCTGTCTGTCAGTCAGGGACAGGGAAGAAGAGCAGCTCAAAGAGCTTTGGGCTGAGGCAGCACTGCTGGGAGAGAGATCTGTCCCTGAGCTCACCACAGCCCTGACACCAGGGCACGGCTCCAGCCTTACCTGGGAGAGCTTTGAGGAAATGTTATGGCCCACCAGGTCACTGGGAATGAGGATCCTGTTGATGAAGTGAATGACCCCGTTCACACCCACGATGTCATTCGTGACCACTTTGGCTTCCTCGTTGAGAGTGATGCTATTCTGCGAGAGAGGGGACCTGCTGAGGCCTGCTCCAGCCACAGCACCACCCTGTGGGCCCCAGCAAGCCACTTGCCACAACCACAGTGCCTTCACATGACAGAAAAAGCAACATCCTAACAAATGGGACAGCAAAGGGAAGTACCTCGTTCACTGTGATCTTTATTTTGTGGCCAGATAAAGATGTAAGGGACTCCTGGCCTTCCAGGTCGCTGGAGAGCAACTTCTGGCAGCCCACCATGTGGTAGCGAAGCAGGTCCCGGAGGAGACCTCTGCTCTTCCACTCCTCAAACTACAGACAGAAAACAGGAGTGAGGTCACACCAGGGCACTTTGCCGTGCACACAGGGCCCCCAGCCCCAGTGAGGGAGGCCTGGATTGCCTGAGTTCCCTCTGACTTGTCCCTGCAGGGAAGATGGTTCCCTCAAAACAAATTGAAGGCACAAAACCATTTGAGAGCTTTGGGAAATTTCAACCAGCTTGACTAGTCAGTGATGGGGTTAGGACATTCCACTACACTGACATCAAAAAGCTGCTGAGAAGGAGTAAGGGGTCTGTCACAGATGCATGGGAGCCATGCTGTTACCAGCCCCACGGGCACCAAAGCCACCACACACCACTGATCTGGCACAGTGCCTCTGAGGCCCACAAGATGTCATCTCCAACAAGGGTCTCCTTACAAGAGGATATATGTCCACCCCATCCAGGTTGTCTCCTCAGTGAGATGCCTCCAAACTTCTGCTTTTACATTGATGGAGAACCTTTAACTCTCCATGGTGCAGCCCCTTTGCCTTGATTCACTGGGCAGAACAGTCCCAGAGGGGACATTGCCACAACTGGAGCTGTCAAACACCTGACAGAGCTTGGCATGGGAGGGCACTTACCACTGTGGTGTTTCCTATGAAATCTGTCTGTGGGACGAAGACAGTGAAAGGCCCTGCCCCGCTGAGTTCTTTGATGCTTTCTGCCTGTGTTAGAAGAGCATTTGTGGGAAGGGAAGCAGAAAACATTGTTTCAGTTAGCAAGACCCTTTGCAGAAAGCCCTAGGTGGGATTTACTACACAGAGACAAGGACAAAACTGTCACCAACCTGTATCATCCTAAAGAACATGGATGCATCTGGAATCCTTCCGAGTTCCTTAAACAAAGGGCATCAGCTGGTGTTAGCAGGGTCCCTTCCACTTGCTCCTCACCAAGCAGCAGAGCGACCTGCTCCTCCCACTCTGGGTCACTCTCCCACCCCAAAGAGACACCAGCTCTCCTGGCATACCACAGTGATCTTCCCCCCCTCCCTCACAGCTCTGCAGGCACAGATGACATGGATGTTGCAGTGAGCTCTGCCTGCACCATTCACAACTGCTGCAGGATGCAGTGGACAGAAGATGAAAGCTGCCTGGTGCTGCAGCAACTGTCTCATGGGCAACTGCCCTGTGCTCAATGGAACACCTTGAGTGCTTCACAAAATCTCTGCTTTAGTTTCACTGTGCTGCCACTGCCAGTTCTGGGATGCTGTCCAGAGGGCAGACATACCCTAGCAAGGCAAACACCTTCTCCTCACCACACTGGCTTTCAGTAAGAGCAGAGGCACACACAGTCCATCTCTTTTCACCTGCCTCTGCTGTGGGCACAAGCTTTTATTTTCCACTGCCTGAAAAGGTCACCAGCTTGCCCAAGAACAGCCATTGTACTGGCAAGAGAACTGGACATAGACTGCTGCCCTCCAGACTGGGTCCCAAGCATGGCCACAGGGGACACCTGCCTTCATCCCACTGGGCAGAAGTGAGCTGCCTTGGGAAAAAACAAGATCACTCCCATTTGTTTATGACATGAAGCAAGCAGTCCCCTGGAGGTATGGCCAATGTTGCTGACAGCAGCAGAGTATTCCTTCCCTTTGGAGCAAAGTCACTTTGCCATGATTCTGTCCCATAGCTAGCACACCAAACACACCTATGATTTATGGAGAGTTTGCTCAAAGCATCTGTCTCCTCTCCCACACCACACACGTGTCAATGTGACACCAAGATCTGCTCAGCCTCTGGAGAGGAGGGAGTGATTTGCTGCAGGACAGGGGACACAGAAGGTGCAGCACAGGCCTCTCACCTGATGCACTTTGCCACGGCAGGTGAAGCCATCTCCAATGCTGTGCCAGGAGCAGGAGCAGTTCCGAGTGCCAGGGCCTGTGTACTTGCAGAGCCCAAAGGGACTGCAGCCTCCATTGTTCTGGCAGGGAAAGCAAAAGGCTGCTTGGAGGGGCTTCTCCAAGCACCTGAACTGCTGCTTTGCATGTGGGAGCTGCAAACTCCATCCAGCTCAGTGAAAGGAAACCATCCCTCCCCCCTGTTTAGTGCCTTAGAATAAACCTCACCCAAATTCTCGAGGGCTCCCAGCACCAAATCCTCCCATGAAATAAGACTTTTACACCTCACTTTGGAATGCAGAGTCCATGACAAAGCCCCTGATTCAGAGGGAGTTTGACATGGCAGAGATGCCTGTGAGCACAGAACACTCTGAGGCTTTTGAGTACATCCCACATGAAATGGACACAAAGGAAAAAGCCCACATGCCTCCAGCCCTATGTCCTTCTTTCCACCCTGAGGGAATGCTGGGTGACTGACATAACTGCAAGTGATTGCCTGAGGCAATGGAGACCAAACACAAAAGGAAATCCTTCAGCATGTGGAAAGGCAGGACTTCAGCTCCAACCAAGGCTAACACTGTTCCTGCTGTTAACTCTTGGGAGAAGGGAACACTTCCAGACTGTGGCCTTCACCTCTGGAAGGTGACATGCAGACATACCTGTTCACACAAGTTGATGGGGTTGCACTGGCTCACACCATCCCCACTGTAACCAGGCAGGCAGTTGCAGGCGACCTGGAGGGAGAACAGAGCCTTGGGCTCAAACTTGGACCCAACAAGGGACACACACAAGGGCTGCCCTGGACAGAAGGCATGTGGTGTAGCACCCATTGCTGCCTCCATGACTAACCAAGCTTGTGTCCACAACAAATATAACCTGAGACTGCCTTCAGCCTCTGGCCAGCAAAGCCATCTGCTCTTATGGAAACAGCAATGTTTTCATGCTCTTCCAAGGAGCCCTCTCTACATGGAAGGGAGCAAGCACAAAGCAGGGCACTGCAATGGACAGGACTGTCTCTAGAGACAGCTGTGACAACTTCCATAATAACATTGCCCTGACATCCACCCTAGACACTCACCTTCTTTGGGCCTGTTTTGATGCACTCTGCATTGGTATGGCAGCCCCCATTGCTTTCGAGACAGAGATCAATTTCTGCAGCAAAACAATAAGGCCAAGTTATTGCAGAGGGCTGCTCAAGGCAGCTGGGAACTGGTGATCCAGAGAGGTTTTGGGAAGGCAACAGGGAGAACTTTTCCATCTTGGGGAGCACTTTCCTGGGAAAGTGTCTTGTGATAGCAAAGGAATAGGGTGCCACTGCAAGTTTACTCCTGACACATGTACACATGTGGGTCTCTGAGTGACAAATCTGCCCACAGAAAATTCCAAGTCTGTCTGGGTGTACTTTAAAGAATATGAGAGGACTGGACTCCCCCTAGCTCCATCTTCACCCAGAACACCACTGTGGGAGACTGCCCTCACCCTCTGTCTCTGGGCCTCTCCATGACATGCATAAGAGCAAGAAATCTTGCAGGAATCTTTTTGTCTGAGACCAAAGCACTGGTGCTTTAGTCTGGAACTCCCCTTAGTATTGATGCTGCTTCTCTGCTACCCCCAAAACACACCCTGAGTACTCACCCATGCAGAGTGTCCCATCCCCAGCATAGCCTTCCTTGCAAACACAGGTTCTCTCTCCTGGGGACACTTTGGTGCACACAGCGTGCATGGAGCAGCCACCATGGTCAATAGTGCAGGGATCTATTTCTGTGACCAAAAACAAGAGGAGAAGAATCAGCTCAGAACACCTAGGAATGATCAACTGTGCCAGAATGATCATCTATCTTAACAAAATCACAACATCTCATTAAAATCCCTTTGTTTTCCAGTGAAACTGTTGGTTAAGGATATGGGGCCTCATCCAGATCTGAGACAGGTCAGTCCAAGTAAATAAGCTGAGCTTAAGTAACCCCCAAATTGGAAATCTTTCCCTCACAGTATTTGCTCACTGACCACTAATGGTTAGATGAGAAAAAATATATTTACCTGAACAATGTATATGTTTGAGGGTTTTTTTTTTCTTTTTTTCCCCCCCTTACTCACTTTCCAACAAGGGCAATACCAAAAAGAAATTGGAATGTCTACCAGTGTTTTGACTGTTACAATTTTATCACTTGTTTTTTCCTGGTCTGTTTGCTTTTGACATAAACAAGGTTTGTAATGTAGCTCTGGTGAAGTACCCTGAAATCCCACCTCATTTTGGTTCTACTCCTGCACTATTACCTGATTTTGGTATGGCCAGCAAATAGAAGAATCACAAAGTTCTAGGGAATTGAAACACCCACATTCCAAGGATTCATGGCCAAAATTTTTATAACTTTGCCACCAATACTGTGATATTAGAACAAGTACAATCCATTCATGTGCATCAGGCAGTAAGAACTGCCCTCCTACACTTGCCTGACTTTTTATCCCTCTCTTGCAGGCGTTAGCAACATCAGGAGCATCCTGTATAAAGCTCTGGACTGGAAAACACCTCCACCAAAGCATGGCAGAGTCATGGTGGATGGCTGAGAGGAAAAGGATTAGAGTGATCTTTCCTCTGGCAACTTCCTGCCATTTATTTCCCCTTGTCTTTGCTGGACACACCTGTGCAGTGGGTCCCATTCCCTGTGTATCCAGCAGAGCAGAAGCAGGTAGGTTGGGAATCTGTGGAACTGTTGAGGCAGCTGAAACAAGACAGGGGTAAACAATCACTGACAACACCTCTTGATTTGCTCGGCTGGTGGGAAGCACTGTACAAATCTGGCATATGCAAGAGACCACAATGACCACAGGAGGCACATTCCACGTATTCCTTTACAGCTCCAAACACTCCAGTCACACTGGCCAGGACCTGGTGTCCAGCCCAGGCCTCCCACAGTGCACACTCAGCACACCCATGAGCTTCTGCAAGGTACAAGGGGCATGGTAGGGTCCCTGCCTAAAACAGGAGGCTGGCTAATGGATGGAGAAGAGAGCACAAGGGAGTCATTGCAGCCCTGTTTCATTCCTTGGCAGGGGCAGAAAGAGTTTGTAAATGGCTGGTTGATTTGCTACATGAATAAGGCCAGCCTTGGAGTACCTTGGAATCTCTGCTTTCTGCCACCCACACATGCTGAAGGAACTCAGAATGGATTTATGCCTGGACAGACAAAATCCTTGGGGAGACTACACATGGCTCAGGTCTCTCTCCAAAGAGAGTCCCCAGCAAGGAACTGACAATTATGCATCTTTGATGAGTAGGCACCTTCTGCCAGCCCTCTGACAAGCCCTAAACCAGAATCACCTCTGTGTAAAACTCACACAAACACATATGAATGACTCAGCCCCTTGTCTGCACTTACTTGGCCATTTGATGGCAAGTGTTGTTGCATAAGTCAATCTTGATTCCTGCAAGAGAAAACACAAATGTAACTTGGAATTTTCAGCTGGGGCCATTTGTGCCATCTAGAGAAAAGGAGCCTGCAAACCAGGAGTGATGCTAACTCTCTTGTCCTATGTGGCAGCAGGAAAATCTCATGGGATTTATGTTTTGGCACTTTGCAAGGGAGTGAGTTTGATGTTCTCTGTCTGAACTAATGGTTCAATTTGATTTTATCTGTGTGGCCTCTGTACTGGTAGGAACAAAACAAACACTGAAACCTTGTTAATCCAGAACACAGAGCCATTTGGTTTTGGCCCTTTTGAAGCAAAAGATGAACTGTTTTCATGCTTGAGATTTACACTAGGTAGGACAGCTCTGCTGGATTTCTATGTCTAAATTCACAATAAAATCAACCTTTATGTGCAAACCTTTAAAATCCCAAGGTATTTAGAAACTCAGGTTTCTCCTCACCCAAATGCTAATCAAAATCCCAAATCCATCTTCAACATGTTATTTTGACACACAGTGGCAGATTTATTGAAAACTGCAGACCATGGCCTGAGCTCACCTGAGTCACTGAATCTGTGAGCAGAAAAAGCAGCTCAGCAAACACACTGGGGCCTTTTGAAAATTCAAATCAAGCCCTGCCACCTTCTTAGGAAAGCAACAGGAGTCATGACCAACCCAATGTGCCTGGAAGCACCCTTTTCTCTCCCAGAACAAGGAGCTGTTTTTGAGGTGCCTCTAACCTCAGTGGAGGTAGAAGCAGGGATAGGCTTTTCTTGGTTTACCAAAATAACTCCAGGGCTTGTGTATGGTTGGGGAAGTCACAGCAAAAGCAGCTTGTGTGCAGGAATGAGAAAGCAGAATCTGAAAAGTTTTTGGGGGAATGCAGAGTACATGTGACTCTGTGGTCAGAGCAGACAGAGCTGCTCTGACAACTTGATAGGATCCCTCAGATTTCTCTGCCACTGTTACACAGAGAACCCTTCACACTCACTCTCTTGGCAGGTAGGGCCCGTCCAGCCTGGGAAGCACTCGCAGCTCCCGTCCCCTCGCAGTCCGTCGTTACAAATGCCATTGTCACAGGCACATTCTGCAGGGGAAATACAAACACCACTGTCACACCAGCCAGGGCTCACCAGCAGAGTCTTGCTGCCATTTCACTGTCTGCTCTGTTACTAATCCAACACATCAAACTACCATCAAGAAAATGTCACAGGAGTATCAAAAGAAAACGTCACAGGAATATCAGCTCTGGATCAGCTCTTGATCCCTCACTGCAGGCCAGAAAGCCCAGGAAGAGATCACCTGCTTCTGCTTGCTGTAGTTTGGGTGGCAGCAGGAAGAGCAGCCCAGCACAGCACATGCTTGGTTTGAGGATGCAAAATGGGGCCACTCCTCTGGCTGGCCACAAGTGCTCCATCCTGCTGTCCCTCTCTCAGAGACCTGGCAGCCTTTTGCCTGTCTCAGAGTCTTGGCATCTTTCTGCTCTCCCATCACCCCTCCTGCGAGCTGAGATGTGGCCACTTTTCTGCCCGTGCAAGCAGTTTGGTAGAGCCAAGCTGCCACAGCCATCGGTGTCACCTGATTTGCAGTCGGCTCCGTATCGTCCCACTTCACACATCTCACAAGCAGTGCCGTGAAAGCCCTCCAGGCAGCGGCACTCCCCGCTGCCCTGGATGCCGTCCTGGCACTCCCCGTTCCCGGAGCACCACTGGCCTGGCTTCCCGGGGCACATCTCGCACATGTGGCCGTAGTAGCCGGGGCAGCAGACGGACCTCTGGAAAACCAACAAGAACAAGCTGGGGTGAGCCATCCTATGCACACTGACAAGGTACAGCTTTATTGTGCAAGCTGCTTGATTCCCCTCTCTGTGTGACTGCCATAATTTCTGACAACACATGGCAGGAACAGGTAGGATGGAGTGAACACCCTGAAATGGGGTGTTCTGTTACCCAGAGTTTCATGTAAAGGTCTGCACTGCCCTTGAGAAACACAGACTGAGGAACTGAAATATCCTGTGCCCCTCCAGCTATCTCCTGCCTGTGTCCTCAGTGTCTCTGCAGGGCAGAGGGGCTCTGCCAGGAGGTGATTTGGTTCCAAAGCCTGATTTAACTGCTCTCACTTCTTTCTGCATCTACCCATGGAGGGAAGAAAATCATGATGGGACAAAGTTGGACATTACAGATGATGAGAAACACCATCCAATGAAGCAATGCAAGAGTGCCAAATGAGGTACAAGTGCAAACTGAAACTCTCTATGTAAGTACAGTAAATCTAACTCCTCCTCTCTCTTTTCAATTTCCCCTTCCCTCTAAACTTTCCAAGTGATGCTGCAACACCTATAAGAGGTCAAATTCACACAAATCTTTCTTTTACCATTTTCTCTTTAAGTGTTTTCTTCCAGCAACCCATTTTCACAAAACTGGTAGGGGCCATAACACACACAAGATGAGGTGTGAGACCTTCTGCTCCTCCCTTTTGTTCGGCTCCAATGAGTCATCAGTTATTCGAGAAGGCACAGGCACAAGCAGAATACCATCATTCATGCCTCATTTCCTTAGGAAACCAGACTGCAAACATTCAAATCCTTCTCTTCCTCTGCAGGACAAAACCCAGAGCAGCAATATCGAAGCAGCAGATCCCAATCCATCACTGTGCAGACATTTCTGAAGATCTTTTGTTGTTCCAGTGCCCTCCACCTCCAGGATGGAGAGCGATTCCCAGTCTCAGCCATATAAAGGCACAAACACAGCCAGGATTTCAGCACAGCCTGCACTTCCACGGCTGTGCTTCTGACACCCATCTTGCTTTTGCCAAAATGAACCAGAGGCAAATGTTTTTCTCACCAGAGAAACTTTTGCACAGGTGAAATGGCAGCCCAGTATTCTTGCACCCGCAGAGCGCAATTCACAGCGAGCGAGATTCCTGCTTCCAGGGGGTTCCTGAGGGTAATCAACATAGACAGAAGAGATCACAATATTTAGACAAATAATGTACATTTTGGTGCATATGACAGTGTTCTTGTTTTGTATCTGACAGGAATAGCCCTAAAAATCTAAACTATCCAGAGCTGAGACCAGTGAGGCATCTCTGGAGGTGAGGTCACCACACAGAGTCTATTTTTTACCTGCCAAACCCATGGTACACGTTAGTCTGAATACTGAGAAAAAATGACTTGGGAACTTTTGGGCATAGGGTAAAGCAGTGAGGCCTAAGAAGCCAGATGTAGCTGCTAGGCAATTCACAGCCAGCATGGAAATGAAATGCTTAGTTATTTTCCTCTCTGGAAATGTTTGTCACTCACTCACAAACAAGCTGCAGGCACAACCAGCCCATCTGCATGAACAAACCAATGGTTTGGAAATTGCTTGGAATTTCCATTTGGAAATGGAAATTGCTACAGGCACCCCTAAATTGGCTTTCCTTGATAATACTGCCAAAAGAGTCAAAGATAAAATAAATAAATAAATAAATAAAGATATCTCTTCTTCCCTGTTAAGTGGGAAAACTAAAGGGCTCCTGAAATTCAGGCAAAACCTGGTGCCAGCTCTGGGTGAAGCTTCATGATTCCTGTCCATGTTTTTCCTGTGTAACCCTCCCTTGGTTTCTGCTTTTTCTTGAAATCCTTGGCAATTGATGAGCCACAGGGGACTCAAGGGTGCATTTTTTCAAGTATCAAGGTAACACGTATAGAGCAATAAAAGGATCTCAAAGCATTATCTGCAACCAGTCTGTGACCTGTCAGATGAATCCAAGACTCACCACAAGAACTGATCCAGAAGGACACTTGATCCCCTTCTCACACTTGCCGCACCTTGACTAGGGCACAGAGAACAGGACAAGTCACAAGCGTGCCCTCTACCCACATCACACCAAGACACTAACCTTGAATTACAAATGCTGCTCTACAGGCTGCTGGCTGGGACAAAGATGTTTTTATCTCTATGGCTCAAAACACCAAAAGAAGAGATCATATGCTACACCTTTCCTGAGTCTCAGGGATTTTTGTAGCTCTGGGGCTCCTTCACACAAGGCTGCAAATACTTTTTTTCCTGATCTGTAGCAGGCAGTCTGACACTGCAATCTTCAGGTTTAGTGGCTTAACTGCCATGAGCCACAAGGTACATGCAAGCTGGACTTTTGGCCGTGACTCCCAGGCAAATCAGGGAGCATTTTCTAAGGGACCTTGTGGTCATGGCATGCAAAAATTGGGCTGGATTTTTTTTCCACCACTGAGTATCTGGGAGTCCCTGCACTAGCCAGCCCCATGGCTGGCACTGTGAGGGAGGCTCAGCAAAGGAACTGGACATGATCTGCACAAGAGCTGCATTAGATGTAGAGAACCTCCAGGTAGGAGGTGCCAAATTTCCACAATGTCCCATTTCATGAGGCTCAGCTGGGGTTAGACCACAAGCTACTGTCTCATTCATGAGGACAACCAAGGCAGGTTGTCTGTTACCCATCAGTTTGGCTCAGAAGGTGGAGGAACCCTGTGAAAAGGTGTCAGCTCCTTGGTCATCACCATTACCTTCAGTATGGTGGTGGTATTGGCAGTGCAGCGATTCTTCTGGACCTGGAGCACCTGGGACACCCCAATCAGGATGCCATTCCTTGTCTCAAAGGATTTTCCATCCAAAGGAATATTATTGACAAACTTCTGCAAAGCAGGAGATAACAGCTGAGACAATAACCTTCGACTCCTTTTGCATGGATTGCTTGGCAGCTCCAAGGCAGTCCCAGCAGTAAATTTGTGAGGGTGTGCAAAAGAGAAATGAGAGTATTGAGTCACCAGCCTTAGGAAGTGATAGGTCAAGGCAGAGCCTCAGATGGCAGAACAGTCTGCCTCCCTTACCTGAGTGTTGTTTTGGTAAAACATCAGCCAGTAGGAGAGCCCTAACATGCTGTTCTTATGAACTCCACTTCTCAAGTCTGCAGGCAAGAGCTTCTCTCCCAGTACTATGTGGTACTGCACTGTTTCATTGTCCTAAATCCACAAAAATACAAATGTTTGGAGTCTTTTGACTTCCTAGACTACAATTCAGTCAGAGGTATGGCATAAGAAATGTTCCTAAGCACCTGTAATGGCTAATTAAGCCCACAGAGCCTAGTAACTCTCTGTCACAGATGACCGATCACACTTGATGATTCTGATACTTGATGAACCCATTAATGTTTTTTGGAGCCTTTCAGAAATCTGAAAATTGCCAATGCCAGCCAGGAAGTGGAAGATGTGCCATCTATCCACATACTAATTTACTCTGCCCTTGGGGTCCAAATATTCTTTTCAGATCTCACTGCAGCATCCCAGGAAATCCTCTCATTTCTCTGCCACACTTCTCCCAGCTTTTAGCACCAGATATTCATCTCCTCTGCATGCTGAAATCCCCTGAGCTTGTTTACTATTTGGCAGTGTACATGCCCCTGCACCCACCACAACACCTATTCAAACTGCAAGCAAGTAGTCAGCTTACCAGCTGGGTCACATTGGCAGCAAGGCAGTACTCCTCAATGGAATTATTTCCAGGAACAAAAATTGTGTATTGTTCAGAGGACTCAACTTTCCCAATGAGCTGGTACTCCTACAAAATGTCCAAACAGTAACATTAGCAATTACCCTTGTACTCACTAAAACCCAAACCACACGTGAGATCAATTACAAAGGCAAGAGGAAATGCTTGAAAATTGGATATACAACTTCTGCTCAGCCAAACACATCTGATTGCTTGCTCCTCGTCCTGGCTGACATAAGAGCAGCTTCCCAGCTATGAAAAAGCCTTCACTTTTTTCTGGTTTTCTCTGCCTTGTATAGGCATCAGAGCACCTGCAGTAGACAGGTCATCTTCCACTGTGACACATGCCAGTGTTCTAGAGATCTAACTGTAATCATGTAACTCTTGGGCTGCTCAAAAGCTTTCCTAGAAAATCCCTCATGTAGGACACACACAATCTCCTTTTCTTACCAGGCAGCTCAAATTCAGGTCCCCCAGTACAGGGTAAGGTGGGCATTTGCTCAAAAGACTGTTCTGACAGTGACAGCTGTGCTCACCTCGAGTGCTTACCTCTAACAACTCCTTGAATGTGCTGAACGAGGCCACTGTGCTGAGCTGTTCCTGCAGACCAGGGGGGCTCGGTGGGATATCTCCTGGGGGTGGCAACAGAACCTGCAGAAAGAATGGGTTCAGAGCAAGGCTGAGCAAGGGGCTGAGGGGAATCTCACTGCACTCCTGCCCTGCTTGCAAGAAAGGCAATTAAAAGGTCTCATTTTACACAGTCCTGCAATAGCCTGAACTCTTCTAGCAGCCAAGAGAAAGGGAACTCTCCTCCCACTGGTCCTGGAGACAAATGTTTTAAACATTGAACACTGCTGCACAGGAAACATCTGTCAGGACCTTGTGATAACCTCATATATTTTGCCTTTATATCCCTTCCTAGCCATCCAGACATGTGTTCCTCCTTGGCCATATAACAGAGGCTGCTACACAAACCTGCTGCTACAACTGCAGCATTTCCCAGTGCCACATGTACTGACATACCTTACTGAGGACATGGATGATGCCATTGCTGGCAGGGATGTCACTGACAACTACACTTGCATTCTGGATGGTCAATACCTGCACAAGAACCAGAGGAAGAAGCAAAAGGATTAGGAAGTGCAAAGCAAGTTCAAAACAAATACATTGTTCATTCAAGGCTGCACATGGTTAATCTGGGTACAGTTTTTGAAAGATGCCTGCATTTGAGGGCACCAGTGTCCCACCCAGGCTCCCCACTGGATACAGCAGCTCCTCGGCAGCTAAATTTGAGATTGGTACATGAGCCTTATGTTAGAAACCCTTACACCACTCGTGGTGTTTATCTGCCATCTGGTCTGTGGGTTGAGAGTGGGTAATTCTGTCCCATCGTACTTTCTGAGCTTTTCAGCAGTGAAGACACCTTCAAGAAAGTGGGCTCTGAGGGGAACAAAATCAGATAAAGAAAAGATTAGGGAACTGTTGGTAATGACAGGGAGATAGATAAGACCATACCACCCACCATTCACATCTCTCACAGGAAATAGTTTAGCATATGGAGAGAGCAATGGAGAGAATTGTTCTGATGCCATCTGACTGGGAAAATCTCTCTGCAAATACATGAAAAATAAACCCACTTCCCATGGTCTGTGGTCTATTATGTTTTAAATGCCTACTTAATTTTTGCCTGCTAGATATTTAGATTTGCTTCTATATTTATCTCAAGATATCTCCTCATTGGTCATGCACAAGAAAAAATCAATCTCATGGCTCTGTTACTGTTGTTTGGCCCAGTAAAGCAAAGGCAGGAGGCTCCTCGTACCTGACTAAAAATGGCAGTGTGTAAGGGGTCAACCAGAAATCTTTGTCAGCATTGCTCAAGCTCTTGATAGCTGCCTCTGATGGTACCAGGACAGTGACATTGGCTCCTGCTGGGATGCTGAAGAGAGATTTCTGTTGTCCAAAGCACAAAAATGAACAAATAAGACATGCCACTGCCACATCTATAGTGTAAAATACACCCAACAGCCATCCCGCTCCCGCAGCCATGTGAAAGGGATGTGAAGGAACAGGGCAAGTGCACAGCAGCACAGCAGGATCTCCTGGCTCTCCTGGGCATGGCAATCAACGAATGCCACAGGTGGTTTAGCCAAAACAGCTGACACCTGATTGCCAAGGGAAAACCTGCTGCTTTAAGCTCTACCTTCCCAATTCAGTTTTCCTTCAAACACATTCAATCATATCCATAAATCCTTTTTGAATCCCCAACATCAATCCTGGGGGAGGGACCAAGAAAACTGCTGGCAAAAGCAATTTTGTATGTAGCAGATCAGCTGAGCTAAAGTTCAAGTTAGAGGCTGTCCATAATAGTGTGCTTCCACAGACATTCCACAGATGCAGTCTGTGGAGGGTCTCTCTTATTACCACACTAGAGACAGGGAAGCAGCAATGAGAAAAGGAGCAAACATGCAGTCTAATGTCCCAAAGGACGTTCTTCTGAAATACAGTGTTATAATGCTATCCCTTCTTTCCCTTCTGTGATGGTTTTTGATGGCCAGGAGTTACAGATGGTACAACCATGAAAATTAGGTGTAACACAGCCCCAGCTTCCTCTTGTGAGAGAAATAAAGCCCCCAAGACACACTCATGACCCTCATTCTACCACAAACTCCACAGCTTTTCTACATGCCTGCTCTGTAGCCATTTCTCATTTGCTTTGTTTTGTTTTCTCTAAAGAAAAAGATAAATGGAGTTGCTTGTCCTCTAACAGACTCATTCACAGACTTCACTTCCACAGAACTTACCCATGTGGGTGTCCCATGGTTTCTCTTACCTTAACCCAGTTGTAGAAGCCTACAAAGTGGGAATTCCTGGCCAGCTCCTTTCAAATAGAAACAACAGAACAGTTACCTCTGCTGAGCACAGGGTACAGGGCTGGGGGACTCAGGGTGGGGGAAAGGAGCCCTTTGCAGTATCAAATCTGGGAACAATGACTTCGACATTCTTCTCACTTCACAACCATTACAGGCACCATGTATTGTGAGGAGAAATGGGCACTTTTAAAACCAAACTTCAGCCACTAAAAGATATATTTCCAAATAAACAAACTCTTTTCAACTCATCTGCAATGAGTTCATGTGTATCAGGGACAAAAGATTGAATCTGCAAAGGCCTTTGATATTTCTAATGACAGAAAATGGGCCTGACAGCTCTGACCTGAAAGACTTTCCCACCAATGAAGGAAAGATGACTTATTGCACAGGACAGGTGCTCCCTGCACAGGGGTGAAGCAGCTTAGAAATTATGCATTCACTGGCAGTAATTAGTCCTGGCATCACTTCTGTCCCTGTGGCCTTGGAATACACTTGGGCTTCACACTGATGCTGGTAGAAGGAGTCAACTCAGGTAACAGGGAAAAGTAAAGAGAGAGCAGAGCCAGTTCTCTCCAGTCTCAAAAAGACCTCAGACATTTGCTCTTCACTAACTTTTAGAATGTCCCCATAGCATGCCATGCCATCCCCAACGTAGCCTTCAGAGCAAACACAGGATCTCTCTCCTCCACCAAGGGATACACACGTAGCCTGCAAATACAAGGAAAGGAAGAGGAAATTAGAGAGCAAAACACAGGTTATGTAGTGTTACACCAATCTCAGAATTGAATTCTGGCCTTTCAAGGGCTGGGCTAGCGTAGCACACACCTTCCACCTGCTGCCTTTATGGTGGCACTGACTGCTGCCCTCACGCAGCTAAGCCTAGGTGATTGCTTTGGTTGTGTGAACCCACAAAAATCAGAGGATCCATCTTTGGAGCACATCAGTGCAGGCCAGTAAGATGACATAACATAAACCTTTGCAATTCTCTCAATGCCATGGCTGCTGCAAAACCTGTCAGTGAGCAGGTGAGCCTCCCCTGCCATGCCAGCCTGAGGACAGCTCTTTAACTACTCACCAGGTCATGGCAGCCACCATTGTCCATGAGGCACGGGTTGATGGCATCACAGCTGTGGCCATCCCCAGCATAACCCCTCTTGCAGACACACTTACTCTGCAAGAAAGAGACATTTCAGTTTTATAGACTTACCAGAGCATCCTCATTTACTATCCAAAAAATGTCTAAGGCAGCAAAACTTATCCTTAATTTATTTTCCCAAGTTTTCTTCCTGGTCCCTCAAGACCTGGAAATGTGGAGTTGTTTCCTTAGCAGATCATCCTCTATCACAGCACACAAGCTGCCTGGTTACTCAAACACATTGATCCCTTGCATTGCTTGGCTGTGGGGGTCACTTGAAGATGATGGTTTCCTCCTTTATTTCCAGGTTTTTAGGGAATGACACAGACTTTGTGAATGGCAGAAAGAGGAGTTAATTTCAAAGCTTCCTGCTTTCAAGATATCTAGGAGAGCACTTGCACATCTCACCTCACTAACATCTGCTACCGCTTTTGTACCTTTTTTCAGCACATTGTGCAATGCTCCCCATGCTCCATGGGGAGAAGCAGCACCCTGAGAAGTCTCCTCTCATGTACACCTTCCTCCTACTTCAACATGCATTGCTCTTGGCCCAGCTTCCTCCACAGACTGTCTGAACAGCTGCACAAGCTCTTCAATGCTGTGGTGTGGGGACAGAGGGATGCAGCAACTGGTGCCTCAGGTCATGCTGTATTAGAGAGTGTAGTCCTGTCCCTTTGCTGCACAAGTCCCAGAGTCGAGCAGCAGTCCTGAACACACCAGTGCAGCTCACATGCAAGTACACTGTGATGTTGCAGCTGCAGCTGGTGTTTCTGGCAGTGGACAAGCAAGCTTGGCTGCTGGCCAGCCCAATTTTTACCTCTGTCAATGCAAGGCCAGCTCAGAGCAGCTGAGGGGGTGTCAGTTCTACCACCAGGCTGCTTAGCTCCGCTCATACCTGTCCAGGCCCGGTGTACACACAGTCGGCATTGAGGTGGCAGTTCCCTCTGCTCTCCAGCATGCAGTTGTCTATGGGCACACAGGCCTTGCCATCCCCAGTCCAGCCCACATTGCACTGGCAGGTGGCAGTGCCAGGGCCTGTACTGGTGCACAGTGCCTTCAGGAGAAGGGACAGAGAAGGAATTACACCCAGCAGAAGGGTGAGAGTGCAATGAAAATACAGCAACAAATCATCTTCCTCACACTGTGGAGAATTTCTGACTGACCAGCTCTGATCCCAGCACTGAGGACAGGGGGTGGAAGCATCTTCTCCAGAAAACTCATAGAAAACTGCATAATAAAATTATTCTGGAGACATTTTGTGTTTTAAGAGAAGTAGCACTTGTGTCTAAGGTGGCTCAGAACTTGCAAGGCATTAATTATCTTTGTGTAAAGCTCTTCCATTACACAATAAGTATTCCCTGAAAAGGAGGACGACAATCTCCTGCCTGCATGTCTGGGATGCAATCAATGGGATTGCATCTGGGATGGCAGATCTCTCTCAGGAAAAGACCTACCTTGTACCCAGTGCCATCCTATTCTCTTGTATATAGCCCAATGTCTTCCTCTGACTGAAGGGTCTAATTTATGATAAGGTCTGACCATTTGGCAGTAATTTCCAACATGAAGCACCACAGTCTTTAACCATGGATACAAATGTAGTGTTGATGGTTACTGGGAATATATATTAGATCTCACAGTTAAGCCACAGAGAAAGTAACACGTGTTAGAAGAGCTTGAGGGGGTATCATTGCAAACCAAAAATTAACTGTACAGCTTATCTGTGTGGCTGATAAAATATCTGGTGTGAGCCAGCCAAACTATCCTTGGAGTGTCACATTTTGGCACCAACCCAAATGATCTACATCTTTACAATGACTGTGCCAAGGCACTTGTTATTCCACCTCATCTGACAGACAGGAAAAATTAGCACACAAAATCTGTAACAGTCCCAGGAGCCCTCTGATTGAGAGGAGCTGCCTTTCCACTCTTCCCAGTTTGACCCCACTTACATTCTGTGAACAGCTTCCCCGTTCTGGCTGACTGCACAGGTCAATGGGCTGGCAGGAAAACCCATCCCCTTCGTATCCATCCAAACAGATGCACCTTAAAAGTATAAACACAGAAGGGACACAAGTAGAGCAGTCCCTCAAGCAAGCAAGACTTATTACTAGCAGGTTGGCTGAGTTACTCAAACAATCCTGTGCACCAAGTACACAGACACACAGAGCCATAGGGGTGGCAGCCATTTGCCTGTACAATGGCAACGTGCCCCTGAACATGCCACAGAGACTGACCTTGCTGTGTCATTGAGGCTGCAGACAGCGTGCTGGTGGCAGTACTGGGACAGCCCACTTGGGCCACAGTTCTTGGATGTCTTGTCACAGAATTTCCCAGTGTAGCCTTCCTTGCAGGACCAGGACTGACACACCCCACCACTGCCAGGCCTGTTGTCACAGACACCATGGACACAGCCACAATCTATTAAGGACATGCAGTATGATCAGTAAGTACAAAAAATTCAGAACCCACCACATTTGTAGATTTCCAGCTTTCCTTCACAATCTTTTGTGACACCAAATAATCATTGCAATATTTTTTATTTTTTGACAGAGGGATGTCTGCTGAGAGACATCCATCACAAATCAAGCCTGGCCAGGGAACAGATCCTTTGACTGCCTGGGTCCATGTTTTCTATAGGCTCTAAGAACAGACTCAAATTTAGGCTATCAAGCTCAAGGTCATTGTCAACTGTCTTTTGTTTCCTAACAGGAGAGATCTAAATTAGGTTGATGTTTCCAAAACATCACCACTGTCATATCAAACATGTTTTCTCCACTGTTGTTTGAAGGGACACACATGATGACATTTTTGGCACTTCTTTCATGATGCTAGTCTTGCCAGAAGAGAATCCAATATACATGAATTTGCACCATTATCCTTGTTCTAAATTTTCCTTTATTCTCTCCATCAGAGTTACTAACCTTCATCACAGTTCTCGCCGTGCTTGTTTGGGTCTGCACAGATGTGGCAGGCTGTGCCTTTGAAACCTTCAAAGCACTGGCAGTTGCCATTCCCTTGAATGCCATCGCTGCACTGGAAGAAAACAAGAAAAAACCAAAGTGATTGAAACTCAGAGAAATGCCAAGGCATTGATATCCATCAAAGGTACTTTGATACCTGCAGTAACAAACAGGACTTTGAAGAGTGGTGGTAGTAATACAAGATCCCACACAGCCAGAGCTGTGCCCAACAGCCATGACCTAATGCACACTAAATATGTGCCATTCTCCCTGGATCTTCTGCTACCACCTCTGTGGGCTTATCCCTGGAGCACAAACTCTGAATTGTACTTATCTCAAATTTCAATCTCCAACCAAACTGATGCACCTGCTCATTGCAATGCAGAAGGTTCCTCCACACTTACATTTCCCCGGCCATAGCATGGACTGGAAAATCCCCCTGGGCATGGCATGCAGTCTGGACCAAAGAACCCTTTGCAGCATCCAGGTTTCTGGGGAAAAAAAAAAAAAAAAGGCAAAAAAGGTAATGTATGACATGGCTCAACAAGAATTTCCTGGAGTACTCCTGTGCTCATAATTCTCAAATTCTGGTCCTTGTCTCTGTCATGGAGGGAAACAGAATGTCATATTTAGCATCCGTGTTTCTTAAGAGCTCCTGCACATATATTATTTTTTAACAATGACCCTCTTCCTGCTCACAGCCAGTTCTTCTCAGACCAAACCATTATTTTCTGCTTGTTCTGTGGCTTTGACATATAGGATGCATGTTTTTTAGGAACTTTTAATTCTTTACTAGTGCTGGTCCACTCACTTTTACTTTATCCTTGCCTAGAACTGCATTCCTGTGGAGGGATGTAGCAGTCCTAGATTGCAGGCCTTGTCATGACTGACCAAAGGAAGAACAATCATAATACAAACAATCAGCAGTATTTAATGAAACACCCACAAATCATTACATAGAGTTGGCACTGTGAGAGCTCAGGAGCTGCAGACAAACATGAGATCCATAAATTCACCAAGAAAGACTTTCCCGAACCATCTGACAGTGGTTCATAAACAGGATGCAATCACTTCACAGCTTACAGCACTTTCCCTCTGCTCAGCTTCCTTTGGGAGAAATGCTAAAGCTGGGGCACTCCAGTTAACACTGCACCATCATGGCTTCCCACAGCTTGGCTGGTCACAACAGGGATGCCTTATTTTATTTATTTATTGCACTCAGGTTTAACTGAGCTGCCTTCTAACATTTGCAGTAGGTTGGTACCCTGTGTTCTCTCGGACAAAGGAAAAGCAGGTAGCTCATTTATGTGATGGTCCTGGGGACAGCTTTCCTTTTGCTCCCATCCAGCCCTCTCGACTCAGAGTTCTTGGTGAATGGAGAAGGGCAGAGCTGAGCTCCTTCCAGAGGGAATGTGTTCCTCCATCACACTCACCGTGATGGTTTGATTGCAGTACCTGGCGCACCCCTTCTTCAGGACGTTCAGGCCTTGTGGATCATGGATGTAAACACATTCCTTTGGGGTGAGCGTTGGTTCCTGCACAAACAAAACAAGCCATTAGCACTGTAACCTTCCCCTTTGCTCTTTTTGCTGTAGAGAGCAACTGTGCCTATCTCTGAGCTGGGGAAGTTCACTGAGGAGCCAAGGTGAACAGCACACTGTTGTGGCAGGCCTAGGATGAACCAAGGCACACAGTGGCCTCCTCCTGCTCCCAAGAGTCCCCAAACCTGAGCCAAGGTGCTGCCCTTTAATTGTAATTATAGTATCTGTGATAAGGGAGAGAGCAAGCACAGGGGAAGGAAGGGAGGGGAGACAAGGGGGAGATAAGGGTGGCAGGGAGGAGAAATGGGGTAAGAAAGAGGGGAGGAAAGAGATAGGAGAGGGGAGAGGGGAGAAGGGAGGGAGAGTGGGGCATAGAAAGAGTAAGGAGAGAATGAGAGAGTGAGGAGGGAAGGAAAAGGTGGGATGAAGAGAGGAAGACATAAGAGAAAGGGTTGCAAATAACATTGGAACAATGCTCAGTGACCTAAGCTCAGTCTGGGAGCTGGGCACAGGTAGAACTGGGCCCCAGGTGATTCTGACTCTGCCAGCCTCAGTCAGAGAGGAAAATGAGCAACGGGTGATTTTGTAGATCTCTACTTCAGACATCTATGCTGAGACAGCATTAGCAAGTTCTCCTGAAAGTCAGACCTCTGAGAGGACACCCAAGAGTTTAAGGGTGGTGAGCATCTCTCTGGCTTTCACAAACAACATCTTGGGTCTGGCCTTCACATTGCAATTTCCTGGAACTTGCTGTTCTGCTAACATCAGCATGGGATAACTCAAACAGCAGCACTCCTCCTTCCTCCACCTTCAGCTAGCTCTGCTCATCTCTGAATCAACAGGGAGCACAAGCCAGGAACAAACTGTTTCTCACCCTCTGTGTAGCAGAAAGGTTGTTGTGATTCTCTGGCTGTGATACAGACAGAGGCAGTACTGGGTGGTACTTGTGGAATCAGGTTTGCTTCTGAAACTCTGGAGGAGCTGGCCTACCCTGCATGTGGGCAGGAAAGCTCTGCCTGAGGCAGAGCAGAAGTGCTAAAAGCTGCAAGTCTACAACTTCATTTAGACCAGAATTTCTCACCATGCTCCACATGATTCAGCAAACAGACTCCAGAATAAGAGAGTGCTAAGAGCAGTTAGTGGGCAACAGTCTGGGATCACAAAGCTTGGATACATACCCTCTAACCCTCTCTACTGGCTGCCTTTCCTGCTCCCTATTTATTTGAAAGTGGCTTGAATTAGAAACTGTCAGTGTGTCTGTCATTATGCAAAGAAATTACAGAAATAACTACAAATATTTACCATTTCCTTGCTGCCAGGTGGGCAAATGCTGTTGTTGGGGGCCTCACAATCCACACAAGAGCCCTGTTAAGAAAAGAAGAGGCAAAAAATGTAATCTTCTCAAAGGAGCCCCTTACCCATGCCAAGAATGCTACAGAGCTACTGTTCCCAGTACATATATCCAAAACCTCACAACATGTATTAGAAATATTTAACTGCTATTAGTTTCCATACTCCGAAATGTACCAAGTTTATCACTTAAATAAAATTTCTCATATCTCAAGGAGATGCTTGCACCTGCCTGAAGCTGGGGTCTGTCTGCACTGTCTGAGTTTCTCTGCCACCAGACATCCTGCTGGGCTGGAAAGCACTTTGGGCATCCAAGCAGCAAGACTCACTGAATCAGCAAGTTATGTGGACACCCTGGCCCCTTGTGATTCACTGTGTCTCTCCAAATCTCTTGCTATTCAGAGCCTCATCATCTTTCCTCAGTAACCTACCAATGATCAAACTGGGGAGCAAGCACCTCAAATAAGGTGTATGAAACAGTTCATGTGGGAATACTGCACAGCATTTGTAGGTCCTGCTACTGAATGCCTGCTTCCTGTCCAGGCTACAGGACACCAGTGCTGACAGAGGTGGGAACAAAGCAGTGTCAGCTGAGTTA
The DNA here is from genome assembly GCA_013399835.1 of Leptocoma aspasia. Lineage (NCBI taxonomy): Eukaryota > Metazoa > Chordata > Aves > Passeriformes > Nectariniidae > Leptocoma > Leptocoma aspasia. The sequence goes on from VXAX01003951.1 coordinate 189,962, forward strand.
GCAACTCTAGTGGGAAGAAGATCATATAAAGGAAAAGGCAAATGTACTTGGAAATCAAAGGTAGGATGGGTGCACGGAAAGAGCAACAACCTACAAGGAACATTTGCTGATTAGCAGGAAAGCAGTGCCAAGTGCAAGCAGAAGAATTGCTGACAGTGCTGCCAAAGTTCACACCAGGAGAACTCTCAGACCAGAGCACCTTTCCCAAATGCAGTTTACACAGCCTGTTTTTGGCCCTCCAGGTGAGTGTGGAGTGCACAACAAGCACCAGCTGTGCTTGAGTATGAGAATGGGAGAAGCTGACTTACCATCACAATCTTATGTTGCTCTTCATTGCATCTGTGAGGCAAAATGGGAACGATTGAAGGAGGGATGAAGATGCCATCCAAAGTATGAATAATACCATTTGAAGCCACAATGTCTCGCATGTTTATGGGGATCCCTGATTCATCCATCAGAATTCTTCCCTGATGCAGAAACACAATTTTAGCCCATTAGACAGGATCAACCTCACAAAGCCAATGCGGGAAACAGACAGTTCATAGCATCAAGGGCAGCCACACAAATGGTCAAGCCTCTTAGTGGAGTCACAGATTGGGTAAGAAACAAACTAATTTAATTATCTCATTTAAGTCTAGTTTTCTAAGCAGAGGAGGAAGCAGATATTGGCTGAAACCACATTGTTCAAAACCATGTGCAGATTTTCTCCTAGCACAGAAGGGTTTGCCCCAAAGGGTTTTGATTCACACTTACATCTGCACTAATGTTGATGGTAAGTATCTGGTTAGCCATTGTAACAATGGCTGGCATCATTATCAGTTGCTCTACAGTCACCTGAAATAAAACACAAGGGGGTGGTGCCATGAAAAAGCAGGGTCATTTCAGTGTAGCTTACAGAATCCTCCCATGATTACTGCCACTTGAAAAACTTCTCAAGGTGACTTAACATTTATATTTCATGAAATACCTTAAAAACAAACAATGGGTCAGAGGATAATCCAGGACTTAGTGTGAATTGTTTGCAGAACCACAAACACAGCAGTGCTGGTGGCATCTGCCTTTGTTTTCATTCCTTGTTTAGGTAACTGTCCAGCACAGCTGAAATCAAGTCTCACTAACAGTGTCTCTTACTAATACAGCTGCAAGTAGAGACAGACTAATAATGTTTTTTTTCTAGGACATATTCAATGAGCAATGAAAGTTCAGCCAGAAGCATAATAAAGAACATATTTTGACTGAATAAATAAGCTTAGAGGCAGACAAAAATGTAAACTGCAGCTTCTGTACTCAGAAACTTAATGATTTGAGTAGAGAGTTCTGAGAACCAGGACAATTATTATTTTTATGTCCTGCAGCAAACTCTGCTAGACAATATTTTTATTTTAAAGGCCATCCAACTAGGGAGCACCAACACTCCAGAAAACTCAGAGTTCCTTGATGGAGAGAGAGCACAGCTGCCCCTTTTGGCAACTCTTTTCATGGCAAACATTTGGCCTCATCAGATCCTGAGTTACATCTCTGCTTCTCCAGGGGAGTCCAAGAAGCAGCAACTGAAGTCATCAAAACTGTGATCTCTATTCCAGACAAAAGAGTTGATAAGGTGTTGGTCTGAAGGAGGTCTGGGGTTAGAGCTGCCTGCCTTACCGCTGCTGAAGTGTAGATGTGATGTTTCACCAGTTCCTGAAGCTTATTTATGCCCTAAGGAAAGAAGAGAACATGAGAATTAGGTACCCCTTCAATGCTCAGGAGTCAGAGGAAGCAACTACATTTTCTTCTAATGAGAGATTGACAATGCCAGTGCCTATAGCAGTGAATTCACTTGGTGAGTAAGTTCCTTCATTTTTCCCTCTCCACAGCTGGGGTGAGGAATGAAAGTCAAACACCAGATTTAAGCAATCTGGCTGACCACATTTCTCACTGCAAGTTCCATCAGCAGCCACTTCTCTCCTAGAGCCTTACAGAAACAAAGACATGGTTTAGCCATCCCCAGGAAGAACAACTTTCAGCAATGACCAAATCCATTGCACCAAGTCATTCCAGCACAGCCCAGTGCAACTCAGCCAGCTCAGGATGTCCTACAGTACTATGGGCTCCCACCTCTGTGAAAAGATAAATGAGCCTTCCATCTCTCAGCCTATCCACACCATCATTGCTGGGTACAAACACAGTGAAGGGGCCTGGTCCATCCAGTATTGCAGGCAGGCCACAGTTCTGCAAAAACAACAGAAGATTTCATCATGGATCTAGCATAGGTTACTGAGGGGGGTCCAGCAGGAAGTGAGAGGAAATATTAAACAACTCACTAAAGGCAGAGCTGTTGTAAAGCAAAATGTGCAAGAGGCAGCTGCATACCAGGGACAGGTGCGTGACGTAACAGAAGTACAAATGCCACAAAACTACAGCTGAGACAAGGAAGCCACTGGTGGCAATGCAGCAAATATGAACAAGGGAGTCCTGGCCTAATGCTCCCTGTGTGCTTTAAACACACAAAGACTCAACTGTGGTCAAGAACTAAACATGCTTTGGAGAACAACTCTCCAGGAACAAGGGGAAGGGGACATGGAGAGGAAGATGGGAAAGAGGCATGTACCCTTGCTGCTTGTGCCAGATCCCCTATAGATGTGAAAACTCCAATCTTTTCCATTACACTAGCTTATGTAAAATAAGAAAATAAAACCAAAAAATGACACAGAATAAAATATCCAGAAAGAAAGCCAAACCACTGAGATGTATTTAAATGGTATTCAAAATTCCCCCCAAATCAGCAGCAGGCTTTGTGCAGCAGCAATACCACAGCTTCCTGGGCAGACACAAACTTGCTTACCTCCAGTATAGTTTCAAATCTACTGAAGATCTCCATTGAAGCAAGGATCTCACCAATGGTTTTCTGCAAGAAGATATAAAGAGGAAAAACATGGCTGGGGCTGAAGCCAGGTCTGAGCACATACTGGAATGCCCATCTTCTGGTTTGCATGTAAAGATCTACAGGAGACCATCATCCTCAAAGAGATGGGCACAATCTAATGATTATTTGTTCTCATTTAACACACAGACAACTTTTTGATTATAAATTCAAAATGCACTACAGACCAGTTAAAGAAAATCTTAGTTTGATTTTTAGGTGAAAAATGCTTTTCAATACTAGTCCTGAAAGATGCATATTCTGTAAGATACAGCTGAAGAAGAGCTCATTTTTTTCATGAAAGTAGAATTCTCTTCTCATCCAAACACTGTAAAAGCATCATTTCAAGATTTTTATCTGGCTTATGCAGTACTATTAGCTACTTTTAAAGGTATTTTAATAATACCTAACAGGTCTAATCAGAGCTGAAAACAAAATAAATAGCCTTTTCCCTTTTAAAAAAAGCCTCACTGATTTGGAAGATTAATGATGAAAATTGCTTTTTTTAAAGTGTTTATTCTGCTGCCCCACAAAAGAGAAGAAATATGAATGCTTCTGTACCTGTGGGTTTCTGAGGTTGTCAGTGCTGGTTTTTCTCCTGAGGCTGTTGACAATATGTATGATGCCATTGGCTGCTGGGAGATTTGATTGCAAGATGTTGTACAGTTCCCCTGGCAGATCTTGATACCGGAAAGATTTGATGTATGTCTGGGTAACAACAATAATAATAATAATAATAACAACAACAACGTTATTTTCTTGTGGTACATCTGTGTTACCATGACACAGCTATGAATCAGTCCTTATGGGTCAGCAAGGGGAAGGCACAGCCAGGGTTACTCTTGAAAAAGTAAATGTAAGGGATGGCCTGGGTGTAAGACAAGCACCCCACCTTACTTGAGGTTGGGTGATCTTTTGATCCTGAGTGGTACTTTTAAGTCTCAATACAGAAAAAAAAAAAGACCTCACCTGGGACAACCTGCTCCAGAATTAAGTTTGAGTGTGAGCAATGCTTGATCACAGCTCTGGATCACAAAAGGATGCCCTGACCACCAAATAGGTGATTTGGAGGCAATCCTGGAACTACAGCTTTGACTGCAGATTTCATTGACTCATTATGCCTACAAGGAGTCTTCATAACAAAGCCAGAGCAGTCAGGCTCACTGAATTACAAGGCACGTGTCTGGTCCTTCCACTTTGTATGGATCCATACCCTGAAGCCTGGTGTGTGAGGGTGTCCCAAGGTTAACCTACAAGCTAAGCATCCAGGTCTTGGTGCTGCAGCCATGATTCAAGTTCAGGGAAACACAACTTTCCTGTGCTTTTCATTTTACCATGTGCATTTTGATTTGCTCCTCCCTGCCCTAAACTTCAGTTTACATCACTGAGGACTCAGTCTGAAACAAAGGGAGTGCAGACTTCCCAGATCAAAAGGCTCCTAAGTAAACAAACAGGAAAGAATTTTAAAAGGAGCATTGGCATACTCAGTTCAGACTCCCCTGCTCCCAATAGTGCTTTGTCCTTTTGATGTATTATGATCTAGACCTCAAGGCCAAGGCTGGATCCTCAGAGAGGAAACACAGGGCTCTCCCCTTTTGCCACCTGTGAGCTTGCATGCAGGAAAGGTCCAGGATGGAGAGAGAGAGCAGTGGATACCGGAAAATGTGAGTCAGTTGGAAAAGGAAAGAAAGAGCCTTCCATGTCAGAACACAACAATGAAAACTTCTTTGCTAGGAGGACTAAGGAAAATAAAACAGAAAGAGGGGAAAAGAGAAACTAGAAGAGGAAATATTCAGCATGTGGCTGTGTCCAAGCACACAAACTCCAAGGGAGCATTCAGTCGGAAGGGAGACTGTTGCCTCTTCCATGTCAGCTGCATGGATATTGTAGCTGCTGACAGTGTAGTGAAATGGTCTCTTCTCCAGAACACAGTGCATATAGAGGGCATGGAAAGACCATTCACATGTCAGCTTCATTGTTGTCTGTGAGACAGGAGATGTGGTTGCTTGGGGTGTCTGGTCTTAAATCACCTTGCTTTAGACTGCACAAAGGAGCTTCTTGTTTTGATCACAGAAAAAGGTTTTCTGGTGAAGAGAGCCCATCAAGGAAACCATGCTCAAGCTCCAGCCTGTCCTATGTGAAAACAGTGCCCCAGACCTTCAGGAGATTCCTTACCTGGCTAGCGAATGTCAGCTGATGTCCTGACAAAGTCCACATAGTCTTGGCTTTTATCATGTCTTCTATCAAGTGCAGACCAGGAACAATGTGCATTCTGCACAACTGCTCAGCAGTTGTGTCCTTTGGGGAAGAAAGCCCACACAAAAAAGAAAAATGACACGTTCTTTCAAAAACTTCATTTACCACCACCTTTCTCCCGGCTAACACACAGAGAGAAATTCTTAGCAAAGACTGAGCTTTCCTCTTCATTTGCATTCACTGGAGCAGCACTTTGGCAAAACTCTTCTGTTTGTGTACACATCCAAGAGGGAGACTGATTAACGTGCAAGTGACTTTAGAGGAATCCCCTGGACAGAAACCTAGTGGACTTAGACTAATTAAAAATTATTCTTGCATGCTCCAGATTACAAAATTTGCTGAAGTTCCCCAAGTGCAATCTTTGTCTATGCTGGACCATGTAGGTGGTCTAATCTGGTGAAATGACATTTAGTTTCTTCCTTTCCTCTCTGGGTTTACCATCATTGCTGTTTTTTAGAACAATCTTCTGTCAATCCTGATTTAGGTGGAACTGATCCTTGGGGGAACAGGTCGACTAGGTAACTTGGGGGCCTCTCCTGATATATTTTCTATGGAAAATTTCAGAAGTTACTATTTTTGACCATAGTTTGAAATTCCAATACTTTGGTGTAATACTTGGCCCCTTTTGAAAATCACACCCTCAGGTAATAAAAAGCTACTTAAAGTTTTAAGAATAGTCATACATAAGAGGTTCGAGCTTTGAAAGAAGAATGGCCAGAAAGTCTCACACTTCCTGACATTAAAAACAAACAAACAAACTCTGTCAGTATTGAAGAAAGAAATAGAGATTTTTAAAATAAAAACCATGTGAGGGATGTAACATCCTCTATAAGACTGCAACTTAACCAGACAATGAAAAGTATTCCCAAGAGATGATTTCTATAAATAGTGCATGCCAAAGTTCCTCTCTTGTGTCAATCAGTTTTTAAAGGCTGCAGATATGAAGCAGGAAAGAACTTTAAGACAAAAATTTGCTAAAACCAAGAAAACTTACATTGAATTCGATTCTATCAAGAATGGGAAGAAGGGCTGGTACAAAGACTGTGAAAGGCCCATATTTAGTCAGCAATGTTGAGCACCCAGAAGCTGTAAAAAGAGGGACAGTGTGAAGTAGTTAGGCAGTGATGGTTTAACCACAGCAATATATACTCCTCTTGTTAACAGCACAATTCAATGTACATAGTATCAGCCTGGTGCAAGCAACAAGTATTCATTTACAAGGAAGCAGAGAGAGTTTGGCACTGCTACCCTGTCCCCAGCTTGCTCCACCCCCCAAGCAAAATAAAAATGCATTTACCAAACATTTTCTTGGCAACGTTTATCTTCCTAGTAAACCTTCCTCGCAAATTATGCTGATTTATCTCACCCAAGAGATCTTTATAGCAACTTCTCCCATCTCCAATCTCCCCTTCTTTACACACACAGCTATGAGACAAGGACGAAACATAACAAACCATTATAAACCAGTTTGCAATACATTCAACAATTGCCACATAGAACAACATGTCAGTATCAACACTTGAAAGACCAATCCCAGCTTTAATATCTTAGAATCATAGAATGGTTTGGGTTGGAAGGAACCTTAAAGATCATTTAGTTCAAATCCCCCCTGCCATGGGCAGGGAGGACACCTTTCACTAGATCAGGTTGCTCAGGACACCACCCAGCTTGGCCTTGAACTCTTCCAGGGATGCAGGTAAGGGCTGAGTAACTTCTGCCTAAATTGAGTGACAGAAAAAAAGATGCATATTTCTGCCAGGCAAGCCAATTTGTATCTACCCAAAGAGAATGGAGATGCTTTCTCAGATACAAACAACATAAGGATTGTCTGCTTTAGAGTTCAGGGTACAGATTACCACAGTATAATTATTGACACCTTTCTAATTAGATATTTAGTCAGCTGTAGTAATTTCAGCATCTGAAAATCTGAGGTAATGCATAAAACCCACAGGCTAAGTGACAATCTATCAAACAGCTCCTATGTGACCCCTTGGCTTCAGTGAGAAGCCAGCCCAAGCACACCAGGTAGCTATGGTTCATCTGGAATGCACTGAGGGGCCCAGACAGGTTAATGAGTTTTCCAGAAAAGCTTATCTACATGTGAAAATCTCTGTCCTGGTTCACACGGGTTTGTAGTCATCACTCAGAGACTACCAAAGATGTTTTTTCCCGTCTGGGTTTTGTCCAAGTATCAGCTCTGGTCTTTCTGTTTCAGCCATGCAAAGACATGCGACACAGGGGAGGAACTTGACTTCACTCCAGCCTCAGAGGGCTCAGTGCCAACTGCTGGGGAACAGATCTGTAAGGCAGGACTGCACTGAACACTGTGTCCTGCACTGTGCTAGCAGATCTTCAGAAAAGGGAAGCCACTGTGCTTCAGTCTTGGCCTGGAGCACACAATGAGCAAGTGGATGCTAATAGTTTTACCAGCATTGGAGACGGAAGGATCAAGGAGATGGGATTGCTCTTTCCCTCTTCAGTGTCTTAGAGAAGCTCTACCTTTTCTTGAAAATGCATAAAATTCTAGGGGAAGATTTCTCTGGTGTTTGAGAGGCCATTATGCAAAAATGATCCTCTATGCAACCATATTTCTCATCTAAGGGGTACAAACTTGTAGGTGTTTTGCTCCAAAGGACTATTTGAGGTCTGGTGTTTCTTCACTCAGATTCCCCATTCTCTGTCACTCTGCAGCTCTAATTTATTTATTGCTTATAGACCTGACTGGGAGAAGAGATAAAGAAGAAAACGTGCACAAATGTGAGCGAACAAGCCACATATCTCCCTTTTAATGATTGATTTTTAACTTCTACCACCACTAGCTTGGGGAGATACACCTCCAGCTCACATCAAAGAAGACTCTGCCACCCCAGATTTAAAGCATTTTGTGACCCATGTGCAATAATTTACAATGATGATGTAAAACTCTACTTTCAATAGGTTTGTTACAAACAGGTTCTTCTCAAAGGGCGACGCTGGCCTGTACACCTAAGATCACCCTCAGTTTCTTCAAAATTCAGATCATCCAAACCAAGTTTCCATTCTAGCTGCAAAATCAGCTTCTTTATTTGCAGTTTTCAAGCTGGCTTACCTAGGAGTCCCCTGAGAGTTAATTTCACACGTGGCAGTCACGTCACAAAGAGGCTGCTGGCAATCGCTGGGAACTGCCAAACACTCGGATGAAGGAGTTCTCCTACTCATCCCAGGCTTGCAAACACAAGTTGCCTAAGGGAAGGCAACACAGTGATCATAGAGCTGCATTCACCATCTTTTGCACTTTGATTATCCTACAAAAGAGCTGTCTGGTTTCCCTTTGCAAAATCTGAGGTGAGGAGAGCAGATTTGACCAAGGCATTCATCAGTTCATGTGAAGATCTTCTCCCCTGGGCATTTTTCAGACCGTGGCTGTTGTGCCCTTACCTCTCCTGGACGTCTGTAAATACAAATTGTAGAGTTTTCTGGGCAGCCTCCATTGCTGTCAACACAAGGGTTGACTGGCTGGCAAATCTTTCCATCTCCTTGAAACCCTTCTTTGCAGGTACATTCATATGTACGTGGTCCAAGAGCTTTACATACAGCAAAGGGGGAACATGGAGAAGAAGCACAAGGATCCTGAGCTGCAGTGAAAGAGATTAGAGGTGAGCAGAACTAAACTTCTGTTTTCAAAACAACACTAATGCAGCACAGAACACTGGAAGGTATGGAAAGAATGGAGCATAAGGAATTTGTACTACTAAACTTTTAAAATTTCACAGAGAAATGAAATCATTCCAGACAGCAGATATTTGGGGGTTTTTATTCTGAGGAATTTGGATGACATGTTTTCCATGTTACTTCAGTAACAGAAGTGTGAGTGACAGAGGATGCTTGGATTGATTCTGAATTTGCATCGTATCTGAGGATACCTGAAACTGCAGTTTGGTCAGCAAAACCTGTAAAGAGCCAGTGAAAACAGCTATCCATAGCTAGCTGATCACATGCATCTTATCAATGTTCTTTTAAGGAAACCAACTCACAAACTTAACTTTTAAATCTGTGAAGAACTCCTTGGACTCCACACATGATTTAAACTGGCTCAGACTCACCAACATCCTGCTGTCACTATTTAGTACATAATTATAAGTGAGTGCTGGATGGAACCTGCAACTCTAATTCACTTCTTGCTTTTATGACCAAGTGAGAGGAGAGCCAAAAGCTTAGCCCTTAATCTTATGGGTATTCCTGAAAAAAATGGGTTTTAAACCTCTACAGTGAAGTAGGCATTGTGTTCACAATAATCAAACTCCTCCACAGATACCAATGTGATAGGATTTTTTTCCAAACAGGATCATTTAGAGTCACAGAGAAGTTTCTCACCTTGGCAAGTGCTGCCCCGTTTTCTGTAGCCTGGCTTGCAGTCACACATGGCTGTTCCATCCCTCACCACACACTCACTGTTGGCCTCACATGTCACACCTTTGCAAAGGGGGAGCTCTGCAATCACACAGCAAAGAGAGTTTCCCTTTGAGCATGCAGGGCACTGGTAGGAGATATAATTCACCTTACAGAATATCTGGAAATAAAGGCAAATGTGGCTTCCGAGGACCCCAAACTGGCACAAAAGCCAGAGGATATGAGCAGTACAGGCAGCTCTAAGTTCCTGGCAGCCTAGGTAGTCAGGTCCCCCAAGGCTGAGAGAAGTGATCTAGCTGGTATCCAGGGAAAGAACAGAGGCATACAGAGATGGTACATCTTAACCCCTGTCACAAAGTGGGGAGTAGACCCCAGCTCTTCCCTCAATCTCCAATGCTCAAATCATCTTTCCTCTACATTCCCAAACTATTCAGTGCCTCCCTGCCCCTTTAGGGATACCCAAGCCCATATCATAGGTCTGCTCTCCCAGTCCCTCTGCAGCTACCAGTGTTTACCTTGGTCACACCTGGGGCCTGTGTAGCCTCCATGGCACGTGCAGCTCCCATTCCCAGTGACACCACTGTTGCATTCCCCGTGCACACAGTCACACTCTGCAAGGGAAGTCCAGACAAAGCTTCAGCCCTTCAGCTGCCAGGCAATGCACAGGGTGCCAGGAACACACTGGCCACTGCCCTGGGACTTGGCATCCTGATTTCCCACCAATAATCCACTAGCTCCTTCTAAAATTTGGCCATGCCAGTCAGAGCTTTGAGGGGGTAAATTGCGTGTTCTGGGCTCAAGAAGACAAGGTAAGAGCAGCCCTGAATGCAAGACCTAGACCAGCTTTCCAGGTGTGTGTTTTAACACATGAGCACAACCACCAAGATCACACCTATCTCACCTGTGTGGACACAAGGAAGCAGGAGCTAGACAAAAAGGTCTCCTGTAACAGCCAGGCTGCACTGCCCATAATTCACTTCCCAAAATGCCATACATGAGAGGCAGTACAGTGTGGAATAATTTTTTTATAGAGGGCAGCAAGGAAGAAGCTGGGAGACAAGTGGAGCTGTTATAGGAGTCTGTAAAACAGTTGGGAAGTGAGTGTGGGTTGTTTCAGGGATGTAGGTAATGGACTGGCTAGAAAGAGAGAGGAAAGTGGGATAGCCTGGGTAAGGGGGGAGACAGAGAGATTTACAATAGGAAAAAATAGACTGCTTGACTGAGAGACTAAGAATCATTTATTTAATGGGACAGTGCAGAAGGGCACAAAGACAAAACGCCCAGACACCTGCTATTGAACACTGCCAGCTCTCTGCCACTTTCCCCCTCTCCAGCACCTTCCTCACTCAACCTCTTCCTCCTCCTTCCTTGTTTTCAGCTATTTTTGTGGAGGTTTCACTTGAATGACTCGTTCTTACCTGACTGACAGTCTGGACCAAAACGATTTTCATCCTGGCAATTCTGGCAGCCATACCCACTGTATTGCTCCTAGAAGGGCCCCAAAATGTGCCATATATTATTTTTCTATATCACTCTATTGTTTCACACATCATTATAGTTTAAAGTCTCCCCCCATTTTTGATTTTCTGTAACATCTGAAGCAACACAGTGAAGAAAACTGATCTGTTCAGTGCCCCAGTACTAACCAGCCCCCAGGGCAAAGGAGATCCCAGTGTAAGCTGAACCACAGAGGGCATGCAAATGCCAGGAAACTCTGGTGGGCACTTAGGAAATAATGTCCTAATTAGAGACAGACAGGAATGTTCCAGCTGGCTCCTGGGATCTCTCTGAAAAAGAAACCTGGAATTCATTAATACCAGTGGGATTTTTTTACATTGATTTTACAGGGCTCAGGGACTTTCAGCATACATTTTAGTTGATATAAGGTGTCTTTGACTTAAATCCAAAATCAACTTTTCTCAAAGACGAGTCCAAGAGGTAGGATTTGAACTGTTAATTAAGGATGCTGTAAAAATATACAGTTCATCAGGGAAAGTTTCAAGTCTGACACTGATTCATTACCCTATACATTTTAGAAACACCACTCTATTCAATTCAATTGTGCAGGAATTGTTTATACTTTGGTTGTACTAGTCTGAAGTGGTAAAGAAAAAAGAAAAAAATATCTGCCCTAAATTCTCTTTCTCATCTCTTCTGTTTTTCCTAAGAGAGGGAGCCTCTGCCTACCTGGGTACAGCTCATTAATAGCCAGCTGTCTCAGGGCTTCTTGCAGCCACAGACAGACACAATTATTTCAACTGATCAGGGGTTAAATTAATGCAATTCTTTCCTTATTTCACCCTTGAGATTCTTCCCAACGCCACACCATCACCAACAGTGTTTTAGTGCTATTGCCAACAAAACCAACGCTGCAGGAAAACCACAGACACTGATGCTGGGATGAAAGGAGCTGCAAATGCCTTCTAGGCAGAAGGGCAGCCTCCACCCAGAACACCTGCACAGACACCACACAAACAACTCCCTCTGACAAAGCACATCACCCTCAGGGTAAATCATGCACTCACCTGGCAGATGCAGGTCCCATTTTGCTGTATACCATCCAAGCATGTCCCATGGCCATTGCAGGGATTTTCAGAGCCACCTGGACACTCTAGCAGGTAAGAGACAAGACAGATGAGATTAAATTGAATAACCAGCACCTTTCCATCTCCTCCTGCCCCAGGTATTCCAGCTGTACAAAACAAAGGCCTCTTCACCAGCAAATTATCCAGCATGCCTAACACTAGCCCAGAGGTGAAAGGTCTAAGGAAAAGTCCCAACAAGCCATAACTAAATTTCAACAAAGGCACTGAAACATTTTTTGAGGTTGGGCCACTGGTGCCAGCAGCACTGAGAGGTGAGGGCAGTTCTGGAACTAGGAACAGACAGGAGCCTGCTTTGCAAAGACACTGAGCATTTTCAGCTCTCCTTGACTTCATGGAGAGCTGGAAGTATGCCCAGAAAAACAGGATCCCCACATCTTTAGAGTGGAGTACCTCCAAATTCTGAGGACTATTTCTGATAATTCTGAAATCTGTGATTTCTCTGAAAGAAACTAGTTGCTTGTTCAAAGCTAGTATGAGAACAGGCTCAAGCACTCAGTCTCCCATTTTCTGCAGAACTAGAGGGGGTCTTTCCATATTCTGTCAGTCAAACATGTGAGAAATGTTCAGCTTAGTAGGGTCTTGCTTCTGGATTTTTGAGACAAGACAAAACAAATTCCCATTACTTGGCATAATCTGAGTGGGAGTTTTGGGATGATTATTTTCACCTTGGGATGGAATTGGTAAGTATTTTCTGTGGCAGAATGGGTGACTAACTCCAGACTACAGAGCAGCACACGTGGCACACGCGCTGCAGACAAGAAGGATATCAGAAAGATCTTCCTCTTCCTTTGGAAACTTTTGTAAAGAGGAACAAAAACATCCCTTTCCAAAAGTTTATTTTTATAGAAGAGACAAAAGGAAGTTCCACCAAAGGAGGTTATGTTATGTGTTAAACGTAAGGGGATTCAACTCATCTGGAGCAAAGAGATTATGTGCTGAACAGACAGATATGCTCCCAGACAGATAATGGAGACCTTGTGAGTGTTCAAGGAATAATGAAAATTAATCACTTCAATATATATTTAATGCCTCCTATTAAAACTGGTTTGACCTGTTTAACAGCTGGAGGTTGTTGTAAAAAACCCCAAAACTTACCATAGCACTCTGTACCCCAGAATCCTGGACAGCACTTTCTCTCCTCAATTTCCTTCTTACACAGGTGATGGCACCCTGGCAGGGAAAGGGTATTTTCTCCTAACTTGACAGAGTATCTTAAAAAGAATAATCCAAGATTATGATTATACCACAAACCCAGCACAGGCCTGCTGGAGGGTTTCTAGGCAATCACACTGCAGTGCCCTGAGCTCTGAAGGGAACATCCCCTGTTCCATGCACACACACAAGAGGTTTCACTCCAGTTATGTCTTCTCTAAAGAGGCCCATTGATCTGAGCCTCAAATATTGGTTAGAAGAAACCTGTCAAGGACTGGGCATGAGACAGGATCTTGCATCAGGATGGAAACCTTGGGTGCTGAAGGGTTAAACAGCACAGAAACAAAGGTAGGATTTCCAGGGTGACTCAGCATTCAACTTCACAACTAAAATAAGTTTGAAAGAACAAAATCTCCTTTCAGGACTCATCCCTTTGTGTCTTTTTACTAAAGATTCCAGATCAAAATGCTGTAAATTTGGATTTCATAGCCATATTATTCACAGGTTCTCTATTAAACCTTGGACAAATGCCTTAAATCCCTCAAAGAAGCATCTTCTTTTCAACCCATCATCCCTCCCCTCTACACACAGGGTGAGTCCTTGGTGGCAGTGCCTCTTGTTCTGCACGTACACAGTACAAAACTATTCTTGGGTCTGTCCAACAACCACCACAAGAGTAGATAACACTCAGAAAAGCTGCATAGACTCACATTATTCTTACACTTCATTTTATTTTTGGCACCACATCCTTCCCAAAAGGAACTTGGAAATTGTCTCAATAGCATTGCTGCTTTGGCTTCCATCTGACTCCCGTGTGTGTGCAAAAACTGCTATAAACTGCAAAATTGCCACTGCTATTTTTAAAGTATTTTAAGGGAATCAGAGAAAGAGCAGACAATGGAGCTATACATTAACAGTTAACATTCACTGCTGAATACACACACAAACAATAATCTATAGTGTTTCATTTTACAAAAGCCTCCTAGTAAATTCAGTTTTCCTTCATCCTTTTCCTACCAGCCAAGCTCAACAGAGTATTAGCAAGGAACACATGAACAAGAAATTGTCATAAAGTGAACTAGGAAGGTTAAAAGTTCAGAGGATTATTGCTGGAAGCTGGGAGGATATACAAGGGGAACTATCATTATATTATTTTCCTAATAAGCCACTAAGGAATTAGGGGTCTGAAACAGGTTTCTATGCTAGACAGACCTCTGTTAAATTGCTACAGCAGGATTAACAAACTCAGGTTATTTAGGGCAAGTTAAGAGGTTATTGTAATTTCTTTTGTTCTGTATATATAGAACCTGCCCAGCAAAAAGTCTGTGGGATTTGCAAGGAGACAAAAGCAACAATAATAGGGGGCCATAAACCCATCTGAAAACAAAACTCCGTGGACCTTTACAGCTCAAAACCACGTGTGTGTTCTCCTGAAGAGCACACTACTCCCTGCACAGAAGGGCTGCACCAAAAGCAAACCACAGTTAGGAAATAGGCCTTACCTGCAGTCCCTCACCCCTGATCTTTGGGTGATCTTGAACCAGCCTCTTGGACATAGCATTTTAGGCACTGCAGCACAAGAAGTACATGCTGTACTCATGGCAAACTTTGTCTTGACATTGCATCGCATGGATTTTAACTTAAAAGGAAAAACAGAACGGAAATAGCCCCAGATTAAATTGTTATCCTAGGCACTTATCTTGCCAATCTTGTAATATCTTTATCGAGTTGCACCTTCATTAGATATCACTGGGGAGGGCAGTGGCCAGTGCAGCTGCTGGGAGGTACCACTCTCTCCCATGGATTCACCCTCCTGCCATGGTGCTGCATGCTTGGATCCACCTGGATCTCAGCTAGAAGCAACAGCACAGATCACAGCTATCTTATCCTCCACTGTGACCCACAGCAAAAATTCTAACTATTTCTAAAATAACTACAACTCTGCACTGCTAATTTCAGCTGATCTTTTACAAACATGTGGTAGTGGTGTGTGAGGACAAGCCCTAAATTAATAACTCTTGCCAGAAGAGGCTGAATTAAAAGGCAACACAGCATTTATCTTTTCCATGCCACTGATAAAATTCAGTTCATTGCTGTTCCATGGGTCTGCAGAGCTGACTGTGTTAGTTCAGTCTATTTCACAGAGCCAGGAGGTGCTCACAGAAATATTTCTCATGACAATTGTCTGTGAGGAGGCACAGGGAGGTGGATGAAAAGGAAAGGTGTTCTGCACCTCTCTGAACACCTTGATGCTTTGACCTCAGGTGAGAAGGACTCCATAAATATTGGCATGAAGATCAGGTAGGACACTTGGATATATCACATGGCTGGTGAATAAATCAGCTAAGTCCTTCCACCCAACCAGAATGACTTTAGAGGTTTGGTTTTCCCCACAGGGCTTTCCTGCACCCCTGCACAACCTTGCTTTTCCAAGTGAAACACAGATGACAAAGCCTCAGAATGAATGATCATCATCACATGCCTACTTGTCATTAAAACTTGTGATTTTGCTCCAAAAGCATTTCCTTGAATTTCTGGAAAGAAGCAACTGCATGGAAACCTCATTGGTAATTTTGAAAAAAGACAGTATTTGCCACTGCTGATGACAGAGAAAAGCTGGGAGGCATGAGCTGTGTATGCCCCAGAAGGTCATTGACTGGAAAAAACCCACAGAGCTCATCTCAACTGTGCCTCTACAGGCACTGTATTTTCTAAAAATAAAAACATTAGATCAAATTTTGGGAGGAGGCCTTGATCTGGAATTTTTAAGCCAATCCTGAGCAATGCTGCTAATGCAGCAGCCCTCCTGTCCCCAGAACTCCTTGTTTTGGATTCCCATCAGCAATCTCAGCTTTGCTTCCTCTGAACTTAAGCCCAAATACATACATTTGCCTCAAGGCAAGGGAGGAAGCCTGCAGCTTCCCATCAGTTATCAAGAGCTCAGGAAGACCCTCCCAGATGATAGGCAGCAGACCCTGTCAGGAAAACCTCCTGGGAGATAACCTCAAGTCTCAAGTCCACAGGGACATGTCCCTGGAATATTTCCCAACTCCTTCCCTCTGACTGGAGTCGTTGAGCTTTTTCTCATGTTCATGGATCCATCTTCTGCAGCCATACATGCAAGAATGCCACCCAGTGAAGGAAATTAGTTCTGTGTCTGTGATTGCCCTTCCCATGGATATTAACTTCTAGTTGTGCTTCTGAGGCTTTCCTACCATACAGCAATCTCCAGTTCCCCTGGCAGCAGAATCCCTAGGAACCTCTTATGTCAAGGACTCCCTTGCATTATAAAGAGCTCAAAACCAATCTGAAATCCACCAACTCCACCTCTCCTGTGAGCACCAGCTTTAGTGATATTATCCAGCAGAACAGAGATCAGCTTTGCTGTTCCTTACGCTTCCACCCACACAGAGCAGGCAGATGAGATTTCCCATTTTTCATGGAGCAAAATAGAGAAGATAAACAATATGGATAAATAAACAAGGTGCTGCCTCCAGAGTACTCTGCCTCTGAAGATCAGCAGTGCCATTGATGGGGTAGGGAACAAGTTCTTCCAGCCATCTGACTGGACCTTAAATTAGGATTCCAGATTAAAGCTGGGCTTTTGAAAGCAGTTGAAGCCAGGCATATGGGTCTCACAGAGCAGACAGCTCCTGCCTTTTTAGTTCCACCAAATCCCAGCATTAGCCTTTCCTGAGAAAATGCCTCAGAAAAAGGAATGGGAAGATACCTAAGCAAGAAATACAGATGTGGACTCCTTCCTATGAGTTAGAATTATGCCACAAACCTTTACCAGGTATCTGAGCCACCTTATCTGTACAAAAAAGACCAATAAACAGTAGAACACAAACCACTAAATTAAAATTCTCCAACCTTCTATATCATCTGTACTTTCAGGCATCAGAAACAGTTGGGCCATTAAATGTGTTCTCTGTCATGGTGGTGGAGGAAGACACCATTATTCATACATTATTCTATTTCCCTTCTCTTTCCTTCATCAGTGTGGTTCCATTTCTCAATGGAAATTAAGAGTGGGAGAGGTGGATGTCTGTCCTTCCTCCGTGTTGCCATGTTTAATTTACTTGCAGATCTCTAAGACAAGACAGTGATTGTGGAATCCCCCATACCCTACTGGGAGACTGGATAAGCTTTAGGCAGCTTTCCAGTAAGATCTTCCCCTTTTTATAAGGAAATATGTCTGTGTCAGCAGCAACAGGCAGGAAGAAAGAGGAAGAAAACAGCTGAGTGGAAAAGTATTAAAAAAAAATATTTCCCTTCTAATTTGAGTGACAGAAGTGATGAAGCAGTCATTTTCTGGAGAGCTTTGCTTCTTAGGAAAGCAGAAGAGGGAATCAAGGGACATAAATGCAACAGTCTGGATACTCAAATTCGGGAAAGGATGAAAGACAGACAGAAGTTTGAGTCAGAAGTGGCTCCTGGGGCACAGCCTCATGGAAAACAATGATGCACTGCTCCCTTGGGCTCATCTTTGACTGCTGTTTCTAAGTGCAAAGCCACTGGAAAGGAAGCAGCAAGAGGGAATATCTGTCCCTGTGATGCAGCAGTGCTGCCTGGTGACAGTCACTGTTCTCATCAGGTGATGTTGTGAGCCTGGACTGGGTCACAGTTTGTGTACAAAGGAACAGGAAAGGAGGACTAATGCTCTCAAATATCTCCAAAATAAAAAGTTTTTAAAGCAGAAGGCATCCAGCTGTAGCCAAAAGAAGTTAAGAGCCAGGGTGCCTCTGTCTTCCAGGCTGTGCTGTGCTCTCTCTCTGCACTCAAATGCTTGTGCAAGAGCAACCCCTGCTCTCTGCACTTAGCTGAGACACATAGAAGCTTCTGGATGCTGCAGTGTTTCCTTCCCTCCTCTCTGAATAGAGGAGTCCCTCACTTCTCAAGTGCTCATTTCTCATATTCTACCTCAATAGAATAAGCTGGGAAGTATTTTGTAAGGGCTAGTTTCATTCCCCTCATTTTCATTCTTTATCTTTTCCTCCCAAACCATAACACAAATCCTTCTTCATGGTAAAAATCTTAAGGAAGAAAGAAAAACATATTTGGACGTCAGTGTTTGGCTCCAACAATCCTGGGAGCTGGTTCTGGAAATAGCCATTATCTAATGAATCACCAAGTTTCCAGTGCATTTGTCCTTTAGAAAACAGAGCTGTAGACACATGCTTGAGTCATTATAATCATGAACCTCCCCAAGCAGTTCTCAATAACACTTGAGCTAAACAGAGCAGCAGCTCCTGGACACACAAACCCTTTGCACTTGTTGAAGGAAGACACTTTGTAGCACGAGGATGAACAATCAAGCTCAGAGATCACATAACACCAGATTTATTTTTGTCCTAAGTGTTTCCCAGCATCTCAGCTACAGAGCACTGGAAACATGGGGATGCTGAGACCACTCTCCTCATTTCCCACCTGCCTCCACTCCTCCTCCAGCACAGCCTGGGATTGGCCTCCTCCCAGCAGAAAAACTTCCATGGTTCTCACATCTGCTGCATCTTCCCCAGCCCATAGCAAGAGGTACAAAAACCCAAATCAGACTAACAAAGTCGCTGTCATGTTTGAACCAATAAAGCTGAGCCCTGAGGTAACATCACTGAGACACAGGTGGCACACAATCTCTCTTCTCTCTCAATGGTCCCCGTGAGCCAAGAAAAGCCTCCTGTGGAATCACAGCACTTTTATTCCAATGAGATCCAATGCATTTTCTAAACTGCTAGAGAAAGCTTCATTAGATCCTTATTTTTCCTTATCTCCCATTATAAACTTTCAAATGTTTCTTCTCTTTCTCAATAAAGAGGGAATTTTTGAGGAAAAAACTCTCAAAGGGAGTTATTACTGGATTAAATAAACTGCTCCAGAGGTGATTCAAAACATTTAACATCTCTGTAAGTGGGTACTTAATACCTAATAATGTAACTGTTTCATGCCAAGCCATAGTCCTCAGTGATTACAGAGATCAACAGAGTGTCTCCAAGCAGAGAGACATACATTTCCACTTACACCAGCAGAAGATACAAGCCCATGTCTCTGAACACAGTCAGAAACCCATCTGCCTGGAACCCACATCTCCAGACAGATGAAATCCACTCTTAGAGACACTTCATGTTTGTGCTCAAGTCACCATAATGATCCTACAAGCCTTCCTAATATTAATTTATGGCCCTTTCATGAAAGAGTCTATACAGAAGCTTCCATCCAAAGGTCTGACACTGAAGCATCTTTCCAATCCTCTGGCTTTTTCTAAATCAAGTCCTTAAGACTCACAGGTCTGTCCACTCCCCACAAGGCCTTGCTGTGTCATTCAAGACAAGACAGCCCTCCACAGGGTGTTTCCCTTCCCCAGCGAATTTCCAAATGCCCCCCACAACTCCAGGCTTAGCAGGCCAGTTCATTCCTCCAACAGCAGGACACAAGGAAGGGGATGGCAGGAGACAATATAATGTGAATTAGTGTGAATTCCAGCCCACAGGAACTGGGCTGCCTCACCATAGAGTCTACAGAACAGATCTACAAAGGTACCACACATTCTCCTAGATGCTGCTGCTAAACACAAGAATAGAGATGAAGGAATCAAAAGAAAAATCAACAAAACTGAAATAAAATGGAAAGTATTCAACAATCCTTACTGAGGAACTTTTGGGAAATATACTTGAAACAAACTGTTGCAAAGGGACAAACTGATGAGACTGTAAAAATTTTTTTAAAGTAAAATTCTCCTGGGAAACTATGGATCTGTCCTGATGGATACAAAGTTCCCATCCCACACAGAAGCAGAACTAGCAGAAGACAACTAGCAGAAGACAAAGATGCTGAGTATTTCCCTCTGATGTTGCTTCTTTCAAGTTCAATGCCGAACACAGACATGAATTTAATCTGATTTAAAACTCAAGCAGCTCCCTTCAACCTTATATTTAGTTCCTCAGTTTGGACTACAGAGAAGATACCTTACAGCCCTACAGTTTTTACTGATTTTATTCTGTCCCTAACTAAACGTAAATAAAAAATAAGTTGTGGAGAGGACTATTTCCTACCATGCTGCCATCCAAATATGAAGAACTGTTCGATGAACATTTAAACAAAGACCCGCAGACTTACCTTCAGACTCTGGCAATCAGCTGTGGGAGTGAAGCATGCTGCTAAGAAGAAAAACAGCAATCCAGGAGGATGCATTTTCATGCTTTTACAGGCAGGACCCTTTACACAAAAGGGGTGGTGAGAGAGGCTGCAATTTCTGTAAGATAACACCGCCTACTAAGAATCAGATCCAAGACAAACCAGAGGTTAAAAGTAAACAGGGAGAGAGCATTTTTGCACTGTGCTTTTTGGCTGCAAAGCCTTCAGAAATGGATCTGCTACTTCTAGTGTTATTTCTGAATCAACATAACCTTTTTCTTTCCATTCTTTTTTTGAATGCACAAGCAGAACTCCTTAGTAAAAGGTTTACTCAAAACAGGAACATCTACGGATTTCCTCTTACATATCAGTTCAAAACAGAAGGAAGGAAATCCTTAGTTTTCAACTAATTGGAATGAAAAGAGGTTAACTGTATGCTTAACAGAAGGCAAATCCAATGGGCAAACTTAAATACCATAAATTCATGAAGGGTAAGTTAATTTCCTTTTGCCACTGATGCGAATATGTCCGTAACACCTCAAAGGGAAGGTAGAGCTCAGCACTGCCTATCCCAAAGTATGCAAGAACAAAGCAATGCAAGTGACAGGCTGTGCTTCAGAGCAGGAATGAAGCACATTGCATCAATCAAGCACTTTGGGCAGGCTTTGATTTTTTTTTAAATAGCTGACTTCCTCAGCAAGAAAAGCTAATGCTATGGCAGCAATGGCAAAATTTGTAATTTCCAAACACTCTGCTGACAGCCTGATGAATCCAAGGAGCACTTCTACAGCACTCAGAACAGGGAAGTCCCAAAACAGGACTTAAAAAAATACACAGTAACCTGAGGTACAGTCTGCAATTTATATTCTCCTTTTAAACATTACAAAGAATTGATTACTGACAGATTTTCCATGGCCTTTGTCTCCCTGCATTGCCAAGAGAGCCCACTATCCTGAGCAGTCTAAGGACTGCTTCTTCATGTTTTCAAGCCATTAATAGTAGATGGAGGTGCCTAAATGAAACCAGGACAAGGAGCTATTCTTGTGTTTATATAAATAATGAGAGCATTAATACTTTTTTGCCCCTGCATCCCCAGAAAGACACACATGCTGTAACATATGAGGCATATAGGACCCGCTGTACTTACTGGTGCCGTTAGCTGTGCTTTACTTCTGCCTTCATCCTACAGGGAAAGGCAGCATGATGAACAGCCAGCCCTGCTATATATCCTGCACTAACAGGAAGCAGATAAGGCACACAACCATCCACTGCAACCCATGTGAGCAGCACCAGCCCACAGCTCAACCCAACAGCTCAGCCCACTTGTCCTGCCACAGGACAGCTGCAGCCCTGGGACTGTCACTGCCCAATTGGTGCCACTCTGTCAAGGTCAGAGGGCTCACACTGCTCTGGAAACCATTTGGTAGCCTGAAGGGCTTCAAAATGAGGCAGATGGCTCAAGTCAGCTCTGGTGGGATGGGAAAGTCACAAATGCGCAGTGGGGACAGTCTGGTAGAGAATGGAAGCTGTACAGTGTTTTCTTGGCCTGCAGTCGTGGCCCTGAGCTGGCCATGGAAACAGAAGAATGAGGCTGCTCCTCTGCCCCATGCTGCCCACAAGGATGGTGAAGATTGTTGATGGGTTTTCCAAGAGCTGGCTGTATGACACAGGGATAAAGTTGCCAGTACCCATACACAGCTGATAAGTTTTTATGGTGAAAATAGCTTACCCTGGGGCACTTGAAGGTGCATTGGCTTCTTTATGGGTCTTCAGATAGTTTTCTAAATGGCTCAGCACTGAAAATGGTACAGGGCAAGAAAAGACACAGAAAGACACAGGGCTTTCCACTGCTGCTTATCATCACTGTATCTGACCTACTGAAATAAACCAGGAAGGGAGAGAAATGTTTAGTGAAATTCCTGTCTGAATTAAATAAATCAGATTCACAGCAACATCAAAAGGTTCACAGCCAGCTTCCTTATCTGACCTCACCTCAATTAAAGGCTAGCAATACAACAGCAATATACAGGCTAAAAATGCAAACAGTGAGTAGTGCCATTGTACAGCAGCAGAGCATAAACTGAAAAATCAGAAGGTCATCTGTCATTAGACACTGCTTTCCTGATCAAGCATCATAAGCAGAGTGTGTTTCAGCCACTGCCTATGAGCTACTCTGAGAGAATGGAAACTTTGCTGACCACTGCTGCTGCATCTGGAACACCAAAATCTGCAACAAATTTGGAACTTCAAGATTCTGGAAATTAGTAAGAAGGTGAAACACCAATCACCTCTAAATTAATAGGTGTTAATTTAGGCCAAGAGCCATTAATAATGTTCAGTAAGGTGCTCTCAGCAGCAGTTCAGCTGGCACTGTCATCAAAGATGGCAACACCAGCAGAGAAACAGTACAGGAAGCAAAAATGAGCCAAATAAACCCAAATTACTGCTACACTCACAGTTTCTGTTCTCTTCTCATAGATGGATTCCTCCTAGGCAGATAAATGTATTTTCTCAAGGATGACATCTATAAAAACTTTATGCCTTAGAGGCAAAACATATTGGATCAATTTTTTGATTCCACTGTTTTGTCCAATACTCTTCAAAACTGTCAACAAATAGAAACCCCAGTTCCCTCACTCATTTCAATATTAGACCTGCTCACGCACAGAGGCATCTCTACAAAGTATTTCAAACTCCCAAAATCTCATAAAGCAAGATCCTGAGATCTGCCAGAGAGCCTTCATCAAAAGAGAAAATTCAGGCAAGACTTGTAAAGATCTGATGACAGAATACACAAACGGCCCTGTACAGGCAGTGTAGGAGGGTTTTGTTCACATCCTAGCCAATGTTTGATTGAAATTATGCAAATCCAATTTTAAAACATACAGTAGGAGTTGTCAACTGTCTGCCAGTGTGTTTATCTGTGAGGTTTCACACATGGACTTATATTTGTTTGGAAAGCATGGAGACTGACTTACTGTCAAGTGTTTCTTGCCCACATAACAGAAGGTGGCTGGTTTAGCAGAAGTCACAGACGTGTGTCTCAGAAACATCTTCAAATTCTAGCCCTGACTTCTTTAAGATGACTTCTACAAAACACTTAAAATTTACCTTGTGGGCTCAGTCTCCCCAGTCATCAGCAGTTTGTTGGCAGCAAGAACACTCAGGATTTTTCTCTTTCAGGGAAACATCCCCTCTCTTTTTCTTTATGCATCAATGACAAGCTGGGTCCTCTAAAGCAAATTTTTTAAGACCTGGAATTTCTATTGTGTACAGAATAACACTTCAAGTTGAGAAGTTGCTGGCAAAAATTACTCAACCTGTTTCACAGGAAAAGAAACCAAATCCCCACCTGGATAAAGGCAAAGGATAAAGGCTACAAACCCTCCCAGACTCCCTGCCTGCCTGTGCCACACACTGTGTTCTAAAATCCTGGGTCACCAGCTCTGCTCTGTGAAGTGTTTGCAACTCTGACTAGATTGGGCAATTTCCTGCTATTGAAATCTCTTGTTTAGAAACTACAGAGCCAAGGCAAGTGATTTGCCATCCACTCCACCTTGCCACACAGCTTCTCTGGGAGCTGACCATTTGGTTACATGCACAGGGAGAAAAGGAGTCTTGTTCTGCACTTCTGGCAAAGCTGGGCAAGGACATTGAGTCCCTTTGCTCTGAATTGTAAGGGTGTAAGAAGGCTGTGAGTCTGAAAAGGATTAAACAGGCCAAGCCAATAGTGCTTGTGTGTAGGAAGGGGGCCAGCTGAACCATATTTATCCAACATACCCTCAGAGTCCTGGTGAAGATGCAAGGACACGATCCTAATTTTCCTTTCCTCTCGGCAAGTTGGAAGGAACAGGAATTTTAAGGTTTGCTCAAAAAGCAAAAAAACCTGCAAGGACTGCACAGAGAACAGGAGTCTGTCTATCCTTCTCTTTCTCACACAGATACAGTAGTCCAATTCCAAGCAGACAGGTACGGCTGCCTGAGTACAGTGTTGTCACACAATTCAGAAAGAAATTGTCGTGGTTGCTCACATCCTGCTACTCCAAAATCTCTATGGGCAGCAGTACCAGTGTCAGTAAATAAGTGCTTTAAGTCTGGCCTACCACTTTTTCTCTTGACTCTGTGTTCCTTTACAGGTTCTGCTGCAGTGAAAACCAGAGACATTTTCCTGCCTCTCGGTTGTAGTTTTGTACCTTTCCCATTTATTACACAGCACTCTGGGATTGTACTGGAAAGTCAGACTCTAAATTCCCCACAGATATCCAATATTAATTAGAATTCTGGGTAAAATTGTTTATTTCAATAGCTGAGCTATTGAAACTCAGTACCTGCTGACAGGAGCACAGTGGCAGAGGCAGTGAGCTCTGCCATGAAGTGCTGCTGATTCTTCAGGTCCTGCTGTCTATAAGGGATAGAAAGGTCCTGCAATGTGCTTGACTCAAGCTGTAGCCAACAGTTTGCCAAGGACAGCACTGAATGTCTGCCTGAGAACAGATGGAGATGGAAGTCAGAATCCTGTTAGTTCTGCATTTTCAGCAACTTCAGAGTGCTAGGAGTTCTTGTCATCCCCTCTCAGAGACCTTGAAGACCGAAGCACAAGGGTTTGGTGCCCACCTTATATACTCTGGCTACTGCTCTTCATGTACCTATTCAGGTACATTTTTCCAGTGTTGGCCAGTCTCTTTTTAGTGCTTTCTGGGTCTAATGAATTTCACATCTTCCCTTTTTCCACATCAATTTTTAGCTTCCCAAGTTACTAAATGCCCTTAATTATCAGGTGGACATCAAGAAGCTTGTAGTCTCCTCTGAGCCACAACTTCCTGGTTTTCCTCATGTTGCTGGCTTTTCTGCCTAAGATTTGGTATGTTTGAAGTTTAGTATTGCAGAAGTAAACTTTCTGACCAGAATGCAAGAAAGCACTTTGTGTTACACCAGTTAAAAAAACCCACCCCATTTTCACACTGGTAAGAGTAAGGCAAGCCAGAGGAGCTGATGGAAATAAATGACTGTGCAGCACATCCACAGCCAGGCAGAGCAGAGCTCTGTAAAGCAGCACAGGAATGGACACAGGACAGTCAGGATGCAGGTCACACTGTCATTTCTTCTTGCAGAGAAAACAATGTAGCCCAGGTCAGCACCTCATTTACTTTCCTTCCTAAGGAGGTTCATTTACAATTTTTTAATTGTAATACAAGGGAAGTTTTAAAACCTTTACGCAGATCCTTGGCAGATGACACTGAACAAAAATAATTGTCTTGGTCTTCCTAGAGTGGCAAAAATCTACATCAGCTGCAAAGCCAGAACACAGAAGTTTGAGAGTTCAGGAGATACTTTCCTGACAAAGGTCCCCCCACCTGCTTCTGTGTGTTTCTGGTCATAACTTCAGCTACTCAGATATTGTCTTAATGCTGAACAAGGGTTGGAAGCTGGAAAGAATTTGAGGATGAAAGGTTACTAAAGAGAAATATGCCTGCAGGGCTTTGTAGTGCTCTTGCAAAAAGAGAAGAAATCATGACTATTCTATGTAATCTCAGCTGTTGACAGTGGTTTCATTCTGCAGAGCTTTCTGTAGAAACTAAATGTGGAAAGTTCTGGGAAATCTTTATGAACTGAAGCAATCAGTTTAGTTTCAAGATAAATGATTGTACATTTTCAAGAAAACCTCATTTAAATCCCTGTATTTAAGAACAAAAGACTAGATTAAAATTAGACAACAAAGACAACAGCTTGGCACTGAAGAATGAGTTTATAAAATTTTTCGGCTTAATATTGCACTTAAATAAACAAAAATGCTCACCCACAAAGCACTGACTCCAGCAGGTTCTAACACAGAGCATCTCTCCCCTGGAGACTGGCTGGGAGAGTTTGAGCTGTTCAGGCTGAGAAAAAAGCAGGTCCAGAGAGACCTCTCTGCAGCAATATCAGTATTTAAAGGATTTTTTTAATGAGGGACTTTTTACCACAGCAGATAGTGATACAACCAATGGGAATGTTTTTTTAATTAAAAAGATGAGATGTAGATTAGATATTAGGAAGAAATTCTTTACTTAGAGGCCCTGGCACAGGTGGCCCAGAGATGCTGTGGATGCCCCATCCCTGGAAGTGTCCAAGGCCAAGCTGGATGGGGCCCTTGGAAAATGGATCAAGTGGGTGGCATCCCTGCCCATGGAAGGGGGGCTGGAATGAGATCATCTTGAAAGTCCATTGCAACACAAACCATTCTGTGATTCTAAGAAAGCAGCAAGGGATCAGATATCTGGTACCAGGAGAGAGGGAGATTTCTTTTTTGGGGTTTGGTTGGGCTGTCATTTCTAATTTTTTTCCAGGTAAAAATGGAAAAGGAGGTGAAATATCAAGGAAAAAGCTTTATATAGCCCATGCTCTACTTACCAGAGAATAAAAGATGATTTATTGAAAATATGCCCCGAAAATAAACAATTCTGATAGCACCACATGTAAGATAGTTAATGGAAGAATCAAAGTATACTGCAGTATGTACTGAACATTTCATTAATCTTGAAATGTGATCAATGCTTACCAAGATATCAAGGAGGAATTGCAGCTATTTCCTGGATTAATAATCTGATCCAAAGGGACAGATTCTGTATTTTAAACAGCTATGAACTTAAAAAGAATTTCAAATTTAACCAGAGATGTGTTTTTCCTGCAATAAAATATGAAAAAGAGGCCTCACCTGCTCAAAGTATATAAAAAGCAGGGGGTTATCCCTGCTTACTCAAAGATTCTCTGATACCCACTACTGTATTAAAATACCTTTAAACACTTGGGTTTTACAGAAGATGCTTAAAACAGAACTCATAGGTCTGTCTCAAGCACAGGGCACACCCCAGAACAGTCCTTATTTATAAGATGGAAGCAGGGTTGACTTATCCAGAAGCAGTAACAAGTATAACCCTCATATGAGAGACAGATCTGTCCACGTTGGCTCAAATCCCAGGCAGTTCAAGAGGACTCCTTACAGACTCCCTTTGTATTCACTTATAAATTCACTTGTAAATTATCTGTTCTTCTGCTAAGTTCTTAAATGCTTTGGAAAATCAGACTGTTTAAGTTGCCACAGGCTCCTCAAGTGTTGCCTTGGACAATTACTAGTAAGTGATTAACAGAGCTACTTCAGAAAGAACTAGTGAAGACCTAAGATTTCTTTTAATTACTTTATTCCTAGGATGTTTAATTTAGAAATTAGCTTTTTCTACCCAATGATAATTAAGCTTAAATGAACTAAGTAACCTTGAGATTTCAGAGAATAGAAGAGCTCTAAAGTGCAGGAAAATTTAGTTTCCTCCAACAGCCTGCAGTACCTACCTTAACTGTTCAGTTCAGTCTAAGCTGAAGTAGTCAGGCTTCCTCTACCAAACTGGGAGCAGAGCTGCACTCCAGTTATGCTCATCTCTGCTTGCTTAGGGAACTCCACTGCATCCTGCAATTCAATTTGACTTCGGCTGCTTCTGTCTTTGTCATCCTTGCACTGATTGCAACATTCCTGGCTTCTGAAATCCAAAAAGCACAGCCAAGCTCTGCAATAGCATGGAAAAACACTCTGTGAAACCACCAAATTCCTAACACCACTGTGGACTCGCCATTCTTGGAAAAAACTCACAACTTGTTTGGACCAGGCCCTGAGCAATCTGTTTGAAGATTGCACTGTTTAAAGCTTGACTGTTGGATGTCCTGAGGTCTCTTCCAACCCAGATTTCTCTATGTGTTTAAGGGGCATCAGTTTTAAGCAGCATCAGCTGCCACATAAGTATCAAAACTGTTCTTCCCTTCTTAATCCCATTGGATATATAAGATTCTTTTTCAAAGTCTCAATATCTGTCTTCATAATAGTGAGGAGGGATTTTACTGTCATGGGGGAGGCTAAAACTTGCTGGGCACAGTAACCGTCAAGTTAAACATGACAGCTTAGAAAGAAAATCCCTAATATCTAATAGATAAGCAAAAGTACTTGAAATAAATCCTCAAATTGTGTTTCAAGGCTGCAGATCCTCAGTTTCAGACTCAGCTGTATTCCTGGACTAGCAATCTTGTTATAGCAGAATGAACTATTTTCTTCTTTCATCTTGCTGCACATTTCATACTTTACAATGTTCTCTAGGAACAGAACGTGTGCTGCTGAACTGCCATATGGTATCCTGGAAACACAAGATATAAACTTGAATAAAGACAAGGCCAAAAGAAAACTGTCAAATTACACTTTATTTGTATTGACAAGATAGGCAAAAGAAAGACTTTGTGTTCAGAGATACAAATCCATTATTTGCTGACAAATGCTGATATACCCACATTGGGTATTTCCACTTTCAAGACAATACTGAGGGAACCTTTACCAAGCAATTCTTTTATCCTTGGATAAGGAAAATGAATGCCTGTAGTTTCATATAATTTCATATGAAAATTTGTTACCTGCTTGTGGCTCAAATTTTCCTGTTAAGTTCATGATTGGCAGCAAATAATTACACTTGGCCTCAAAGAAAAACATATGTAAAACTGTAAGATCATTAAATAATAAGCATTAGCAGCATACCCAAAATACTTCTTGTACAAAGAACATTGCACTTGAACATACACAAGCATTTACCCCTATTTACACATTAGAATTTGTATAGAACAGCAAGACTGATATATACAGAAAAATAGTGGAAACCTTAACAGCCCCAGACGACAGAATATCTAGTGTTGACTCCTTAAATTTTCCATACAGTTTCCCAGGATGTCTCATGGTTTGGTTTTTTTTTCACTATATACTATTGCATAAAAAATAGACTGTACAAGAAGGTCAGTCCCCAGTTAACACTTCAGAATATTTCTATGTACTATTACATGTTCACCGCACCAGGGAGCAAGGGAGTCCAGGTCAGCTCCTCATGAAAACAAAGAGAACTTGACAGGTGCTATCTACTCAAACTCTGTGCTTTACCTTGTAATACACACTGAAATCACTTGGCTGTGCAGTAATTATCCAGTGAGCTCCAAAGGCAATTCCCTACCACACAGGATCTCCCACTGTCTTGCAAGCAATGAAATTAATTTCTCCCTGCTTTCTGCACTTGGGATAAAAATGTACCACTGGATCTCTCTGCTCCTGCTGCCCTCTTGTTTGGAATTTCCCTTTGGGACACTATCAGTTTCTCCAAAGTGATCCAGTGTTAAATTCTGCATCAAGTCCTGATTCTGAACATCATCAAACACAAATGTAAGGGCCTGTGGATATGTCTGATACCCCATGAGTACTCTGTCTAGATCCCGGATTCGTCTTCCATCTGCAAGCTGATACTTGTCTCTCTTTGGTGGTTCCTTAGCAAATTCAGGTAGTGGGTAACTGATATAATCTTCATCAAAGAGGAACAAATCAGAGCTGGTCAGTATCAGTGTTTTAGGTTGAAGTGAAGTAGTGTTCTGAGCAGATCCTTCAAGGTGATTTACTTGAAATGCCAACACATACAGAAGGATGTTGAGGGATGGAAGATTGGTCAAACCATCCATCTTCTCTGCCACTAGAAAAGCAAGGTCCCCAATTTCCTCTTCATTTGGATAAATAAATTTTACTCTGCTAGAGTGAATCAGTTCATAATTTTCCATTTTTCCTGAAAGAAACATACATTTATTATATCTCTATTTAGTGCTATACAATACTTTCTTAATGTACTAGGATAAACAACAACTCTTGACAGCTGGCTGCAGCTGGAAGAATTTAAGTTTTGTATTTATTGATACATGCTTTTACGTATAAACAATATTGGAATAATTTTATTTGGAATGCAGGTCTCTGCCGGAGTCCTTCTTGCATTACCAACATACTTTTCTGCAGATTTCTAACCATGTAAGTCCAGGGTGAACTCAAGAAGCCATCACTAACTTCACTTGTGCAAGACTCTAACATACATTTAACAATTCTGCTCACATAAGGAACATCTAAGACCATTAAAGTCAGGGAGTTTAGGTGAAGTATCAAATAGGAAATGATTGACGCATAAATGTCCTTCAGAAGTTTTTAATCTTTTAGGTTTAATCTTGTTTTTAATCTTTTAGAGTTTAGGTGAAGCCTTAAGTATGATGCCTAAATAAGTCATGTCATGTAGAGAAGACCACT
Organism: Leptocoma aspasia; assembly: GCA_013399835.1. Lineage (NCBI taxonomy): Eukaryota > Metazoa > Chordata > Aves > Passeriformes > Nectariniidae > Leptocoma > Leptocoma aspasia. The sequence goes on from VXAX01003951.1 coordinate 220,512, forward strand.
CACCTGTGTTTTTACTCCCAAATTCAGAGTAGAAGTCCTTATCTACTGGTTCAGGTGAAGGAGTGCGTGCAAGCAGTGACAGGACTGCCATAAGCTGCTGTATGAAGGTGTGAGTGTTGTAACTGTCTCTTGTCAGGCAGGTGACAATGTGATCTGCAGAATGTCCTGAGGAGAACACAGAACATAGCTCACTCACTGATCTGTATGTGGCATTGCCATTTCTTGAACCAACATGCAACTGTCATCAGAAAAGATTTTTTTTTTAAGGATTAATTCTCCTGAAAACATGCATCATTATTCAGAAATCTTTCAAATTCTTGAAAATGACAACAGAATCCTTACAAATCCCTCAAAAAATACATGATTTCTCTTCATTTAAAATCCAATGTATACTTATGATTCAAATATTGCTCTAGGGATTCAAGAAAAAGAAGCAACAGAAAACCTCTCTTCAATCTCACTAATAAAGACAGGGATGCAGCTAAAAAAGACTAGAACAAAATAGAACTGGAAAAACTTAAAGCACAAGACGTACTCACCAGTAATTCGGAAGTATTGGTCAAACAGGCCAACATTTACTGACTGCAGGTCATTAAGCTTTAGCACAAAGCAGCAAGAGAGGTGGAAAGAACTGTTTTCACAGTCCGAGTTTTCTTTGTTCCAAAAATCTGTTAAAGAAGTATGTATGATAAAAAGGTCAAAAGAAAAAGATCGTTCTGTCCATAAGCATAATTTTTACATTGCAATCTAATAGTTAGCTCACACTTGAAGAAACAAATTAAGAAAAAACTGGGTACAGTGGCTAAAAATTTCTCAAGCAAAATACAAGCACATTTTATTAGCAGCATTTTTTAAAATATTTGTCACATACCAGATTTAAATCAGCACATGTACTAATAACACACTTTAACTGAATGCCCACCATGAGGTTCATTACCCTTCTCTTTCTATTTTTGTTATGAAAGGGACCATGAAATGGCATCAGAAAAAAGCATGGACACAATGGCAGCTAAAAGGCTCTGTTTGAGAAGCAGACATGACTCAAGAACCTGTTTTTTTTGAACATAAAAGCCTTATGCAAATACTGACTCTTTCAACTAGGAGGTCTAATTAAGAATATTGACCAAAATTGGTACTTAGACTGAGGACAAACACACAGAGAGGGATTAAGCTGGTAACACGATTAAAGGATCAAAGTAACTATTGTACCTGACTGGTGTTCATCTGCATGAATGAAAGAATCATCCAACAGAAAGTAAATAGCTTTTGTTGAGAGAAGCACACAAGCCATCACTTCCACACTGGGAGTCTTGTAAAACAGAACTGAAGACCACATGAGGTGTCTCAACTCTTCATTTTCCACCTAAGACATAGATTTTATTTTATAAACACATAAACTTTGATATTTCAGACAGTTCCACCACCATTGCCACTTTAAAGGAAAAAGGGGAAAAATCTTGGAGCAATCACATCTTCAAGACATATACTAGGTATACTCTCCTGTTCAGCACCACAGATCCTGAAGGCCAAATATGCCTTGCAGGATCCCAATCGCTGTTGCAGGGAACCCAAAATGGAATAACACACAGATTCTTGATCAAAATGCTTTCAGGTTTCCCAGAGCCTCATTCTTGTGGCTAAATTTGATCAGGAAAGCTTTTATAGCTACTGTGTAGTACAGAAAGGTCACAAAGCATGTTTTTGTACACTTGGTATAGACACGATACCTCTGCAATGTTGCTATGGAAAAATTCAACCAGAGCTCTTCCCTTCAGCCCAGCCACATACTGCAGAGACACAGAAACATGAAGGTGAACAGGAATCTGGTTGTCTTCTGTTATCTTCTGCATAAGAAGCTCAGATGGGTATAAGGATGACAGTGTCAGATGAGGCTTGCAAAAACTAGAAAAGATCCAGAACACAAACAATCAAAATGTAAAGATCTACACAGCTTTTCCCCTACGAGAATATTTGTATTTCATTCAAAAATTAAACCAAGTAACTTCCATTTTTAATAGTTTAAATTATTTGTATCTTGAGCATAGCTGTCAATCTGCCATGACCTCAGCCTGCAGGCACATGAAACAGGAAGTTTTCTTCCATTTTATGTTGCAGCAACAAAACAGAAAAAAAAAAGGCGGACTGCTATAGTCCAGGATAACCATTCACACTTACTCCAGACTAGCACAATGCAGAAGTATTTCATCAATACTACAGTCCAAACCCAATCACAATGACAGCAGCAAACACAGGGGTCAGGCCATATCAAGCACTGTGCAAGAGACCTTTCACAGGAATCATTACCTGGCTGCCTGACCATGTCTGTTTGCCTCCACAACATGATTTCTTACAGCATCCAATTTGCTTGACGCTTTGAAAATAATAATAGTCTTAACATCCTGCAGCAGTGTCCTTAAAAGGCTGTAGATTCTTAGGAAGTGGAATTTCTCATGAGGTAGAACAAACACTGCTGTAACAAATCTGTATCCAACAAGCAACTCCAACACATGTCCATCCAAAAATGAACCCTTCTGCTGTGTGGCACTGTGAGCTGGATGCAGCACAAGTGATGCCAATGGAATTCTATTCAGCTTAAATACACTTCCCAACTCTTCTGTGCCTATCCATTTACCTGGCAGCAAACTGAAATCCACCTTTACTATGTACAAATGCTGGGGTGTTAGAAATATCCAACATGGATGGACCACACAGGGACTCTGGTCAGAAGATTTATATACTGAAGAATAAAGTGCAGAACACAAAACATTCTTTGACCATTCCTTGTTATTGCCAGCTGACTCTGGTTGATGCATGTCTTTCTGAACATTGCTTTTATTCCCATAAACAAGATATGTTGGGAAACAACCTTTTATTTCAACATCTTCGGCTGAAATGCAATTCAATTCCATAAGCTCACAGAGAAATTCTTGGAGATTTGCTTTTCTACAGTGCCATGTGGAGCTTGGTAACACTGATGTGTAGTGTTGAGAGCAACACGTCTGTAAACAGGAATAAAAGTCTTGAAGATTCTGGGAGTCTGAAACAATAAACAAGCAGTGGTCACTGTTTTTCAGCTTCAGAGTTAAACAGATTTCAGGCAGGAGAAAACCAAATTCTATTAGATCAGTGTAGGGAAAACACAGCGTTAATTTCAAGGCAGAAGGGATGTGCTGGCAATTTCCTCTCAACTCCTGATGAGGAATCTCAAACACAGCTAGCATCTCATCGGTCAAAACCAAACAGGAAGCAAGCTGTCTGAGTCCTTTATGAATGTGAATTGAAAAGCTCCAGAGAATTTTGACTATGTCAACACTCTCCACTGCTATGTTGTCGGATGATTGAGTATCCAAAGTAGTGCTGAACTGGAAAGTCTGCTCTCCTTCATGAAGTCCCATTTCAAAATATCCATCTGCTTTGTCTGTGGTTGTGGAATTACCCACAGGGCTTCCTTTATTCTCTGTGAGAGAGGGGGCAGATTTCTGCACAGCCTGCACTATTGAGGCAGAAAGGTGCTGGATAAAGTCTTGGTTGGTGGCAGTGTAGGACATACAATTAAAAGGCAAGATGATGGTGTTACAGGGGTCAGGCACTGCACAGTGTTCTCTCTCCAAGCTTCAAAAGAGAGAAGAAGCCACAGTAAGTACAAACTTGAGTTTAACAACAGTTATGGCTACCTACAATTTATGGTGTTGCTTCTCAGAACTTTGACATTTGCTCTTGTTTAATACAGTTAAATCAGTGTAATTTTGTAGAACATCTTTGTACTGCACAGCCATTGATTTTAAAGGCTGGTAGTATGCAATTCTATAGAAAGTAAAAACTAAAATGTTAACTCCTCTTTCCTTTCCCATCCCCAGTAAGCACAACCTCATGAGCTAAAAGACTAGACAATACAGCTATTGCTGCTTTTGAAACCACCAGCTGCACTCCAGGGTTCAAAGGTTAAAAACACTACACACCATATTTTGGTTGAAAAACCCAGAGGCAGAATACAATGAAAGAGACTGTTTTGCCTTAAAGGCCATGTTTAAGAAAACAGTATCCACTGTTATTGCCCAAAGCTAACAAGGATTTAAACCAGAATTTGTTTATGTAGCTTACCACACATGATGACCACCACCATACTCTTTGCATGAAGCCAATAAAGAGGCAGGTGCCTAAGGAGAAGAAAGTAACATCAGGAAGCTGTAAACTACTTAAGAGTTCAGCACACATGAGACACAAAGTTAATGCTGGCTCCTGCTTTTTAAACCTGGCCAAGTCCTGCTGCTCTCACAGGCAGCTTGACAGCCATCCTTTGAGGACCTACAAATACCGTTTGCTTTAGGCTGGGCATTCAACCAAGGCAGAAGAAGAATGAACTCTGCTGCTGACCTGAGAACAGATCCAACCTGTGACTCGGGCATTTCAGCACTCTACAAACTTTTACTGAATTAGCGTAACATGAAGGAAAATGGTAAAGGAACCTCACAAAGACCAACTACACTGGTAGCAAAGGAAGAGACATCCCCCCAAGCCTTCCTGTCTTATTCCTTGAAGCCTTATATATGAAGAGTGCTTCCAATACCACAAATGAAATCGCACACCAGAAGTTATCAGACAGGAGGAGACTGAAGAAGACAAATTAAAGCCATTGCCTATTGACAGGGAGAAGGTTCTTCCAACCTACCAGCAAGAGAATTGCTTTTCAAAAACTGATGCTGTAATACAAAAAAGACACAATTCTTACACTCAGCATCTAAACGGCTATTAAATTATGTTGTACTAGTACTGGGTAAACATCTCAAAGCTATAGTGGCAACAGTTCTCTGCAACTCTGGTAAACTTGGGTTCTGCGTTTAATTTATAAGCTGGACAAAATCCTCTTGAATCAAATTTGGGGCTGCATCCTTTTCCATTAAAATAGCTCTGAGAACCAAAAAACCCCTTTGTTATGGATTGCTATGATAATCTAAGTTTAACAACAGAAATAAGTTTGCAAAAGTTTTTTAAAATATTACAATATAAACAGAAGTCTGGCAATTACCTGAATTTTACATCTGGAGTCTGGTATTTGAAAGCATCTCTGGGGAACTGTATGGTCTGCAGGAGTCGAACTACTGGATTGCAAAAGACTGCTGGCTAGGACTGTTTCTTCACAAATTATTTCTAGAACAAATAGAAACAACTCTTAAAATCACTGAAGTAAAACAAAAATAAATGTCTAATAGTATCTGCCAATCAAGTGGAATTAAAGCTGTATAATCAAGATCTAATAATAAATCATTAAAGCCAAAGGATATCTTCACGCAGTAGCCAGGACAAAAAAGCAAGCAGAATTTTAGCTTAATTAAAGTAGGATTTGAAAGTTGCATTAAAGACTGCTACAGCTTCTTTCTCAAACTAACAATCAATTTGAATCTCAAATTCTGGTGTAAGAAATCTTCACACAGTTCAATTTTAACATAAATAGTCAGCTGCTAGGCTGGCAGAGCACTCTTCATGAACTTGATAGCACACTACCAAATTTCTGTAAGCTTCAAGTGAACAGTATCAATAATATCTGTGTACAATCTTCAAGCAGAGAAGCTCTGGTCTCTCAAATGCCACTTAAGATATTATCTCACCTTATCTGGAACCTTTTTCAAGGGTTCAAAGCTGAATCATCAGTAAAAACGTGTCATGAGTGAATACAAGGCAACATTCTCAGGGACGTTTGACTTTTTGCCAGTTTGATATTCACAGCATTGAACTGACACAACAGAGCAGATCAATTTTCAGTATTGCCACTGAGCCAGCCAGCTCAAGTATTTAAATATGGAAATAATCAACAAAATTACAGTGTGGACTTGTTTCTGCTTGAACATAAAAACTCCTGTATGTATCTTTCTGGATTGATGGTAAAGTTCAGCAGATTACACCAAGACATCTCATGGTCAGAGGAAACACAAGATGTATTTATTACTTGAACAAAATACTGTGTTAGCAAGAAGGAAACTCAAATTGACAGGAAAACCAGAACATGACAGCATTATTTTTGATTTTATGTTTCCTATATAAATATTTAATCTTTTTCCATAAGCCATTTCCCAATGACATTTAGTATGAATAGTATGTTACGGAAACAGATGGTGTCTAGAAAATGCAGAGAAAACAATTCATAGAAACAGCATATCAGGAAATTAATTCCATTATTCATGACTTAAGGTCTAACAGTGAAACTAACTGCTTAGCATATTTCCATTTTCTTTAAAATAGATTTCTCAAAACTGGTATTTTGAAAACAACCCTTCATAGTTAGGTATGTAGCAAATAAAAAATTTTTATTGTTGAAGCTGAGAAACAGCCTGCACAGTCCTCATTTTCCCATTATTTATAAAAGCCTTCCCCAGAATTCTACTAAAGGAATCTTATGGAAAAGGACTACAGTAAATAAACCTTGAATCTCATACCACTCTCTAGAACTCCTAAGTCCTTTAGAAAGATCTATATATTTTTTTCTCCCAAGATTAGTTTGCTCCTAAACATTTACTGTAGTAGAAAAAATTCTATTGATAAATAATTTAAACAGTCCCAGGGGTTGCTGACATGCATTTTTACAGCAATTCTGGTATAAAACTGCAGGTTATAGTTACATAGTTACAGTTATATAGTTACAGGACTGAGACAGTTTGTCAAGTGCTTAATATTTTAAAGCAAGCATTTACTTGATTTTGGAAAAACTGGCATTTTTTCTGCAGATGAGAAATTATCTAGAAGGGCTACAAAGGCAAAGTACATAAATAGCAACTAAATCTGTATCAAGGTGTTTGCCCCTTAATCATATGCTGTCAGAACAGTTTCTTTTTTCTAGAATGAACTAAGAAACCTCTGCTGATTCTGCAGAAGTCACAGCAATGGACTTTTTCCAAAGATCAAGCTCCTCAGGGATGCTTCTCTCCCTAATCCACTGATTAATGGTAGGAGGAAGCTGTGCCACCAAAAGAAATTGGGAAAAATAATCCCTGCTCTTTTGCATGGGTACGAAGTCCACTCTCACTATCCATATTCTACTGCACTTTTCAATCAGACAAAAGCCAAAACCAGAAAGTATTCCTATATCTTTTTCTCAGTCACAAGTGAATATTCACAAAAGTCAGTCCTATAGGCTAAATAGGAAAGTTAAGTCATTCTTCTAAGTTCCTAATGGTATGGGCACATTAATTTGAAACATACAGTAAAAAAACTTGAGGTGAGGTCAGCAGGTACTATAGAGCACAGCAGATGTGCTGAAATCACCAGCTCAGCCAGAACACTAATCCCACAGGTGTCTTTTACTCAGCTCCTTTCTCAATCTTCCCCCTGGCGGGATAGAAATGCAGCTCCTGCAAAAAGCACTAATGGAATATATGCTGCTTGAGCTCACATTTTGCAGACCAAGAATGGGTAGAGAAGCAATTTTAAAGTATGTCTCTGTATGCCACAGTTTTCCATTAAGGCATGACTCTAAATCTGGAAATGGCATCTAGTCCTCTGCAGGATGGTGCAGTAAAATGTCCTGTACCCAACCTCTCACTCCAGGTACCGGGAACTACAGGTCAGTTTTGCTGAGTCACATTCTATACAACTTTCACTTTCAAAGCCAATTCTACCAGGTCTTTATGCTTGTCTTTAAAGCCCTAAATCCATGCACATAATATTCATGTATATCAATGCAGCTTAGAAAAGCAGAACCAAGAGGCTCAGCCCAGCAGCACGATACATACATGATTACCTTGGCTGGAGCTGACAGGACGAGGCAGAGAGGGAGAGGAAGGACGAACAGTAAGAGAAGAACAGTTTGATTTGGAGCTGGCAGCAGTGAGCCTGGAGTCCTCACTGATCTAATAAAGAAAGTACGCAGCAATTAAAGAAAAAACCTAAATACACAGGACACATGAGATCCTGAACTAAAATAAGTCTACACAAGCTTTCTCAATTTTAGTAAAAGGAAAGTTAGTGCCAGCTTTTTTCTTTTTTTTTATGGTGGGGGGGTGGTGGGTGTGGTCATCTCCTCTAAGTCTCAATTTTCACACTAGGTGGAATTCCACTAAGAATTCTTTTAGAGAAGTCATTCTGATCACTGATTAATCACCTCATTGACAGAATCAGCAGTTTCACAAGTCAAAAGAATGAAAACAGGATTTCTACACTGTAGGGACAGAACCTCTTCTGTCCCTACACTGATTTCCAAACCAAGACTAACCAACTACACAGCACACAGCCAGGTATGAGGGAAGGCAAGGAGAAATCAGATTTCTGACTCTCTCCTGCTGCTGAATACCCACAGGAAGAAAGTTTGGGGAAGTAATTTCAGTACTCTGCAACGCAAGCAGTAAAATCACAGTTCTGCAGTACTTGTATAAGATATAAAATATGGCTGTTAAGGTCGACTGTGAATTCACTGTGTACACCATTAAGTCATTTTATCCTTTCCTCCCACTTCCTCTCTCCCAAGCCAGCCCAAAAATAGATGGTCAGATAACTACCAAAAGTGCACTGAAAACTAAATAGGAAAAAGAGGCAACATTAAAAGTTCATACCACATTAAAACACAAAGCATGAAAATTTTAATGCTAAGGAAAATTTAGTGCATTCTGCTTACATCTAACTTGTAGAAGTAATTCTGTAAGCTTTTGTAAGCCCATTCTAATTCTCTCACAGTACCAGACTCACCTTTTTATCAGAGTTGCTCAGTTTGTATTTCACCTCCTTTGCTTTTTGAATAGCTTTTAGCACTTCCACTGTGTCTAGTTCCTTTTCTGTGGTAACAATGTTATCCAAACAAACCTAGAAAAAAGTGTTAAAACATCTAGAAGTATTGAAAATGAGACATTCTCCAATTTTTATTAATGGAATTATCAAAAATCACCACAGCTCAGTGCAAACCATGTGCATCCTTGTAACCATTACACAGAAACAATTACCACATTAGACCTTGAGCTAACATCAATTTAATGCAAACTCAGCAGGTTTTGGTAAGTTTAACACCGTTCCAGCACAACAGTGTTTCAGTATTAACAGACTCTTACCCAGTAAGGGCAGGGTAAAATCTCATTTAGAAAAATTTCAAAATCTCAGGATCTTAGTTGAGATTAATATTAGGTGTAACAAATAGGGTTTCATTCTCTAAACACCTTCTCCAATGCACACCGAAAACTCATCAGGTTTTTAGAACATTTGCATCCCTTTCCTCACCAGGCTGAAAAGAGGATTAGAAGAGCAGCACTGGGGCTCACCTCTGAGGCCCTGTCTCCAAACTGAGCGAGTACTTTGGTCCGGTAATCAGGGATGATGCTCAGTGGGTTGCTGGATAACATCACCTTTTCTAAGCATGGGAGGCTGCCGATATTTTTTACTTCATCAATCTGAAAGTATTTGAATAAAAGCATGAATATGGACTGGCAAAATGAAAATTAGCACACAGACTGATAACTTTCTCCATAGATTACATACATACAACAACCAGGAAAAACCACTACAGTCACTTTTATTTATTTGCAGTTTGTGACCCAACACATTTTGACACCAAAAGTCAACAGTTACCTGTTCTATTTTGTTGTTGCTCAGATCCAAGTTGACCAATGAGTACAGTTTGTTAAGACCACACAGCCTTTCCAGCTGATTTCCTGCTAAATTCAGAGTTTTGATGTTTCCCAGTTTTGTGTGAACACCTTCTAGTGATGTAAGTTTGTTGTAGGATAGGTCCAGGTGAACAAGGTTGTACAGATGCTACAACAGCACAGAAAATGCATGTCATACATCAATTAAAACTGAACAAAGATGCTATCTTATGGCTGGCTCATTTTATTGTGCAACAGTGTTTTGACACTGGACACTACATAGCATGAAAGACATGACCAGAAATGTTCATTACAAAGGTTAAAGCTTGTAGAAATGGAATTTCCTCCACTGCATTTTTACCAACCCACGCATACAGCTGGCAGTGAATGAATTTAATTAAGAACAAATGTCATACGTCAATATTGGTGAAGAAATTAAAATATCCAGGAGCAGTTAAGAAATTTATCATTAAAAGAGTAATTGATGTTACAAAGAAGCAGATATTTGGGCTTAAACTACTCTCCATGAAGATGAGCAACAAAGTTCTGAAGCATGAAAATCTGTGTTCTAAGGTCTCAGGCAGTGGGGTAAAAAAATCATCTTCAAATGCACCTTTACCTGTAAATTTTCCACCAGAGACACCCCATTGTGACTCAAATCCAGAAACTCAATCTTTGGAATTAATTTCTAGAAGGGAAAAAAAATACATGTGTTAAATGCACTTTAGTTTTAAGTCAGGCCACACTTCCTTCAGTATCTGCTGACGAAAAAAAGCAATGGAAAGGTGTTATCCAATACAGTCTTTCTTCCCAGCTACTGGCATTAAGAAAACATTCTGTCTGACTTGGGACAAAAAGGAGCTGACTCCTGCTCTTAAGAAAACCAGGTTAATCTGAGAGGCGCTGTTCAGTTTTAATCTGAAACCTAGTTTCTTACTGAAGACAAATAATTTATCCTAGTTTATCCCCACTAACTATAGATCAAACTCATTAAGGCTGCTTTGGTCTTATCAAACAGATAAACCAGGAGATTTATGCTACAATCAAACCTGGATGAAGACAGTAGTACCAAAACCCAGAATAAGTTGATTACTGATTACACCAGCCAAGAACTACAAGGTAATACAAACTTGTAGAATTCATTTTAACTCAGAAACCCTTTTACTTTCGGAGGTCTCAAACCTTGAACTTGATGCTGAATTCTGACATCACTGTTTTGCATCTGTTTTATTTTGGTTGCAATCTCAGCATTGATTTGCCTTATAGTTAAGACCTGCACACAGACCTGAAGCATCTTAAATCTACATTACAAAAAAATCACGAACAAGATAATTATAATTATGCTCTAAGTCAAAACATGTCTGATTGAGCTACACATGAAACTATTTCCTGCTTCACAAGAGTAGCTCAGATAAAAAGCTACTGAAAAAATATAAAAGATAAAAAGATAAAATGTTCATATTTTACCATGTTCTTGTGATGAAAGTTAATTTTTTTCTTAATCTCTGATTTACAAAACAAAATTCTAAAGTACTGGCAAAATACTCCAAATTTTTGTTTTCATGCTCTCCATATTGTTTAGATGTCAAGAAAGCTGCCAGCAAGTAATAGGTTTTTAAATATGCAGGAAGCTTCAGCCTTGATAACTACTCCAAAGTTGAACCATGAGGTGGTTTTTCTTTAACAAAAACCAACCAAACAAACAAAAACCACAAAAAAACCAAAACAACAAAAAAATTCTAATTGGCCCCTACAGCCAAGGCAAATAGTAAAAGTGTTCGAAAAGTGGGAATTCATGGAAATGTTACCTACAGAATACAAAATGACAAAACTATTCTCTTTTAGCAAAGGAAATAAAGTTCTTACAGAACAAATCTCCTAAGCATTAACTTGAGTAGATAACCAACATAAACTGTAACTGAAAATTCTCCAGAAAAAGCAATAGAGCAAATCCAAAATCCTTGCCACAGATAAGTCATACTTTTTTCCACAAATTAAAAATACTTCTTACCACTGAGTCATCAATTTCAGAGATGCTATTGTGACTCATATCCAAAGTTGTTAAAGTTCTCCAGGTTGGGATAATTGCTGTCACTGGACAACTTGAATCCAGTAGATCCTCTGGCTCCCACTGATCAAACTCAGAGGCCTCAGGCACCAGGATTTCCTATTTAAGAGAAGGACACCAATATTTGGCTCACATCTTCAGGGAAAGCTAATGGTTATCCCAACAATCTCATGTAACCAAGCATCAAAAGGGTCCCTGTGAAGGGACACATCCAAACAACTTCCTTCACTGAGACTTGAGATTCTGTAATGTTAGAAAACCCTTAGAGTTCCATGGTTTTAAAAACAGAACCTGCAACAGGCAGTACAGAAAACTCCATGGACCCCAAATGGATATTTCCCCATTGTGCATGTTGGTTTTGCATGTGCTTTGAACACTCACCAGAAGTAGGAACTTGCTCTTACCTTCATTGATGTTGCTGAAAATCGAACACTCAGTGTGGCCAGAGCATGTTTTGATGAAGTCAGTCCTTTGATAAGCTTTCCCCCACAATGACTGATCTATTTAAAAAAATCACATTACAAAGTCAGAAATGTTAAGACAGACAAATAAGATACAAAAGAGGTAGCTAAAAGCTTCAACAGCAGATTCTACATTCTGCAAAGTAGTTACACCACTCCCTTAAAATCTCCTGAGGTTATCAGGTCAGAAATACTGACACTTGGCAAGGCCAAAGCAAGAAATCAGAGACCTAACTACAGAAAAGTGAAATTCAAACATGTATTTAAACAAAGCTTCTCCACTGACTTTCCACCTGTCCCACGTATTCAACGTGAAACCATCCAGGTGATTTAACAAGTCACAGCATTTTTACTGTTACCAAAAAGAGATCTACTTCAAGCTATAACTCTACCTGCAGACACATTCATTTGGGTATCAGATGTCCTTTTTATCATAAGAAAAAAGAAATGCCTAGAAAGTGAGGATACTAATCTAATAACCCGCTAAGTAGTCAGCTAATTACACAGATTAATGTAACAAAGTCTCTTTTTCTGTAGCTCATTTTGAAACAACATTACTGAAAATCTGCTACAGCGTCTGTCCAGGTCCTTCTCTGTGGACAGTCACACACATTGTGCAACCATGAGAGCTGGCACATTTGCTGGTGTATCAGGGAAACCATGCTGAACTGACAGAGCTCCTCCCATTCTTGAAAAAATTCTTCCCAGATTACCACTGTTAGTTTTTGGACAGTGTTTACTTTGGAATGAAAGTGTTCATCTAGTGCCAGTCAGTCCAAAACTTTTCATGAACATACAATTTCAAAAGTCTTCGAGATCTAAAATCTTTTTTCCCCACATTCATGCTCACAGAAAAGGGGAAAATTGATACAATTGTGCAATATCCTCTCTGCTGTGTTAAGACTCTCTCACTCTACAGCCCATTGTAATTTCTTTCCCGTATGAGAATGACAACAGACCACTGACTTCAGAAATACACCTCAGTTCTCAACCAACAACTGTCTCGTATCAATGAGACAATAGCATTCATGTACTAGACAAAGTACAGCATCCACCAAAAGTGCACAGAGTACAGACTGCATGACAAAATTGGATATTCTCTCTCTGGAAAGACCTGAAGTGGTCAAGAAGGTATTTCAAAAAATGCCCATTGAAAACTGCTAAAAACCCTGGTATTTACATTGCAAGTAGAGCAATGAAAAAATCTGCAAATTATCAAGCAAGCAGAGCTACACCCAAAAGTGCACTTTCATAAACAAATTTAATGTCAGGACATTTTCACAAATACTTGACGTAGTTTTTTTTTCAAATAAAAAGCACTTTGTAATAAGGGATCCTAGTATAACCACTTGTTAGCTCTTTAAGGCAGTGAAAAGGCACTACTCAGGTAGAGGTTTTGTGTGAATACTGGAAGCCATTTTTTTTTTTTGGAAACACACATACTCCAAGGTCTTCTAATTTAAACGTTGTGCCCTTATTTCCAAAACTTGTGAAAAAACATTGTTTCACAAATGAAACAGTCCTCCTAAACTCTGCATCCCCCAATTCCAGCAGCAAACCAAAGCAGAGAATCACCAATTCTGAGATATAGGCAGCAGGCCTGGCATTTGCAGAGCACCTCTGAATTTCTGAGCAGTATACTAGCCCTACCTCTATTTGATGAAGTGATTTGAAAATAGACAGATCAAAAGCCAAGAGATGCTCCTGAATGTTACTGGTTCCAAAAGGTCCCCCTGTTCCAGTGACCTGGCATTTAAGACATGAAAGAACTGAGTTAGTGCACACAATCCAACTTGTTCACATTCCAGTCTTACACAGGCAACGGCCCAAGGGCAGTGGCTTGGAAAGACAGCCAAAGTTCCAATCAGTTTTTCAAATATGGAATGATTCATGACACTTGCAGGTTAACTCTTGAGGAAAACAAATACTAGTTGCTCCAGCTAAGTTCACTGAACTTGAAGTGCCACCTTGTGCTTGCGTTCTGTAGCACATGGGGCTCCCAAAAAGCAGTATCATAAGCAAGGCTGACCAAGGCTCCATTCTCAGCTGAAAATCAGAGTTACATTCACTGAAAACAACCTCCTTGAAACCTGTGAACCCTCCAAGTCAGCACTGTCTTTAATTCCACTACAAGGGATGAAGTTCAAGGCACTGACAAGATGGGTTTGAAAATAACAAGCACTACACTGATACATCAATAAAAATGCATCTGGAATTTCTATATGGTCATAGGATTCTGGCCTCAGAGCATGTCAGCAGCATAAAAAGCAGGTGTTTTCATTTATGTTTGCTGTGAATAGAATTTCGAGAGAAAATTCCGTTTTCTCTGGTTTTATGTATCTTACTAGTTCTGAATGTGCCCACTCACAAGCATTCAGAAGGGCCAGAAATTCTGCAGATGCTGATTTTTTTAAACAATAAGCTCTTCTCCAGCCAGAAAATCCTCCCTTTAGAGAATTCTATACAAAGGATGACAAAGGCAACTGAGGAACCCCAGGAACACCAGCACAGCTGTGGTTTTGCTTCCCCCAATCCACCATTTCATTTTAGCTTTGAACACATGAGACAGTTAAAAGGCAGCTCCTCCTGCAATAAAGGGGCTAAAATGAGTTTTAGGGCCAGAGCAAGCAGTGTCAAAAAAATTACTCAGGGAAAGTCTAATTCACTTATTTGGTAGAAAAAAAAAGTCAAATTGTCTCCTGACAAAAACTATCTGTTCTGAGGCCATTTTACATTTACTCTAAAATGGCATTTTATCTAGAAATTCAGGGCCATCTATGAAACTGAGGTGCTTTTTAGGGTTTTATTTTTAACTTTCAGATGCAGTCAGACAGTGAGAAAGGGGGCAAGATTCATACAGATGTACATATGCACATGTATTCATATACACTGGCCTACCTATACTGCCTGCCAAGAAAGCAAGGCTGAAGAGGTCAATATTTATTTCTTTACCCATCCCCACTGGCACCCAGCAAGATGCTGTGGCTGCATCTATACAGCGGGCACTGCTGAAAAGACCACATCACACAGCAAACACCTTGCTAGAGGATAATGTGGATTGAAGGTTGGCAGCATAAACACCTATTTAACATTGACCTCACCTTTAGATACTTGAGTCTACAAGTGAAATCCAGAATATGCCCTAGATCTGTTTTGGCATCTCCGTTAGCACAGGTAGGTTTGCCCTGCAGCAGCTGCTGAGTGACAGCATACAACTGCAAGGGCCTGATGGTGAAGACTTCTCCAGCCATTAAGAGCTGCTCTCCTGAAAAACAGAGCAGCTTAGGATCAAACACAGTGCTGCAAGGGTTAAACAGGAATAAATGGTACATGGAAAATGTAATGATGCATGTTTGTCATTTATACTCTAAGATGAAAACTGAGGTAGCAAAATAATTTTTTTTAAACTAAAATAATTCAGGTATTCAGGTGGGCACCCATCATACTGGCCCAAAGTTCCCAATGCAACTAATGGTAAATTTCCCTCAGTCTTAACAGGACTGGAATCAAAGTTCCTTTACATAATATAAGAGTTATGAAACTTTTTCTGAGATATCTCTAAGTTTACAGCAGTTAGGTTTTTTTCTATTCAGAAAACACAGCACCTGCTATCTAAAATACAAACCTCAGATCTTTTGCTATGCTGCCTAAATGCAGAATTGTAGTAAACGTGTTTTTTGGAAAGTATGGGGATTTTCTGCATGCTAGTACCAAAGCAAACACCCACAACAGAAAATGCCTTATCGAATTATAATTTTCCAATCCAATTAAACAGTAGGAACAGCAGGAAGCAGCAGATAAAAGCCTCTCTGAAGGCACCATAAGCTTGATATAGGCTACAGCAGCTGGGACACACACACGGAATGAATATCTTTCTTCCTTTTAGGGACACCAGTTTGACTTCATGGACAAGAAAGCAACAGTGATAAGCAGAGTTCTCAGAAATGCTCTGAGGAGTAAAATTCCCTTCAGCTTCAGTGGGAGCAAGTCCAAGAGTCCAGCTGCACATGCATTACTGGAAGGTTACACTAATACAGAGCAGTCAGTGACACATCAACAGTTCTCACATCAACCAGTGAGACTGTAGGCACTAGAAAGCCAGCAAAGATTTCTTCACAAGCTTCCTTAAGATATTCTAAAATTCACTGAATGGACTCTCTGAGGTGGCTTCACCCAAAGGTAACTTTCTACCAGAAGAATCTGAAATGGCATTGCTGAAACATGCTTCACCTATCACGCCTAACACACCTCAGCCAGCTGGAATTATACAGCAGCATCTTGCATGTCCTTCAAAACAAAAATAGCAGGGATTAATCCTTTCACATGCCTCCTGCTGTTAATGGAGCAGCTGGAGCTGTTGTAGTTACAGTAAGAGCATTTAATTTTCATCTGCCAGCCCCAGAAAAGCACACCCTTAAATTAACTGACCAGGAGGTCTCCTGTTTCCTGAATTCTGGAAGAACAGATATGTATATGTAGATATGTTATTGCTGTGGTCCATTCATTAACAAAGGACTCTTGACAATAATATCAGAAGGCTAAATATGATTTATTAAAATGACTCCATAGTTCAGAGGATTTTGGGCTATTATCTGCCCAGCAAGGAGCATCTGAAGCTCCTGCTTCAGCTTTGTCCAAGGAATGCTAGAATAGCTTACAATATCAGAGAGATAACAGTCTTTCACCCCATAGGTTGAAAGAGAAACTCATATCTCTCATTATCAGGAGACAGGCAGAGAAATCTAAAATGTCTTTGAAACACAAACCAGAGATTTTGTTTATAGAAACTTATACAGAGTAAAAAGACAATAAAAAATGTTTTTCTATGAGAAGATTTTTCTGCAGGCTTGCACACAAAGAAACTTATAATATGTTCATGCAACAATATGTAAAGTGATCTCTTGCATTTAATACACAGAGACTATCGGGACTCACTGATTAGATCAAGCTTCCTTACAGGTTACACTAAAACACACTGAGACACAGAGCTTAGCAAAAGCTCCTGATCACCACTGCCACATCCTATCCCTTAGGGACACAGACAAGGAGGCCCATCTCAAAACATAAATTCACCAGTTTCTTGTTTCCAACAGTGGCTGCAAGACTGTTGCAGCTCCTCACAAAAAGCAGCTTGAATTAAAACGCAAGCAGCAAGGAAAAGACAAAAAGAAACAAGGGGGAGAAAAAGTTATCAGTTGGATATGGAAGATCAGATCTCTCATTGTCTGGAGGTAAAATATGAAAGATATGTGAATGCATGAACATAGAGGAAAACATTCCTGGATAAATAGTGCAAGTTCCTTACCTTTGTGAAAGAGCTCTTCAGCCAATGCAGCAGTGATCCCATTGATCTCCTGCAAACAATAAACCATTGCAATCAAGTGTTATTTACATACTTATGGTTCCAATTTTTAAATTTGTACCTTTAGTAAAGTATCCTTTTTTGCTGTGGTAGAGGACCGATTTTTTTTTTTAAACTGAAATCAGGGGTGACTGTTTCACAAATTTCTTTCTAACTTGAAAATGCTTCATAAAAAATACTTGACATTGTTTTATTTCATATCATTTTCCAAGATGAAAGACAGTGAACTACATTTAAATAATCCCATCCTGCACACATTAAAAAAAGGGGAGCAGCAACTAGAGTAAGCTGTTACTAGCCATCATTAGCCCAACCTGGAAGACAGCTCTGTTTTGAAGAAAAAATTACTAGTGTAGTGTTCTTCAAATTTTAACATTAAGACAATTCTAATGTCTTAAGCACCCAACATTTCCTCAGAATATCACTAACACATAGAAAGCTTTAGATTAACAGGTCTACAGAAAAAAGATATAAAAAGTAAGTAGTCTTCTGGACTTCAACTCTACCATGTTTGCTGCAAAGTAATGCAAACCCCTCCTTTTCTCATCATCCCTCTTCCCCCTCCTGGACCCACACAGGTGCTCATCCCTGCATTCCTGGCACTGACAGCTCCAGCATGAAAGGCTGGAAACTCTCAGTGCAGGGATTTGTACTTTCTAAGTCTGCAGGCGCACAAAGATCAGTACAAGTATTTCCCACCTGGGCACACCTCTCCCCACAAAAAGCAAATGCTCTGTTCAAGTCCAGAAATAGTTCTGAGCATTTTGAAAAGCTCCCTTTCAAAGGCCCACCAAAAAAAAATAAAACTGTTTGCGAGGGTGAAGCTTCCCCTAGACAAACATCTCATTTTAAGGTAGCTGCAAAGTATAAGCAGATATTATGGATCATCACCACATGAATATTTCATGAGTTTACTGTGCTGACAAATACCTCATGATTCATAACAAGGGAATACATCCACAGGACATCTGCAGCAGCCAGCTCAGTTCATTTGATGAGGCAAGGATTTTAGAACATCACATTCTTAGTGCAACTGAAACCCCATTCACTGAGGACGAACAAAGGCTCCACGCCACAGTTTTGAGAACAACAAGCTCAAAGCTGTACTCCAAACAAAATTAAACAATTCTGATTCGCATTTGAATAAGCCAGTTACACTCATCTGGCAAGCACAGACTTAATTGAAAACTCTGCTCTGTATCTCTTTTGTCATCTGGGACACAGAGCCAAATTTTTTTTCTCATTTATAATTGGAACAAGATTATGACTTAGACTGTTCAGTGACTAGCAGGCAAAAAAAAAGGAACGCTATTCCTCTGTCAGATCTGCAAGAGACTTCTGTCTTAGCTGTAACTACTTAAATGCATCACACCCACAGAAGTCCACTGTTTGCAGGTGCCTCTGAACAGCAGTTTGTGGGTACTCAAGGCCTTTCCTGCAAAACCTTCTATATAAAGTTAACAAACCCAATTTTCTTAGATGGCAAAGACTGAGCAACAAAATAAGCATCCCCATATCACTGCAGGAATCCTTTTCAATGTCAAAGTAACAATAAAGTTCTACCTTGCTGTCACACACAACTGTTTCTCTTGCTAGGCTGCACCCAAGAACAACTAAAGGCTTCAGAGTGAGTTTAATGTGTTGATGGCTGGTATTTGAATTCCACTTAGTTCTATTAACATGGGAAATAAAATTAAATAATCCTTACTGGAAAAACTAAAAAAAAAAAGAATAGATAAAAATATTGTAGCCTTCCTACATAAATTACTGAGGCAACATCAGGGATTATAATTGCTCCAGTATGTACATGGGTTGTCTGGTAACCAAGATATTTTAAAAGATCAAAGTTCTGCAGAAAGGTAATTTTTTCCAGTAGAATTACTGTGGTAAATATTTAGCTTTTCTCCTGAATAATTAACATTTTTTTGGTAAATATTTAAAAGTATTCTAAAGTTCCAAGAAAAAACCAATAGAGTTTACAACTAAGTCAGATCCCCCTAAAGCAAAGAAATGCAGATTAGGCAACATCTTTGCTCCTTATATCCAAGAGCAGTTTAGAAACAGGGAAGCATTCATATCCAAATACTGCTAGTTCTTTGGAAAAGCAAAAAAAGATTACATTACAAGAGGAAAAAATAGTCCTTCTGAGAAATAAGTCAGGGGCCATGAAGAACTTCTGCCTGCATAAAAACCATGTGGAAATTACAACACTGAAACTTTAATGAAACAGACATCACTGATAAGACAGAGCAGGCATAGAACAGAAAAATTATGCAATTTGCTGGTGATTGCTGGAATTTTGGTCTATTTGAACAGAATTCTCCCTACACTGTCAGACATTTTTAATAAATTTAAAACCTCAAATCCATTTCAGAGGGCTTGACAGTTACAAATCTGTGCTTCTCTCTCAAGTCTGCAAGGCAATAGCAACACTGTGGAATAAACCTTCTACTGGTTTTAGCTAAGAAACTCTGAAGTCTCACCAGGATAATTATGTTCATGTAACATAACTAAACCAGGCTTTCCTCTGTTGCTAAAACTTAATTAACACCTAATGGATCGCTTGTGACTAATTTCTGAAGCTTTTCTATGAAACCCTGAAGGGCCTTCTCAAAACATCCCACCTCAAAGCAGTTGATGCTCCTTCTTTCCATTCAGTTCTCCACTACTTGTTCCTCTTTATGAAACTCCTTCTCTCCCTTACAACATGATGCCATATTGCAAAAAAAGCCTAATTATACACAAGAGATGAACAAATTGCAATCTGAACATGAAATCAAGTAATTGCTTCTTGCTTCAAGTATCCTTCACCGTAACATTCTGTCTGCTGGAGCTATTTCTCCAAAGGCCACTCCATCATTGTGCTTCCACAGAGAAGCATCATTTTTCTTCATTTGGGCTACTGGAAACTGTTTCAGTGTGAACCACAATTCCAACCATTATCCACTAAGTAGGGGGGTGTGGATCCATTATGCACTGTTCACTTGAGAGCCAGCACTTTTGACTTCAGTCTAGCCAATTCAGCCCCACATTTATTTACAGCTTCCAACTCTCCTGCCAGCATTTATTTTCTCTCCTTAGAGTCCCTGCCCACACTACTTCCCAGCACAATGTCTACTGCAACAAAAAGTGGTGTCAAAAATCTTAAAAATATGCTTTGTTAGATTGTGCAAAATGTTGAAGAAGAACCATTTCAGCAAATTCATGAAGATTCCATAGAATTCTCTCCAAGTCAGAGAACCAGGGAAAGAGACTCAGGCCTCTATTCAACACTAAAAACATAACTTACATATAAATGAAAGTGTAGGAAGTGTGACAAAACTTTTGGTGCAGTAACAGGGAACTTGAGCAGCAGAGTTTGCAGGTAGATCTCCAGGTCCTTTTGTCTTTTCTCCACAAGGCTTTTGGAATTTTTTCCAATGATCTTCTTTGGAGGTAACAGATTTTTATCTATTTTCTTCTCTGAAACAAGCTGAAAGACAAAGACCAGAGTTAATACCTGACACACCATCTGAACTTGCACAGAAGATGCAATGGAACACATTAAGCGCATGTTGCCTGATCCTGGGAAGATCCAAAAGTAAAATTACTTCAGTAAATTTAGCTACTGCCTTCAAAGTATTAGGTATTTTCAGCAATTACATTTTGGAATGACCAGACTTTAATAACAGTATCTGCTTAAAGAATCACTCAGAGTACCAGGGCAGAATGTAACAAATGTGATAAAACAACAAAATAACCAGTGTATTTCTGAGAAAGCAGAACTCTTGAATAAAGTAGACTTTTCCTCAGTTTTGTTTTTTATCAGCACTGGTTGGTAACTATCCCATGCTATTTTAAGGACATTTTTATCATCCACCCTGATGAGACTTTGAAACTTTGGTCACCAAATCAGCGGATCATAAACATCCTTCTTAGCAAAAAAAGTTCAATGACTCCAGCCTGAACTCTCCTCTCTGACACAACTTCCACCCACGGCTAAAGTTGTCCAGGTCAACCGGGGAGCGTAATAGGGGCAAGTAGTAATGTTCTCACAAAAAGGACTTAGTCTGCAGTTCAGATGGCATCTGGCAGACATTCTCTCTCTTTACTGAAGAAAGAAATTATGTAAACCATTCTGTAAAACAGAACTACAAGAACTGTACAAAGCTTTATAAGAGACCAAGGGCACAGTTTTAACATTCTTACCTTTTCATGCAGGTCATGGAAATCACTGTAACGATGTTTGACTGTCCACTGATGACTGCCAACACTGACCTGAATAATGTACACCTGAAAGGATGAAATTCAAGTAAGGACACTGCAAAACATTTGCCTTAAAGAGAAGCTGACTGTAAGACCTGCTGGTTGATGGAGCACTGTAAGGTGGGTCTATATTGTTATATTCTATATAAGAATCAGAGCTAAGGAAATGCTAAGCCAAGCTCTGAGGTGACTTTGCTGATGGGGGATGCCTGATCTCACTCACAAGGGTGCTTCCTTGTGAGAAGAAGAACATGCAGATGCCTCAGTGTAAAGCAATGGCTTTCATTTTTGCAACCCCAAGTTTAATAACCAAGGGCTCTAAGCTACTTCTTTTTCTGAAAGTTTCTGCTAACTGAAGTTGGTACTCATAGCTACCCACAAGCCTGAGACAGCAGCATCCCTTCTTCCATCTAGCAAGTTCCACAATGGGCAGAGGAACTTGGGAAGCATTCTGCTGTCACTTCAGTTAAGCAGAAATCTGGAGTTTAACCTTTGAGAAAGCTGAACAAATCTTTTGGTTGGGTGGATGCTGTTTTGTTCATTGTAGGGTAAAGCACACAAGACATCTTCCTGAAGAGTTACTGCGCCCAAAGAATCACTACAATTATCTAAAGCAACCCAACATCTCCTAATACAAAACTAAGTATTTTTAGCCATGCATGTACCAAACAAAGACTTTCATTCTAGGTGACTTTCTGGATTGAACAGTACTGGCTTTGCAGGAAACTCAGCCTACCTTTAGATACACCAGAAACAAGCCATCCCAAAGACATTTTAATGGTACATGATAAAACACAAGCAGAAAACAAACAAGGCTCTGCAAAACCAGTTCCACAGCTACTTGAATACAACAAATTAAATAAACTATATTATCCAGTCCAACTATACTCTTTGGGGAAAACACCAACTTGTAATCAAATCTTGAAAGCATTTAATAGAGTTGAGAACTTGCTTACTACCACAGATCACCCAGAGCTGACTCATAGCTGCTATGAGGATGATACACATCTAGTTGCTAAACCCACTTGAGAAAACAAAAAGCATCAACAGTTTCAATCTGTTACATAAAAGACCAGTTTTCACTTACTGCAAGTACAGAGCAGCACAATGTCAAACATTAAATAGAATACCACCTGCATTTTAGAAGATGAACTATAGCTCATGCCAGTTTTATTTTTGTAAACATCTGACACTGGCTCACTGAACAAAACCCAAGCCCTACAGAGAACCAAACCAAGATGTCTGACTAGTGCAGCAGTGAGTGACACATCAGTGCTGGGATGAGCACTGGGAACACAGAAGAATGCCCACACAGAATGATGGACTCAGTTAAGGCCTGTGCCTGTTTGCCTGTTGTGTTGGGAAATGGCAGATCAGGATTAATCACCGTGCTGCTGACAAACCAGAACAGGAATAACACCAGCATTCAAAAGCACCTCATAACCCTGAGGAAAGCAAGGAGAGACTCAAAGAACCTAAACTTAGAAGTAAAGAAGTACAGCATTTATAAACCATAATAAAAATACCAATTCTTTTAAAAAGCTGACTGTGCTAAACTATGGCAGAGCAAGCAGCACACCTGAATGCAATGCACATTGAGTACACAAGGCATGAAACCTAAGATTAGACACTGGAACTCAGTAACTTCACATGTCCCAACCGACAACTCACCAGGTGAGCAAGAAAACCCCTCCTCTCTGTATAAAACACAGAGTAAACTTGTAATAAAAGTTGAATATCCTTTTGCTGAAGTGGCAAGCACTGACCACTTCTAGATACACAGCACTTAGTGAAATGGACAGTCTGGGTGGGAAAGTACCTGTTAAAGTGTTTGCATGCACTGATACAAGTTCTTAAGCCTTTAAAAAGCCATAGCATTTCCCATCTAGAAGGCAGCCAGAGCAGGCAGTACATATTCACCCCCCAAACAGCATCAATATGCAGAGACAGCAACTGATTTCACATCAATACACGAGCTGCCATTATCTTGAAGAATAAATATATAAATGCTGATACAAATAAATACATATGATGATGTCTGTATTAAGGCTTGTCTTAATATAGAAACAAATCATTTTAAAGCAAAAAAATCCCCTTAGATACTTCACTGTTTTAGGAGCTTAAGTTCATCATCAACAAATTTTGAGTGCACTAGTACAACAAGGCTAATAGCTTTAGTTAAGGTTCTCCAAGGGCTGCCTGTCACACCAAGTGCTAAAGGAATACATGGATAGATGAGACATCCTCACACTGCACTTTCTTGCAGACATAAATAAATACACCATGTGAAATCCCCACCCATCCTTATGCCATAAACTGCACTTCTATTGAGCTAAAACACAAAACCCTTTACACTCACAGGATTTCCTCCTCCACCTGTCTCTACCAAACCTTTCTGCATAAAAAGTTTTGTCCATCTTTCTATAAATCAGTTATTTTGGTTATGTTCTACTTTGTAAAGTGTTTGGCATATTTGCAGTGCTATGTATTTTTTTTATTTTCTACCAAGCCACTACAAGTTCTTTGCAGTTAAGACCCCACATCACCAAACAGCGTCTTCCTAAATACTGAGGGGTGAAAGACCTGCTAAACATTTTAAACCAGCTATTAAATAAACAACAGCAATTCCAGACTGCTTTTTGTTCACTTCCTATACACAGTATAAAAACCTGCCTACCTTGCTTTACATGGAGAACCTGCATTTCTACAGTGTGTCTCACCCCACTGCACATGCTTCAGTACTGTAAAAAAACCAAACAACAACCCAACACTTAAATGACAGAGCTCTCCACAGGAAGCCTGGGACACAGGTGTGACTACAGCCAGTAGGTCCCAAATTCCAGAGCAGTGATGCAGCCACATGTCCTCCTCCTGCCTCATCAAGTAGTCATTTTACACCCATTCAAGGAAGCAACAGTATTTTCCTTAAATATCGAAGTTAGTATTTATGTTAAAAACAGCTGCAAAAAGCAGGAAAAGCAGGAAGGCAATTTTAGGCCAAACAGATGCATAGCAGGAAACACACAAAGCACTGACAGCCTTGAGGCTTTCTACTCAAAATCAGCCTTCAGTCAGCATCAGCTGGAGCAGCACACCCAGGAGAAACACCCTGTAGAAATGCTCATACCTTACTAACCCAACAGAAAACACATCAACCAGTGCAGGATTTCTCCCTGCTGGATTTACCCATACTTTGCCTTTCATGCTAAACACTCCGACAAGAATCACACTTTTGAAAGTACCTTCAACATTACACAGAACTGTGGGCCTCCCTGATATATTCTACAGGATCTAATATCACAGCTGTCCAATGGATGTCATTACAGTCCCCTTCTATTGAGACTGAGCTCTGAAATACAGAGTACAACAGGAAGTTCATATGCCACAAGAAAAACAACTCTTTTAAAAACAAGGATGTAAATAGGATCACTGCCACCTGACCACATGGTAATGGATGAAGATGCAGGTTGCTACAGCTCTATTTCCTTTCTTTACCAAATTTGACTGACTTTACACCATTTAAAAATCTCTGTCCTGGTGCAGGTCTTTGTCATGTCCTTAAGCACCACCCAACTAATTATGAGCACTAAACACATGCTATTTTTTTCAGAAACTCTTCTGCCTGTAACAAATTTTGTAAAACTTCTGCTTTCATTTAAAGATATATTCCCACATTTCTAATGGCTTGGGCCCGTCTCATGAAAGCTGACAAGCAGCCTTGGAGTCCTGCTAACAGCTCCAGGTTGACACACAGGTAAGCTTAGTGCCAACATGCCTTCAAAAATGCAGCAAGAGAATCAAAGTAGGACCAAATACTGGTAAATCCTGTCTTTCATATACTGTACTTTTAAAGCTCCCAAGAAAAATGGCATTAAAGTAGCATGGTATTTCCATAACCACTAAAGAAAGAAATCCGGTCTTGAAAAAAATAAACTTCCTTGGGCTTAGCTGCAGCAGCTTAAAATGTTATCCTCAACTATCAGGTGATCAAATGAACACTACCTGCAGATTACACACCTGAACTGCAGCTCAATCTAGAGCTATTAATTACATTGCACCATTAATGGTGTTACCAAAGGGTGGCTCTACCACAGCACTTGTTTGCAGGCTGAAGCAGCAAAGGAGCTCCTGTTTCACCTCGTGCACCAAACTTCCAGAGGGATAAGGGAGCAGATGACACTGGTATTTTGTCAACTGAACGCACTTGATTTTCTCATTTGCTGGTATTGCATAATACTGATGGAAATTCTCAACACCAGCACTGCTGAGTCTTGGTTCACACCTGACATGGAAGTTTGCAGTCCCCAAGCCACAGGTCTCACTGTGCCTCTCGGCTGACTGAGGCTTGAGCCACATCCTAACACACCCCAGCAGCAGTGGTACCATTTCTGAGAATACAGGCAACTAAAAGAATGAGCTCAGGCACTTCTCAGAAATTCATTTCAAGCTTGTAGCCAACTCCTTCACCGAATGCTCCACACGTTTTTACCTGAAATATGGCAACTCACCACCTGAAAGTCATTCCTACAACTGTGTTCCCTGGGTCATCACCTGGGAAGGATCTAGGCTCTTCATGTGGCACAGCTGTGTAAAGCTCTGTCCTATTAACAACTGAGAAACCACTCTCCTGTTGCTCTGTTTTCCCTGGATACCTTTACAGAGGCAGGAGCATGCAGTATTACTTGTATCCATCACACAACTTTCCAAATACTGTCTTTCTAAACCATTGCTCCCCTTTCCCTTTTCTTTCCCACAGCAGGAAGCCTGCCATCCATGTGCATTCTACCGAAAAAAGGTCTTTCAAATTACACTAAAGGCAGGAGAAAACATTTTTAGTTATGTAACTAAAGGGTGGTGTGCTCGAGACATTTTCTATCTGCAATCATACTGAGGTTTGTTTTAGGATGAGCTTCTTCCTGAAAAAACAGACCAATTACCTTCGTAGAATGCGACCAGATAAACAAGTTATATATCAAAAGCTTCATTCCCTCCCCAAATGAAAATACTGCTGGAATTTTTTTTTTTTTTTTGAGGTAAGAGAAAAACTGTCTATCCTAAATCATTCGATTTCCTCTGGAAATAAGATCAGACGATTTTTAAAATGATACTTCCACGCGAAGGAAAGATTTCCTGCTTTGTTTAGTTCAGCTTTGAAAGCTATGTTTACTCGATAGCAATCTTCCATAAACATACGCACATACACATATATATGGGCAAGAAGATGACATTTGCTCACGGAGCCTCCGCCTCTCCCAAAGGACCAAGGCTAAGCGGAGCTCGGGGCCGCTTTTCCCGGCTGAGCCCCGCTCCCACGCGGCTCCTTTCCCGAAACCCTCGGAAACTTGTGCCAAATGTCTCGCTCCATCCTCNATCCGGACGCGCATGCGCGCTCCCTGTGCCCAGGGGCCGTCGCGCAGTGCAGTGCAGCACAATCCAATGGGATGCAATGGAATCCAATGGAGTCCAATGGAATCCAATGGAGTCCAATGGAATAGAATCCAATCCAATGGAATCCAATGGAGTCCAATGGAATCCAATGGAGTCCAATGGAGTCCAATGGAAT